>JANAVB010010791.1:14625451-14665451 GCA_029216955.1 Iris pallida | reverse complement strand
TGGAAAGATAATCTTATAAGGCATAATCTTGATGTCATGCATATCGAAAAGAATGTGTTCGATAATGTCTTCAATATCGTCATGGATATTAAAGAAAAGACGAAGGACAATCCAAAAGCAAGACAAGACATGGTCGAGATATACAAACGTCATGATCTAAACTTGATAGAAAGGGGAGCTGGTGGACAATTAACTAAGCCTATAGCGCCAAATACATTGAGCAAGGAAGATAGATTATTAATCTGCAAGTGGATGTCTATTTTAAGATTTCTCGATGGCTATGTGTCGAATTTGTCTAGATGCATTGATCTCAATGAATACAAGCTAACAGGAATGAAGAGTCACGACTGCTACGTGTTTATGGAAAGATTACTGCCCATTGCTTTGAGAGAGTTGCCTTCTGTTGTATGGGTTCCATTGGCCGAGCTGTCTACATTCTTCAGGGATATCTGTTCAACTAAGCTGACGGTGCAATATATGGTACAACTTGAGGAGAAGATTGTCTTAACAATTTGCAAGTTAGAAAAAATATTTCCATCGGGCTTTTTAGACAGTATGGAGCATCTACCGATTCATCAACCATACGAAGCTCGTGTCGGTACATCTGTTCATTATCGATGGATGTACCCCTTTGAAAGGTAAATAAAAATCGATATAATGTAAGTGGAATTTCATAATTCATTGTTAATTCTCAAGATAATTTATCTTTCTAGATACCTATACCATCTAAAGAAGAAAGTTGGCAACAAGGCTCATATAGAGGCTTCGATATGCGAAGCATATCTTATCGAGGAGGTGTCAAACTTCTGCTCTATTCATTTTGATACTAATGTCTAGAAAAATTGAAATAGACCTCAAAGGAATGACGAAGACATTGAGGATGGAGGTATATTCAATTTAGGCGGCAAGCCTATTGGGGCTAGTAAGAAACGGTAGTTGACTGACGATGAGTATGATACCGCGTACCGATATGTCTTGTTAAATTGTGACATACAAGAAGTGAGAGATTTGGAGAAGTAAGTGACTATACCTCGTTATAATCTCTAATTTGGTGAAGTAAGTGACTACACTTATTTTTATTCTCTCTAACAGTGTATTTAGAGATGAAGTCAAAATAAGGACACCTGATATTACCGATGAGGGACTTCAAAGAGAGGTTGATTGTACCTTTCTGACCTGGTTTTGAAAATACGTAAGTAACTGAGATAATATGTTATGCGGCTACCATTAAAATATATACAAGTAAAATATTTAAATTATCATTATTTGTTTACAGGTTCTATTTCCTGAAACAACACTCACAAATGAGAGCATTCGTTATTTGGCATTGGGACCGAAGAAGCATGCGAAGACTTGGCCAGGCTATGTCGTTAATAGATTCAATTTTAAGGCAATTCAGCATGCTATAAATGCCGAATTTGTCAATGACAACTTCAGTACTAAGGATTCTGGTGTTTGCATAAGAGGCACCATCTATGACGACGAGCCGAACTTTGACTATTCTGGAGTGCTTCGGGATATTGTAGATTTACAATATAGTGCCCCATATGATATGCATATTGTGATGTTCAAATGTGAGTGGTTTGATACGACACCAAATATCGGTTGGAGAATCGATAAACAATTTAGATTCGTCGATATAAATCATCGCAGGAGGTATAGAGGGTCCGACACGTTTGCGATAGAAAGTCAGGCTGTTCAAGTCTACTATACAAGCTACCCAAGGCGTCATAAAGATCGATTTGACTGGTGGACAGTATGTAAGATTAAATTTAGAAATACATTCAATGTTGGAGATCCAGCATACCAAGAGGACGAGATCGAAAAGTCCCAATACTTGGAACAACAGTCAGATACCATGGATGTTGAATTAGAGGTTGATATACCTCTTGCTGAGGAAAACAGAGGGAAGGAAGAGGTTGATATACAAGACTTAGATGTCAACCAGGAGAGAAAGAGGCGTCTTGTCCCAAGTATTGAGACTGAAGAAGAAGAAAAAGAAGAGGAAGAAGAAGAACTTGATGAGGATGGGGATGAGGAAACAGATGAAGTCAACGATGAGGATGAGGATGATGATGAGAATGAAGACGAGGACGAGGACGAGGACGATGACGATGATTAAATATCGATATATTTTAGTTCATGTTTTGTCGAGGCCGAGGACGATTCAGTTTAAATTAAACTTCTGTATTCTTATTTCAGTTCATGTTTTTGTCGTTCGATCATCTACTTATTGTATAATTTTTTCTGCAGATGGCACTCCTAGTCCTACTTGTCTAGCCGGCACTCGTCGCCCTGCTGCTGGTATATATATATTAGTTTAGTTTTATATTCATTTATACTTCTATATTATTAATTATGTTTATGTGTTCTATTTACAAGGCATGGTTGCGAGCACTCGTGCTGGTGGTGCTGGCCGTGGGGGGGTGGTGGTGGTCGTGGACATGGGCGTGGTGGTAGCGATCGTGGTCGCCATCCGTCTTCCCCGGATGTGACCTCCGATCCCGACCTGGAGAGCCGGGCACAAAATCTTCCCGCCGTCAGTCTACCTCGGTGCCACCGTGATCTTCGTCGAGGCCTACGACTCAATCTGCTAGCGGATCCGTTCTGCCACCGGATGCATCAGCAGATGCAGCAGTGGACCCAGCAGTTACTGCTCGGTGGGCCCCGGAGTACTCTTGGATTCAGTTTCATCCTGTTACCAAGGAGTACATACGCGGACCCTCGGATCCTCCGACGCCACCAGAGAGGCCGATGGGCGAGTTCCGACGAGAGATATGGCCCGCGGATGAATCGTAAGTAAATTTAAGTTAATTTATTAAATTTGTTTTATTTATTCAAGTCAAAAATCCAGTCGTTGCTTCTTTATAGATTTTTCTCGTGGATGTTGCCCGGATTCTAGGGCGCATTATCCAGGATAACTACCATGGCCCCTACCTCAATTTTTCTAAGGTGCCTCAGAACAGGTAGTACGTCTGGCTCAACGAGATGAGGGTATATATCTTTTGGTTAATTATTAATTATTCTTTAATTCATTATTTTTTTAATTACGTGATATTTGAATTTGTATGTCAGAGGACGTTCTGGTGGCCTCCCATCGCGAGGAGGCGATCCGTAGGACCTACAAAGCCGCCGCCGGGAAGAAGATACGGGATGCGGTGTACGACCTTCGTACGGCACATACGAAGAAGGACTGGATTCGGGCGGAGTACTATAAGGAGATGTTGGAGAAGATGGATACTCCTCAATATAAAGAGAAATCAGAGAAAGCTAAGGCGAACAGACAGGCCGCGGATCTGCATACTGGGGGATCAAGGCCCCACACATTGACGCGTGTAGATTTGGTGAGATATCGCAAATTCATTCTACTATTTAATTTGGTACTATTAATATACGAAGTTAGTTAAATTCTATGTATACAGGTCCAACGGAGAGTGAAGGAGGGGAGACAGGCGGAGGCGATCACCGCTTACGAAGTATTCGTGCATACGCACAAGAGGCGGAAGGACGGGGGCTTCGTCGACACGAGGGCCCAGGAGACTGATGTATGTACTTACGTTTATGAGATTTATGTTAGAAATATAATTATTTTTAACTTAATTAGGTAAACATAGGATTCAGACTATAACTTAGGAAAACATAGGATTTAGATTATAACTTAGGAAAACTTATAGTATAAACACATTCATTGGATAGGCTGCGTATCGTGAGGAACTCCGTCGGATTGAGCCCCTGCCAAGGATGTCGGCAAAACGACGCCCACCCAGACGCCCTCTTCTATGGCCGTACGCTACGACGACGTGTTTATAGAATCCGCCGACGACTTTAGGAATGGGTGCCTGTACGGCTTAGGTTCCATGGCGGAGTCGTTGCAGGCGTCGACTCCGAGATATCCACCGCCTCCGCTCCTCCCATGCCCCCCCCCCCCCCCGCAAACGATGTGAGAACGCAGCTTGCGACTCTCGCCACGACGGTGTCAGATTTATGGGCGATAGTGCTGGGGCACTATCCGCATCCTTTTTCTGCTCCTGATCCGTCTGCTCCTGGTCCGTCTACTGCTGCTGCCGGGGCTTCAGATCGACCTGGTCCTTCCTTCATCGGACGGCTTTTTTTTGACCGCTCTTCCGAGGCCCACCTGGTACCGGATGCTGCTATCGTGGCACTCTTTGACATGATGTCATCAGAGAAGCTATGCTCGCTTCCAGTCAATGTCTTGTCTCAAGTGCCGACAAACATGGTGGGGCATTATATACACAGAGCGGAAGCGACGGAGAGAGCACGAGACGATCCACCTCCTCCTTCTCAGTGATTTTGCTTATGCTTTTGGACTATTTCAGTTTTGGATATGTGTATATTTTAGATATTTTGTTTATGTTTGGATATTTTGTTGTGTGTATATTAGGATATTGTGTTGGATATTTTGTTGCTTATTGTGTTGGATATTTTTTGTGTATGTTAGGATATAATGGATGTTTGGAGATATTGTGTTGGCAATATGGATATTTGTTGGATATGTTGGATGTCGGATATCTAATATTTATGTATGGTGGATCATGGATATGGGATATGTTATATTTGTGTATGGTGGATGTTGGATATGTTGTACGTACAGGAAATAGTATGTTTCCTGCAAAAAAATTCAAAAATATTACAGTTAGCGATGGACTCACGATAAGGTAGCGACGGATAATCCGTCGCTATCTGTATGAATTGCAGTTAGCGACAGACTCGCGACAAGATAGCGATGGATAGTCCGTCGCTATCTGTATGAATTACAGTTTATCGACGGATTGTCGACGAATTATCCGTCGGCCACTGAGCAACGGAATGGTGACGGATCTCCTATCGCTCAGGTTCTGGAAATATGGAAGATATCCAGAAGCATGGCGACGGATTATCCGTCACTAGACCGCCGCTAATCCGACGAGGTAGCGACGGATTACCGACGGATTATCCGTCGGCCTGGTTCTGGAATTCAGGCATAGCGACGGCATGTCGACGGATTAGCGACGGATATTACGTATCAGAAACTCTCCTATACTCTTTTATCGACATATTTACGACAGTTTAGCGACGATATTTCCGTCGCTAAACGTTGCTATATTAAAATTTTAAACTGTCGAAGTTAACGGGAAATCGTCGGCTAGCCGTCGCTAACTGTTTTGATGTAGCCAACGGTAATCCGTCGCTAAGTAGTCGCTAAGTGACAGATTAGTGACGGATTTGTTTTAGCGACGAGGTTATTCCCGACGGACTTTTTCAGCCAGTATCCATCGGTAATCCGTCGGTAACTTCAATTGGCGATGGATTAGCGACGGATAGGGCCGTCGCTAAAACGTTGTATTTTAGTAGTGTCTAGATTCCATAATAAAGTAAATGTTTACCTTTCACATTGTTCTCATCAAGTATGTCATTAGGATATACCTTAATTTAGTTCATAAATTCATCTTATTACAATCAATTCAATAACGGACACTAAGAATCAAATTCAACATGAAAGATAATCAAATTTAACATGAAGAGTGCAGACGGAAACAAGTGGAAACAGATTTTTGAGATAGATTTTATAATGAGATTCTCAGAGGTCATCCCAGAAATCTCTCAAGGAGTCCTATTTTGTGACTGAGTATTCTCTTATCATACCATTATATTTCTTATAACCTATCGCAGGCTCGTAGTAATACAATTAAGTCGTTGTACTACCATGATATCGCTCTAATTACGAAGCCTGACCTGTATAGGCCACCATAAAAATAAGTCACGACCCGTAACCAGAATTTGGACATAAATCATGTGCACGCCCAGCCAACACTGCAGAGTCTGCGGTAGAATGTTGTATAATCATAATATGATGACAACCACGCAATATATACTCCACTTAGGAGGCAATCAACACATAACCAACCATACTCAATCACAGCTCTAAGATAGGTGAAATAGAGAAAAGAAATGTAAAGTCAAGGATCAATAAGATAGATAAACTCCAAACTACATGTCCATCAATGTCAAATATCAAATATCGACTAAATCCGAAGACAAATCCTGCTCAACTAAAACTAATCTAACTAAGCAAAGGCAACTAGTCAGGTGCTGCAAAACTCCTCATGTGACGTCAGGTCATGCTCAGCTATACTTTCCATATACATGGACCATAGTGTGTAGGATATCCGTTCTCATCATTTGTACCGAAAATATTTACCCAGTCATGATGGAACGAGTACAATTTATTGACTGCAGTTCCAAGTATATGTTAACGACTATAAGACAATGGTTAGTCATAAAATAAAATATGAGAATAACAAGATAATTGTAACAGGAAATATAAGGAATCGCAAGCAGGAAAATATATCACAGCATGTACTGAGTAAAATAAGAGGAATAACTAATCTATGTGATTTGAAATACTTTTCGATATGTGATTGGTCTGGGACAGTTACACCAGAAGGTCTACATTAGCATTAACAAGGTCTACATTTGTATTAATAAGGTCTTAATGTGCAGAAAATAAAACATGGTCTAAGGTCTGATCACATATCTATTTAGTACTTTCCTGTCCTAACACAATATACCAGATAAATGGCATGAACTGAAGGAGACGACATAAAGTGCTTCCGTGTAACGAGCGTGTCAAGAAATCAAGCACGATATAACTGAACAGTGTAATATAGGAATTAACAATATTGAAAACAAATAATAAATGTAGTCGCCTGGTGTCCTGAGCTACTGATTCAGATCCGGTGCTAAACTTGAGTCCAAGTAACCTATTTTGTAAATCAAAATGTCAATGGGTGGATAGACATCAAAATCCAATCTATTTGTTTATTAGGTTTTCTAGGTCAAAACCCAACCATTTGGGGACTTTGCATTAAGTAAGTTAGACTTTTGGTTTCCACACATCTACTGGTATAGCTTCCATACGTTACCTATATACAGAGATATCCCACATTACCAATCCCATACTTATAGAGCCCTATATATATATATATATATATATATATATATATATCAATCTTGACATCTATTATTATTATGTATCAATGTACCCTCTATGGCTGCTTCATGAACTGCTTCCGAAACTATAAACTATAGGTTCCTGTCAACCACATACCATCGCTGGTTTCTATTTGGTTTTCCCCTATATCCAAAACCTATCCTATACTTGATTTGCCTATATTTCCCTTATCCATGTTGTAACAGGTAGAAGTAGGGAATGCTACCTAATAATCTTTTACCTTTAATCTCTCCTAGATCTCCAATAATCCATACACCTAGGGCTAGCAAGTTGTTGTCTAACCTACAGCTATGATACCCCCAGATTTCTCCTATTATGGCATGTTATCTCTTTGATTCCCTGATACAATTGTTTATAAGGAACACTATGTTTTAGTTATGCTCATGTGGCAGTAGACTGTTGCTTTAGCTTGAACAGGACCTGCAACTTGAGAGGCCCTGCTACTATACACAGGTCCACACCTCTTTGAGGCTGGGTAATAGTCCACACACACACAGGAACTAACCTACACATATTTTAAATATAATACCCTACTCACCACTATTCCAATTCAGGATTGCACCTGTTGTGGTTATACATCCTACTTGCATACATCTGTGCATATTGCTGGTCTTATACCATTTCTAGTTTCCTCCCTATCCTCCACTAGCCAACCACCTACTGCTCTGTCTCCCTTACTGGTGCATTATTGGAACTTAAATTCCTTATTAAAATCATATAGCTAAGATACCCTACTGAACCTATGCAGGCTGCTTTTTGCAAGAATTACACACACACACATGACCCACATGAAGCAAGGATGATACACTAACATGCATTGGAAATGTTAATATACTATAGGTTCCCGCACTTGCATGCTGACACACATATTAGCATTCAGTACAAATCTTTGAATTTGGGGCATACCCGTAGCCACCTGCAAATGCTCTGCCCCTTGTGTTCTCTGTTGCTACTCCAATACACTATGTTGCACCTACCTGTCCTGGTCCCCTAGACCCATATACAAGTTGTTTGCACTACTGCTACTACCCAATTACTCTGTAATTATCTGTACAACCCTGTAACTGACAGGGACTGATGCTCTTTGTAACAACCACATTTTTAATTTGAGGGTATTTTTGCCATTTTTGGGGTAATTTGAATTTATTATAATTTATTTCAATTTATGGGAATTTTTAGAAATTATTTTGGAATTGTTTGAATGAGGGTTGACTAGGTTGACTTTGACTAGCTTTGACTTTGTGACCTAACCCTAGTTGAGTTGGACTTGGCTAGATATGAGACCCTAGGTTAAGTTAAGTTAACCATACTCTAGTTAGTGAAATCAATTAGGAATATTGAGATTAGAATAGAAAGATTTTGATCACAAGTCATGACTTGTGATTTTTGAGACATTGTTTTATGACTAAACCCAAAGCCCATTCGCCTAGTGCCCAACCCTAACCCTAACATTAATTGTCCAGCCACTTAACCCATCCTAGGGATTCCCACTCTATAAATATTCTCTTAGAAATTAGGGCTAGCCTCTAAGGAAGAACAAGCTTTAGAAGGAGGTAATTTCTCAACTTCTAAAATCCCTAAAAATTCTATTTTAGCTCCATTTTCCCTCAAACAAATTGCAATAGGTTTTAATTTAAGTATTCTTGCTATTGTTACATGTTATTCTCAGATTCAAATCAATTTGGAGAAGTTTGACTCTCAAGAGGAACACCTCTCTTTAGAGCTTTTTGGGGATTTTGATACATAGAGGTAACTTTCAATCTACACCATGAAATTCTAGTTTTATTGCATATCTAAGGAGCCCTAGGCCTAACCTAACTGTAGGAATAGAAAACCCTAGAATTTGAGTCCAATTCGTGTCCTATTTGGACACGAATCAGTGTCCCTATGCAACTGTTTGATGAAATGCCCCAATGGGCATTTCGACCTAATTTTCAGAAACTATTTGAATAGGAAATTAGTTTTTGGGGTTGCTTATGCATTTCTTTTGGACTGGGGGTGTCCCTGTGTCGTATCATGTCGAATTTGACACGTGCACATGCGGGTGCGCGCGCGGGGCTGTGCGCATGTCCTGCTGTTCGAAAGCTGCACTGGACACAATACACGACCACTGGACACGAGTTTCGACATACCCCATGGGGAACTCACTGACATGCCATGTGTCAAGTTTTAGGGGCCTACGTGGCATGTCGAGGGAGTAATCCTCGTTGCACTGGTCGGGGCTGTCAGTTCCAGTCGGGATTTCTTGACACTGATACGGGTTTCGTATCACTCACTAACACAACTTGGACACGTGTTAGCTAGCCTATTGTGTAGCCCTATAGGTGGTCTACCTAGATTGGTGTGAACGAGTCCTGGGTTGGACTGTGTCGTGTGTACGACACGCATGCACACGTGCACGATATAGTGCACTGAACCGTGCCTGTGTGCACTGTTTCGTGTCTTGTATCATTTGGACACGTTTGTGTCCACTTTGGTGGACACGAACATATTGTTTGACACGTATATAATGTATATATTCATTACCAACCTTTTTTTGGGGTTTTAGTTAATTTTAATGATCAATTCTCATTACCCCTAATTTCTGAAACCTTAGTAGCAGTTCTTCATTTCCAGTTTATTTTCAGTTTTGAATTTATAAAATTTGGCAGCCTTTTAACCATTATATACTGATTAATAGAGTGGTTTAAAACCTCATATTGATTCTCCTATATGATTTCTAAGTGTGTGTTCGAATTTTGGTTGATTGGTGGTATATGGGAATCAAAATGGGATGGGATGTGTGTAGACTGAACTAGGTTCAGATTTCAGTTATGTGAATTGGTTTCCTTCCCTTCTTGTTGTCCCTGTTTTCCTGTGTATCAGCCACTGCTACACTCCCACATCACCCCCCCCCTCTCTACACACAGGTATTCATACACACTATTCACTCACCCTCACTCACTCTCCAAACACCCACACACAGTCTACTGCACTCTCTCTCAATCACAGTTCACTCACACCCTCTAGCACTCATGCACTCTCTACACACATGTAATGTATCACCCCTCACACACACACACATTCCTCACTCACTCTCTACACACACACACTTATACTCTCTCTCTCTCTCTCTCTCTCTATATATATATATATATATTTTCTATTCTTCCTAAATATAGGTTTATGTATAAAGTATGTATACAATATATAATATATATAAAGTATACCTATATGTATATATGTTTGAGCCTATATATATATATATATATATATATATATATATATATATATATATATATATATATATATATATATATATATATATATATATGATGTTTCCTAATAATTGTACTATAACCTATGTAATGTACATATGTAGGTAATATGTAGGAATACAATATAAATGTGTATCTATATATATAACCTTGTGATGCATACATTAGGTAGCCTATAGCTATGGCTCATCGTCTAAGGGTATGTGTGAATGCCAACTAACATGTGTAGTTGGTCTGGGTAGCCTAGTAGTGTTGTATACTAGCTAGTGTAGGTTTAGTGACCTAGTATAGACTAATGTAGACTAGTATAGGCTAGTTTGACCTAATTTAGACTTGTTAGACCTAGTTTGACCATAGTTGACCTAATTTGACTTCTAGGGTTGACCAGAGTTGACCAAGAGTTGACTTTGGCCTAGATTGACCTAGACTCATGTAGAGTGAATAGTAGAACTTTATTTTACCATTTTAGACTTGTTGTGACTTGTGCTGTTCTGATTAGGAGCCAGACACCACTCCTCGGACAGTACTTTCATATTGGATACTCAGATACCATACGAGTACATTCTCTGATCATTTTATATCATGTTTAGAATTATTTTTCTGCTTTAGATTACTTTACTTGATGCTGTCACGACATTATCACGGATTGGTATTATATGGATCTCTTCATGCGATTTTATCCCCCTCGGGAGCATCGGGTACATTGTGTCATGTGCGTTTCACTTTCATCATGTACTCCTGTGCTTTCACCATACATGTATACTTCTGTGAATCATGTGCTCTCATGTTCACGGAGCCCTCATGTATAATATCATGTGCACCCTTTTATGGGCCCCCATGTGATATCATGTATAACAACATAACCTGCTTAGATCCTTGTGTATTGATTGGGGGAAACGGAGGAGTGCTAGTAGTCATGTGAACAATTCTATAGTAGTGTAGATCATGTGAAACTCTTTAGTGTAGATCATGTACAAATCTGTTCTGTTCACATGTGCTATCTTGTACTCTGACTCACTAGCCACTGTTAGTTCTTTACTTATAGTAGATATTTTTATTACAGTTCTCTCTCTCTGTTTACATACTGTATTCTTCAGTACCTTTATCTTACTCTACTGCATGTTTATATTTTCTAACCTGCTATGATCTGTTGAGATGTATTGTGCTCGCTCCTGTCCTGACTGGACATATTGAAAATATTACAGAGGACAAGGAGGAGGCCTGTGTGGATACCTTCTACGGGGCAGCCCTAGACGACACTTGCGAGCTGGACTCTCAGGAGGACCCAGCTCTAGCTGAGGACATCACCCCCATTGCCTAGACTAGTTTAGTTAGGCTTATCTTATTTTATATTGTCATGAGACTGTTTAGCTAGACTTTACTTCTATTCAGAGATTTGGAGTTGTATATATTCTTTCATATCCTGTAGCTGAGCTTGTACTCTAGATTTTAGCTGGGATGTTATCTTAGACTACTTTATCATTTGTTTTCCTTGAGTCTTCTTTCTTAGTTGTGATTGAGTTTATTTACTGCTATGTCACCCCCATTCGGGGAGTATAAACTGTTTAGTATATTATTGCTAGATGTTGTGACCTAGGACAACGTTCTACCGCCGACACTGCGGCGTAGGCTGGACGTACCCACGTCTCGTGCCCTTACTCTAGGATGCGGATCGTGACACGTTTTTAGTGGTGGCCCATGCAGGTCTAGACTAGAAGTGTAGTGGTATTCGAATTAGAGTAGCACTATAGCCTGCAGTAGGATATAGGACATTAATTTTAAGGTACTCAATCACTTTAGGAAAAATTCTTTTATTGCCATCTAAATCCTTATTGTCAGCTAATCCTTTTGAATTTTAATTGTCCGCCTTTGTTATATCGCTTCTTTCTCATAAATTGATACTCTTGTTTGTCTATCTTCAGGATGGTAGAGACTCGATCATAGCGTACCATTCATGGGGATACTATAGAGGGGACTGCTACCTCTCAGCCAGTACAGCAGGGCCAGGGGACTGCAGCTCCTTCCACCTCTGCTCGTATTGAGACCTCGGCAGCAGCAGCAGGGGGTATGCTTCCACCGGCTCGGAGGCAGGACCCAGTCATCGCAGAGGAGCCCTTTCAGTAACCGCCACCTACAGGATACGCGGATGCAGCACAGATGTTCGTATACTTCCAGCAGTTCATGGACCGGCAGCAGGCTCGACAGGACAAGGGCATGGAGTTAGCCCTTATGACGGTTGCAGCTCGACCAGTGGTCCATCAGCCGAGGACACCGGGGATAGAGCAGTTTTAGAATATGAGCCCCGGAGACTTTCTTGGGACATAGGGGATTCTATATGCCGATGAGTGGATCGAACATATAGAGGAGATCTTCCGCCTGGCCCGGATACCAGCAGATCTCCAGATTGAGGCTGCAGCTAGTCGGATGCGAGATCTTGCTTGCATCTGGTATCAGTCAGACCCTAGGGTGGGGGTAGCTGGGCAGACTTAGGAGGAGTTCAAGGGCTTCTTCAAGAAGAAGTTCTTTCCAGATTCAGCTCTCAGAGCCTTGGAGTCGCAGTTCGAGAGCCTAGTCCAGGGGAGCCTTTCAGTGGAGAAGTATGCTGGGGAGTTCGACCGCCTCGGCAGGTTCGTAGAGGGCTTGAGCGAGACGGCGAAGGCCCAGAGGTTCCGGAAGGGTCTAGTCAAGGAGGTCAAGTCCTTGACCAAGGGCAACCGGGATGCCACATTCGAGAAGATCTTGACGGGAGCCTTGTTGGCAGAGGATGATCTTGAGCTTAGGCTCAAGAGGGGGCGAGACCCAGTTGGGGGCAGCAGCAGCAGGGGCCAGGCTAAGAGGCCCCACTTTCAGCAGCAGCAGCTGAGGCAGTTCCAGCCGCAGCCGATCCAGCAGAGGCCAGTTCACCAGAAGTAGTTTCAGCATCAGGCACCCAGACAGCAGACAGTCAGTTGCACCTTCTGCAAGAAGCCAGGGCATGGATGGAACGAGTGCATAAAGAGGCTCAAGAAGTGCCTTCTTTGCGGAGCGGCAGATCACCAGCTGAGGGATTATGCTAGGTCTGGGGGACGAGCAGCCCAGGGAGGAGGAGCCAGGGCAGCAGCAGGCCAGCAGAGGGGACCAGCCCTGCAGACACAGCAGCAGTGGTTCGTCCAGCACCAGCAGCAGGCCAGGGGAGGCCAGTAGGGGCGAGGATTCGCCATGGCAGCAGAGGATACGGAGGCCATCAAAGAGCTGATCGCAGGTTCGATTCTTCTCGACTCCAGTCCAGCTTTTGCATTATTCGATTCTGGTGCTTCGCATAGCTTTATATCAGTATCGTTTGCGATTAGATACGATATCGTAGCTGAATCGTTGCCTAGGACTTACAAGATCATGACCGGGGGTGGCATTATCCTCGTGAGTGATGTTTGTAAGGATCGGAGAGTAGTTTTGGGAGGCCGTGAGTTGGAGGTGAGCCTGCTCGTAATGCCATTGCCGAACTACGATATAGTACTAGGCATGGATTGGTTGAGCAGGCACCATGCCAGGATTCATTGCAGAGGGGTAGAGTTCTCTTCAGAGCGCCGGGGGAGCCAGAGTTCGAGTACTCCAGACGTCAGGCAGAGCAGAGCAGCGAAGTCTTCTGTGGAGTCTCGGTCGAGGAGCACGTGATTCCACACCCCTTGATAGCAGAGTATATAGATGTTTTCCTAGAGAAGTTGCCAGGATTGCCACCAGATAGAAACATAAAATTCTCGATAGACTTGGTTCTAGGAGCGGAACCCATCTCTCAGCATGTCTATCGGGTGAACAACAGTGAGCTGGTGGAGCTGAAGAAGCAGGTGGATGAGCTACAGGACAAGGGCTTCATCCGCAAGAGTTCGTCACCATGGGGTGCACCAGTATTGTTTGTGCTGAAGAAAGATGAGTCAGTACGGATGTGTATTGACTATAGGGCACTCAACAACCTCACGATCAAGAACAAATACCCATTGCCGCGGATCGACAATCTTTTTGACCAGTTGAGCGGAGCTCGGGTATTTTCCAAGATTGATCTGAGGTCGGGATATCACCAGGTGAAGGTGAAGGGGGAGGATATTCCCAAGACCGCTTTCGGCACGCGGTACGGGCAGTTTGAGTTTTTGGTTATACCGTTTGGGCTAACCAATGCACCAGCAGTGTTTATGAACCTAATGAACAAGGTGTTCCACCAGTATATGGATCAGTTTGTGGTGGTGTTCATTGACGACATCTTCATATATTCCAAGACTGAAGAGGAGCACGAGGAGCATTTGAGGATAGTGCTAGAGATTCTCAGGAAGGAGCAGCTTTACGAAAAGCTCTCCAAGTGTGAGTTCTTCTTGGACCGGGTGTACTTCTTGGGGTATGTGGTGACCGGAGATGGTATCTCGGTTGATCCCAAGAAGATTGCAGCAGTTGAGGCATGGGCAGGACCGACTTCAGTTGCAGAGATCAGTAGTTTCCTGGGGCTGGCAGGATATTATCGGAGATTTGTGCAGGATTTCTCTCGGGTTGCAGAGCCGTTGACTCGGTTGACCCGGAAGGATGCTGAGTACGTTTGGTCAGAGAAGTGTCAGGCAGCTTTTGATGAGTTGAAGAAGCGGCTTACGACAGCTCCGATTCTGACATTGCCTTCAGGATTGGGTGGTTTTACTATTTATAGTGATGCTGCAGGAAAGGGGTTGGGTTGTGTCTTGCAGCAGCATGGGAAGGTGATTGCCTATGCTTCTAGGCAGTTATGTCCCCATGAGAAAAACTACCCTACCCACGACCTGGAGCGGGCAGCAGTGATATTTTCTCTGAAGTTGTGGAAGCATTATCTGTATGGTGAGAGAGTGGATATCTTCGCAGATCACAAGAGCTTAAAGTATGTATTCACTCAGAAGGAGTTGAACATGAGGCAGCGCATATGGCTAGAGTTGATAAAGTTTGACATCCTACTTCAGTATCACCCAGGAAAGGCCAACGTGGTTGTCGATGCCTTGAGTAGGTATCCGACAGCCATGTGTTTGACCATGGATCGGCATTTGCTTGCAGACTTGGAGAGCCTTGGGATTGAGGTGATCGTGCCCGGAGTGCAGATGCAGATGTGGGGCATACAGATTCAGTCAGACTTGGTAGAGAGGATCAAGTCGGCACAGTTTGAGGACGTTGCTCTGCGGTGTCTCCGAGAGCAGGTTCGAGCAGGATTGCTGGAGGGCGAGTTTTCTCTTGCAGAGGATGGTGCCTTGAGGCACGGTTCCAGATTATGTGTGCCCAGCGGAGATCTCAGGGAGTAGGTTATGCAGAAGGCCCATAGATCTCAGTACTCTATACACCCGGGTGCCAACAAGATGTATCGAGATCTGAGGGAGCATGTTTGGTGGTCAGGGATGAAGCGGGATGTGGCTCGCTTCGTGGCTAGGTGTTTGGTCTGTCAGCAGGTCAAGGCAGAGAGACAGAGGCCCGGTGGATTGTTACAGCCGCTGCCTATTTTTGAGTGGAAATGGAAGCATATCACTATGGACTTCGTATCGGGATTGCCACGCACACCAGGAGAAAAAGACGTGATTTGGGTCATCGTTGACAGATTGACCAAATTGGCCCACTTCTTGCCATTCAAGGTGGGTACGTCTATAGAGAGGCTGGCGGAGATATATATATGGCAGATAGTCAGGATTCATGGGGTTCCGGTCAGTATCATCTCAGATCGGGATAGTCGCTTTACTTTCCATTTCTGGAGGAGTCTGCAGACCAGCTTAGGCACTCAGCTTAAGTTTAGTACTGCATACCACCCCCAAACGGACGGACAGTCAGCACGGACTATTCAGACACTTGAGGATATGCTGCGGACGTGCGTCCTGGACTTTGGAGGTTCCTGGAAGGATCATCTTCATTTGGTAGAATTTGCTTACAATAATAGTTTCCAGGCCAGCATTGAGATGTCACCTTTCGAGGCTCTGTACGGGCGTAGGTATCGTACACCCTTATCTTGGGATGATGTTGGTGAACGAGTTTTACTGGGGCCAGAGATGGTTGTGGACGCAGCCGAAAATGTGAAGCTCATCAAGGACAGACTTCGCATGGCGCAGGATAGACATCGGCACTGGGCCGATAGCCACCGGAGGCCGTTGGAGTTTAAGGTACAGATTAGAGTAGGATTAGATTTAGGTTTATTTGTTTGTGATTTTTGATCATATTTGTTTATTATAATTAATTGAGACCTTGCTTGTGATTAGATCGGAGACCAGGTTTTCTTGAGGATATCTCCGACTCGTGGTACGATACGTTTTGGTGGAGGCGGGAAGCTTAGCCCGCGCTTTATCGGCCCTTTCGTTATCAGCGGAAGAGTCGGTGACGTGGCATACAGGCTAGACTTGCCGCCTGTACTAGTGGGAGTCCACAATGTATTCCATGTATCACAGTTGAGACGGTACGTAGCTGACCCTAGCCATGTGTTCGATCACTCAGAGATTGAGGTTGGGCCTTCTCTTAGCTATCCAGAGCAGCCAATGGAGATTCTGGATCGACGGGAGAAGGTTCTGAGGAACCAGGTGATACCCTTGGTATGCGTCGCATGGAGGCATCATTCTCTAGAAGAGTCTACCTGGGAGCGGGAGGATGAGATGCGCGAGCGTTACCCATATCTTTTTGGACCGTGAGGTATACTTTCTATCCTTCTCATCAGTTGTATTTTGCCTTTCAATTTCGAGGACGAAATTCTTTTAAGGAGGGTAGATTTGTCACTACCACATTTTTAGTTTGAGGATATTTTTGACATTTTTGGGGTAATTTGAATTTATTATAATTTATGGGAATTTTTAAAAATTATTTTAGAATTGTTTGAATAAGGGTTGACTAGGTTGACTTTGACTAGCTTTGACTTTGTGACCTAACCCTAGTTGAGTTGGACTTGGCTAGATATGAGACCCTAGGTTAAGTTAAGTTAACCATACTCTAGTTAGTGAAATCAATTAGGAATATTGAGATTAGAATAGAAAGATTTTGATCACAAGTCATGACTTGTGATTTTTGAGACATTATTTTATGACTAAGCCCAAAGCCCATTAGCCTAGTGCCCAACCCTAACCCTAACATTAATTGTCCAGCCACTTAACCCATCCTAGGGATTCCCACTCTATAAATATTCTCTTAGAAATTAGGGCTAGCCTCTAAGGAAGAACAAGCTTTAGAATGAGGTAATTTCTCAACTTCTAAAATCCCTAGAAATTCCATTTTAGCTCCATTTTCCCTCAAACAAATTGCAATAGGTTTAATTTAAGTATTCTTGCTGTTGTTACATGTTATTCTTAGATTCAAATCAATTTGGAGAAGTTTGACTCTCAAGAGGAACACCTCTCTTTAGAGCTTTTTGGGGATTTTGATACATAGAGGTAACTTTCAATCTACACCATAAAATTCTGGTTTTATTGCATATCTAGGGAGCCCTAGGCCTAACCTAACTGTAGGAATAGGAAACCCTAGAATTTGAGTCCAATTCGTGTTCTATTTGGACACGTATCAGTGTCCCTATGCAACTGTTTGATGAAATGCCCCAATGGGCATTTCGACCTAATTTTCAGAAACTATTTGAATAGGAAATTAGTTTTTGGGGTTGCTTATGCATTTCTTTTGGACTGGGGGTGTCCCTGTGTCGTATCGTGTCGAATTCGACACATGAACACGCGGGTGCGCGCGCGCGCGGGGCTGTGCGCGTGTCCTGCTGTTCGGGAGCTGCACTGGACACAATACACGACCACTGGACACGAGATTCTACACACCCTATGGGGCACTCACTGACACGCCATGTGTCAAGTTTCAGGGGCCCACGTGGCGTGTCGAGGGAGTAATCCTCGTTGCACTGGTCGGGGCTGTCAGTTCCAGTCGGGATTTCTTGACACTGATACGGGTTTCGTATCACTCACTGACACGACTTGGACATGTGTTAGCTAGCCTATTGTGTAGCCCTATAGGTGGTCTACCTAGGTTGGTGTGCACGAGTCCTGGGTTGGACTGTGTCGTATGTACGACACGCGTGCACACGTGTACGATACAGTGCACTGAACCGTGCCTGTGTGCACTGTTTCGTGTCTTGTATCATTTGGACACATTTGTGTCCACTTTGGTGGACACGAACATATTGTTTGACACGTATATAATGTATATATTCATTACCAACCTTTGTTTTGGAGATTTAGTTAATTTTAATGATCAATCCTCATTACCCCTAATTTCTGAAACCTTAATAGCAATTCTTCATTTCCAGTTTATTTTTAGTTTTGAATTTATAAAATTTGGCAGCCTTTTAACCATTATATACTGATTAATAGAGTGGTTTAAAACCCCATATTGATTCTCCTATATGATTTCTAAGTGTGTGTTCGAATTTGGGTTGATTGGTGGTATATGGGAATCAAAATGGGATGGGATGTGTGTAGACTGAACTAGGTTCAGATTTCTGTTATGTGAATTGGTTTCCTTCCCTTCTTGATGTCCTTGTTTTCCTGTGTATCACCCACTGCTACACTCCCACATCACCCCCCTCTCTACACACAGGTATTCATACACATTATTCACTCAACCTCACTCACTCTCGAAACACCCACACACAGTCTATTGCACTCTCTCTCAATCACAGTTAACTCACACCCTCTAGCACTCATGCACTCTCTACACACATGTAATGTATCACCCCTCACACACATACATTCCTCACTCACTCTCTACACACACACACTTATACTATATATATATATATATATATATATATATATATATATATATATATATATATATATATATATATATATATATATATATATATATATATATATATAGGCTATATATATATATATATATTTTTATATATATATTTTATATATAGGCTATATATATATATATATATATATATATATATATATATATATATATATATATATATATAGGCTATATATATATATATATATATATATATATATATATATATATATATATATATATATAGCCTATATATATATATATATATATATATATATATATATATATATAGGCTATATATATATATATATATATATATATATATGTGTGTGTGTGTGTGTGTGTGTGTGTGTGTGTGTGATGTTTTCTAATAATTGCACTATAACCTATGTAATGTACATATATAGGTAATATGTATGAATGCAATATAAATGTGTATCTATGTATATAACCTTGTGATGCATACATTAGGTAGCCTATAGCCTATAGCTATGGCTCATTGTCTAAGGGTATGTGTGAATGCCAACTAACATGTGTAGTTAGTCTGGGTAGCCTAGTAGTGTTGTGTACTAGTTAGTGTAGGTTGAGTGACCTAGTATAGACTAATGTAGACTAGTATAGGCTAGTTTGACCTAATTTGACTTCTAGGGTTGACCAGAGTTGACCAAGAGTTGACTTTGGCTTAGATTGACCTAGACTCATGTAGAGTGCATAGTAGAACTTTATTTTACCATTTTAGACTTGTTGTGACTTGTGCTGTTCTAATTAGGAGCCAGATACCACTCTTCGGACAGTACTTTCATATTGGACACTCAGATACCAGGCGAGTACATTCTCTGATCATTTCATATCCTGCTTAGAATTATTTTCCTGCTTTAGATTACTTTACTTGATGCTGTCACGACATTATCACGGATTGGTACTATATGGATCTCTTCATGCGATGTTATCCCCCTCGGGAGCATCGGGTACATTATGTCATGTGCGTTTCACTTTCATCATGTACTCATGTGCTTTCACCATACATGTATACTCCTATGAATCATGTACTCTCATGTTCATGGAGCCCTCATGTATAATATCATGTGTACCCTTTTATGGGCCCCCATGTGATATCATGTATAATAACATAACCTGCTTAGATTCTTGTGTATTGATTGGGGGAAACGGGGGAGTGCTAGTAGTCATGTGAACAATTCCATAGTAGTGTAGATCATGTGAAACTCTTTAGTGTAGATCATGTACAAATTTGTTCTGTTCACATGTGCTATCATGTACTCTGACTCACTCGCCACTGTTAGTTCTTTACTTATAGTAGATATTTCTATTACAGTTCTCTCTCTCTCTGTTTACATACTGTATTCTTCAGTACCTGTATCTTACTCTACTGTATGTTTATATTTTCTAACCTGCTATGATCTGTTGAGATGTATTGTGCTCGCTCATGTCCTGACTGGACCTGTTGAAAATATTACAGAGGATGAGGAGGAGGCCTGTGTGGATACCTTCTACAGGGCAGCCCTAGACGACACTTGCGAACTGGACTCTCAAGAGGACCCAGCTCTAGCTGAGGACATCACCCCCATTGCCTAGACTAGTTTAGTTAGGCCTATCTTATTTTATGTTGTCATGAGACTGTTTAGCTAGACTTTACTTCTGTTCAGAGATTTAGAGTTGTATATATTCTTTTATATCCTGTAGCTGAGCTTGTACTCTGGATTTTAGCTGGGATGTTATCTTAGACTACTTTATCATCTGTTTTCCTTGAGTACTATATCATATCGTGCTTTTTTCTTCCTTAGTTGTGATTGAGTTTATTTACTGCTATGTCACCCCCATTCGGGGAGTATAAACTGTTTAGTATATTATTGCTAGATGTTGTGACCTAGGATAGCGTTCTACCGCCGATACTGCGGCGTAGGCTGGATGTACCTACGTCTCGTTCCCTTACTCTAGGGTGCGGGTCGTGACACTCTTTGTGTACCCAAACCCTTTATCAGTCTACAGTCAAGTCCCTATGTCTATATTGGACAGGCTCCTTACTGCCTAACCATCTGTCATCGGTTTTCTTTTAACATGCCTAAGTACTGCTACATTACTTTGGAATACACTGCCCTATGGGCAACTCTACGACCCCTGACACTGACCACTAACTCAACTCTGCTACCCAAAGCCAATATCCCTGATACACTGTTATCTAAGAGTAGTGCACATGTATATGTACCCCCTCTGAACTCACATGGAAATGACATCCTAGTCTAACATCTAACATACTCTTATACTAACAAATTGGCTTGTGCATTTGCAGGAATCCTAATGCCTTACACTCAATTGTACAAACTGTTGCTGTTGTTGCATGCATCAGTTGTTGTTACTGATGTTATCTATCCTAATACTCCTGCTATTTTCAACACACACACCCATCTATGTACTGATGCCTATACCTTGTCTAATACAAAGCCCCGTGCCTATACAGCTGTTGTTTAAAACAGCAGTTGATGTCCCCTCATCTTTTCTTTGTTGTACCTATTCCCAAATCCTATCTAGTTGTGTATCAAGCAACCCACCTTGGTGTGTTTCCTACACCTATATGAGTCAAACACCTTTCAAGAAATAGGGTACAATACTAAACCCCTCTAGTTTGTAGGTAAACTATTCACAAGTACTATTGTTGCTGCCACAACTCGACACCCTTACCATTTACCTGTTCCTATGTGCATCCTAGCATTCGACCTACATACCATATTACCTACGGCAACTGCATAAAAGATTACACTACCTAAAATTGTTGTTCCTTAACCTCTACATGTGCATACCATATGTACTTACACACCTTAGGGATACTTAGATACGATAGATTCTACAAGTTACGTATCTAATACAGGCATATTGGGGTCTGCCCCTCTCTTGCCTTGTGATAATGCCTAATGTCACACATCTTCTTAACTATGTTTCATACCTATTAAGTATGGCTTAACACAACCCATCCCTACCAGTACTTGGACATCATGGAATAACTGTTGTACTTAATAGGTTGGATTTCCTGCACGTAGACTGTTTTCCTAACATTGAGATACACCATCTATTCAACTAATCGAGTTCCCCTCCTTTAGAGTCTTCCTACGCATTAAATCAAACACCTATTATTCTATCCTAATTTTTATTAATAAGAGGAGGTTGCAGAGTTTTAAGGTAGAGAATTACCTGTTAAAGTTATGTAAGGGTTCGACTGCTCCACCAAGATGAGATTGCTTCGATTAAGAGTGAGAGAAAGGATAAGATTTACGGGTTTAGGTGAACCGATGGAAGGGTCGTCTCTATTCTCCCTATATATACATATATGTGCGGATCCTTATGGAAGAGATAAAATGAGTTCAATTCGAACTCATCTATAAGAATTTGAATTTGGGAGGGTTATCATTGAAGGATTAGGAGTAATCTCTTATTCAAATTCGAACACAGGGGTTCTAAAGGTCGGCCATAAGAGAAATTTGAATTTGACAAATTGTCACTAAACCCCTTCACAAACATGGTTTTACAAAACCCCTTGTTGCTAAGGTGAACTAATATTAAATATTTGCATATTAATATTTTAAGAAATAAAAATTTGCACTAAAAGATTTTAAATTGGTCCAAGGGTTTATAGGGATGACGAAATCACTGACATCTTTCTCGTAGTCTGAACACTGCACACTGCCCGAGGTTTGTCTCTTCATACAACGGACAAAACATATCATGTGTCTGACTGAACCATACGTCTCTCTGGCCCATCTTTGGACAATGTGTCTTTTAAAAATTTCTAAGTCTAACAGCTTCTGACTTAGGAACTTTATATTTTCAAGCGCATAACATCTATGTGCCTTTTTTGTATTTTTCCTGCTTCTACATACATATGTAAGAAATTCTAGCCATAGAAGTGGGTGAACTGGTTGGAATCGAGATATAGGACCTCTAAGGTAGTATAAGTTAGATCAAGACCTTAAAAATTTGACTACTCTCATTCTTAGAAAATATTGATTGGTGGTTTATACTTTAGAATGAGTCAATGATCGTCATATTCAAACTAATTGATCATTTAAAGCCCAAGATCGCTCTTGTAACTTAAATTATAGTTCGCCATCTACTGGTTCAATCAGCTGGCAGAAGCAAAGGTATATTTGATTGACTTGAGATCGGGATACCATCAGGTGATCATGATGCGGAAAGAGAATATTCTAAGGACAACATTCAGAGTTCACTACGGCCAATATAAGATTATTGTTTCCATTTGGATTGATGGATGCGCCTGCTGTATATATGCATTTGATGAACAAGGTGTTCCATCAATGACCATACTAGAAAGACTAATTAGAACAGAGTGGCATTCTATTTTATAGGAGTTTTAAGTTTGGTAGAAAAATCTTCTTAGATGATTGATAGGCATTCCTACACCAGCCAAATAGATAGGGTGAATTAGAAGTCTATATATCCATAGTGATTTGTTAGATAATTATAATATAATTTATCCTAAATACTAGATATACGATTTTGGAGTTATGTTGTTAATCTTGGTATTAGTTATAGTACCTTAAGAAAATAAGACCCCCTTGTGGTAGATTTTAGAAAGTTTTGTTATGAATAGAATGGCTTGCTAAGCCTTGTACTTAAGGCTGGACTTAAGTAGAACCATTATTGTAGGAATGTTTATTTGAAGAAGATAGGAATCTATGCTTTACAGGAGTAGGTTAATAGCTAAGGTGGGTAGAATTTTATAGATATTTTCCTAAGGCATAAGAGAGTATAGTACAGTATAAGTCTAATCCTAACAAGCAATCATAGAAATAATAGACTAAATCTTGCTATCTTTTGCCTGAGATAAGGCTTAGATTAGAAGTACTAGAGAAATTATTATCTAACGATAGTGTTAAGATGGTTAGTAATTTGTGGGTGTTAAATAGAGTAAAAAGATCTAAGTAGAATAAACGATCATCTCTATACATGATAAGACTAGTTTTGAAATGACCTATAGCAGGCCAGGACTAGAAGGATGACCAATAGATTTATGTAGTCGTCTAGTTCTGCCTCCACCTTTACCCCGCAGATAGGTATCAATGGTTAGGCTTACTTGTAAGGATTGTATAGATTGCTTATAGGTAGAAGGAGTGGATCGCTAATTGAACTACTAGAGAGGTTGTTGAGGTAACTTATAGGAATATAGTATACAGTTTAAGGATTTATAGAGTTACAGAGGAATTATAATTTTTCTATGGTTAGTCATAGATAAAGGTGTAAGAGCCAAGTTGTCACGACCCGATCCCAAGTTAATGGGTCGAACCGGACCATGCCCAGCCTGCACCGTGGTGAGACGGCGGCAGTAAGCTGTTCCATTGCAGGTATTCACAACAACACAAGTACATTTGTCACAACTGTTCTATTCGGAATTTGAAACTTTGTTTAATAAATATTCAGAAATACAACTGGAAGGGAAATGCTGAAATAAAACTAAAAACTCCAAATAAAAGAAAATGCAGAAAAGGAAACTATCTAGACATCAGGTTCAGCAGTCCCAGGATCAGCGTCCTCCAGAGACGGCTCCGGTACCGTCGCAGGGTAGAGAACCGGGTCGTAGTAGCTATTATAGTATAGCTCGTCATCCTCAATGTTACCTAAAATGTTGTCTCCAGTCAGGAGGGAGCAAGAACGAAATATGCATCTCATATCTTAAATAGTAATTGGAAAGTGCAGGATAAACAGTTGAAATAATATTTTCAGCAGTTTAAAACAGTTCAGTGTGTTTTGAATATACAAACGTCTATGATCGGCTTGGGTTAATCAGTAGTATCTTAGCGATACGATATGGCTTATCCCCGTGTGTGAGAGGGGTAAGCTAACACAGTCAGTTCAGTAGGGGCTTTGGTCATAAACGTTTACACTATTCCCCCAGTCCCAGATTCAGTAACAGTAACAGTCGGTAGAGTTCCGTGCCAGCAGTGTGGTTTAACATGCATCTTAACTTTACTAAATAAAATACAGGAATACATAAATCGTAACTTGCCTTGTATTAGATTGACTGGAAAGACGAGTCGGTACCGAGGAGGAACGTCAGTTGTAACTTCGAGTTCCTACAGTTGAGAACTCGACTTAGAACCTTTAATAACCAGGCTAAGTGCTAGTTGCAATCTCTAGTAGTAAGTCCTAGTCAGGTTTTAAGTTGTATTAATCTACAGCTAACGTTTACGTCGCAACTACGTGCGTTTGATTAAGCCGGTTAATTGGATTATTTGGAAATAACAACGAGAATCAATTAACTTTGGAAAACTTCGTGTTTTTGTAATATATTTATAAAAATATAGTTTTCTTTTAATGATAAATCATGAACTAGTTATTTACTAATTTTTCATCCATTTAATTAATTCTTAATTAATTATAAAATTACGCTCTAACTACGATTTAAACGTCTAATCAAAACCACCCAAGATCACATCCACCCAGAAAAGAAAGTAAAAATCTACGCTACACAATACAAGGGCACAGCTAAACATCCTAGAGTGGGCTTATGCCCTGTACAATTATTTTTACATCCAATAAGAGGAAATGATTTAATTACTAAATAAAATGCAGTAAAATAAATAACTATAATAAATAGCCTAAATATTAAATAAAATAATTTAAAATAAATGTTAAGAGTCTCAGACTCGGTCCATCATCAAAATCCAGCTAATACCACAACGCCCGGTCGGACCGGTGCGTTTGTATTTCACCAGGGCCCACAGACCGGTACGGTCGTCGCCCGAAAAATCAGTTTTAAAATTCATTTCCGAAAATCGATTTTGAAATCAAATTAAATATAGTTTTGTAAAAATTTGGGCAGCACTTCCTCTATTTCGGGACAAACCCAAAACTGGGAAATGCGCCACAGAAACCTGCAATTGTTCCAACCAATAATAATCCCAAAAATATAACCACTGAATTAACTTTCCAAACCACCAGAAATAATTTTCCAACCAACAGAACTTCCCGAAATACCCGGGAATCATGCAATCAAACCAACAACACACAAAACCCAGCAGACAAAAATCACAGAATATGCTAACGCAGCTAACCGAATTTCCCAAAGGAAAATCGGGGACCGATTCTCATCATAGACTCTACGGGAGGGACGAACTACTGTGATTAACAGGGATTACCAAATTTCCGTTGGCGGAGAGCCGCAGGAAAAACTTAGGGAGAGCCGAAACGACGTTCAGACAACGCTGGATCGGGTGCAAACTTCGCGGATCTGGACAGCAGGGTAAACTCCGCGGATCTGGACAGCAGAAGAGGGGTGACGACGGGGTCGGCCACGCGCGAAAAAGGGTGCGGGAGAGGGTCCGCGGGAGAGGGGCCGCGGAACGCTGGCTCCGCCGGGGTGGCGGTGCGCGAGAACGGGGCGCACGGCCGGAGGCTTCGCCGGAGAAGAAGCCGCGCAGGGGAGGAGGCCGCGGATCTGGGGCTCCGCCACGGTGGCGGCTTCGTCGGAAGGCGTCGGCGGTCGGGGAACAGCGCGGAGATCACGCGCGGGGACGCGGGAAAGGTTCGGCCGGGCGCGACGAACTCGGGGTGGCCAGATCGCGCCGGAGGGGAAACTCAGCCGCGGATTTGGGGGTTAGGGCTCGGGCTCTTTCTCCAGAGAAGAAATGAAATTTGTGGAAATAAGAGAGAGATGAGAGAATTTATTTCTCTTTCTCCGTTGAGTGAACTCGTGAGAGAGAGAAGTGAAAAGTGGGGAATTAATAAAGGAAAGAGTGGGTTACGTGTGTGTATGGGGAATAATTAAAGGGGTGAGTAAATAGAGGGAGATGGAGAGTAGTGGTGGAGTAATTAAGGAGAAGGTGGTTAAATAAAGAGTGGTGGGGGTGTTGGGCTGTGCGTGAATAGTGAGGCGTTGGAGGAGAGGAAAAGGCAGCTTACCAATTCGTGAGGAGAAAAGGGGCAATTGGGTGCTGGTCCTACGGGACCAGCTGACTTAGTTTTCATTTATTATTGTTTCTTTTTTTTATTTTTATTTTATTAAAGGAATAACCAAGTCAAAAACCAGGATTTTTAATAGAGAAGGAATTGGGCTCGGGCCTGGGTCTGGGTCCGAAAAACAAAAATCCATGTTATATTTACTTTCGAAATCCTTTTCCATCCAAAAATATTTAATAGTAATATTAACAATAATAATAATTTTGAAATGCTAATAATATCATTATTTAATTATTAAATACAAATTATGGGTTTCACACAAGTTAGAAGCCTCACCTCTAGATTTGTAACCCTTTGGTAATATAGAGCGTGTTGGAGAAGTGGCATATCGTCTTGCATTGCCCCATCCTTAGAGGGAGTGCATGATGTATTTCATGTATCCCAGTTGAGAAAGTATAAGACAGATCCCAGCCATGTGGTCAACAATTCAAGATCACAGTAGGACCCAGTCTATAGTATGTTGAGCAGTCAGTTGGTATATTGGATACTAGTGAGAAGACGCTTAGAGGGCAGACGATTAGATAACTTTTGATTGCATGGAAGCACCATTCTCTAGGAGAAACTACTTGGAAGCGAGAAGATTCCATGCGAGAGCGATATCCCCATCTATTTGCGGATTCTGGTAAGCTTTAGCTTATTTAATCTTGCGTTATAGATTTTTGCATATTAATGCTATTTTAATTTCGAGGAAAAAAAAATTTAGGTGGGTAGATTGTAACTACCCTAATTTTTGGAAATTATTTTTAATTTTTTATATGAATTTTGTATATTAAACCATATTTTATTTTTAATTATGGCTATATAGGCACTTTGTCGTAGCTTTGATTTTTGAAGCATAACGTTGACCAAATCCTTGAAACAAGTTCTATATTCGTGTTTTATACGAGTCCACCTTCATTTTGGTATATCATGTCACACTCAAACATGTTCCCTTATACTATATATTTTTGCACAACTTTTGGGTCAAAATAGCCATTTTACCCTTCGTCGTAATTTTAATGTATTTTTTAATTTAGATTTGAGGTCCAAATCCGATCCAAACTCTTCGATCCAATATATGATTCTGATCTATTCTGAGCCTACTACGCACATGTCAATGGTGTGCCACTCAATTGAGTTCCCATGTGCTATTTATTTTTAATTGGCACACAAGTTAAAATTATAGACATATTGGACTCAAATCGATCACAAAAATATTGTGGGAGAAGCTGGATTCATTGTACGAAAGGAAGACAGCTGGCAATAAGGCATTTCTTATTTGCTAACTCGTCAAATCAAAGTACACAGAGGGTGCCTCGGTGGCACAATATCTGGATGAAGTTTAGGGTATCATCAATCAGCTATATACAATGAAGATGATGATTGATGATGAGTTTCAAGCCCTACTGCTTTTGAGTTCTCTATCGAAAAACTGGAAACGTTGGTGGTGTCGGTGAGCAACTCCATACCGGATGGAGTTGTCACAATGGAGAAAGTTAAAAGTAGATTGTTGAATGAGGAGATCTGACGCAAGCAAGTTGAATCATCGCAGGAGTCCACTCTGGTGGCTTTCCACGAGAAGAAAAGACTCAAGTCATAGGCATGAACACAGAGGAGTTCTCGGGACGATTGTGGACCGTAATGAGGGCTGCTATCACTGTAGCAAAAAGGGTTATAACAAAATAAACTACATGAAGCTCAAAGCTGAGAAGGCCAAAGGCAAAGACGATCATGAGGATCTCACATTAATGGAAGATATCATCATCGCAACGATGATGCAGAGAAACTCATGTTTCATGATGACAACTGGGTCATGGACACGGGAGAATCGTATCATGCCACTTCGCAGAGGAAGATCTTCACGTCATACCGCTATGATAAGTTTGGACGTGTGAAGATCGACAACAAGAGGAATGCTGCAGTTATATTCATCAGTGATATGCACTTGACAACGAAGTTTGGTGAGAAGCTCGTCCTCAAAGGTGTGTGACATGTACCGAGTTTGTGCTACAATTTGGTTTCGGTAGGGAGACTGGCAGATGATGGATGTCGTAGTTTGTTTGGAGACAAAGATTGGATGCTTGCGAAGGGTTCCCTGTCACCACCACATTTCCATATAGTGGTATTTTTGGCCAAATTAAATTTTTGTCATTAATGTGCTAATTATTTGTAGTCAAATGACTAGATATTTGGTTAGAAATTGGAACCAATTAGCCATGCCATAAATAGGCCAAAACTATTAGCAGTAAGTTCTATTAGCTATCCCAAACCCATTTCTAATAGATCCCAAATGAGCCACTAGTTAATTAATTAGATTACAGCTTTGGAAGGGGCATTTTAGGCATTAATTAGCCTTAATAGCAGCCAAGGGCTGGTCGGACATATAGGTGCATTAGAGCTTATTTCCTTCAATTCCACAAGCTTCTTCATTCTTCCTTCCCCTTCTCCTACAATTTCCATTAGAGCAAAACCCCCTAATTCTTTTTTCTTCCTCAAATTTCACTCCAATTCTAACCTCTTCATAGAGACTCATGGCATGGAGAGAACCATTGGAGCTTAGGAGGAGCTAGCTTGTAGGGGGATCGAGTCCGAACCGCCATTCTTGTGTCTGACTCTGTGGTGGCATTGGAAACCTCTTTCCAGTTGTAATGGTTCCTTTTTCATTTAGATTTCTATGTCTAATTATAGAAAAAATCTCATAGGAGTCCCAAATTCTTAGATCTACTCTATTAGGATAGGAATCGGTGAGTGAAAGGCACAATTTTACTATAAATAGTGGCTAGAATGTGATATCTAGCTTGGGGACATCATTCGTGTCCACCAAGTATTCGATCCATGGCTAAGCATAGTATTGGAGTCTAATTCTAGAGAGAATTGATCTCTACATGTCCGAATTGGGTATGTGGCATCATATCATGACGATTTGTGATACGCACGGTTAATTTGGGATTAGATGGGTATTTGAGCAATACGTATCCATTGACATGTGTTATTGAATGCATTGCATGTGTCTCATAGCCTAATTTGGGTCTTGTCATGGTATTAGTGTTGGGGGATGCTTATACTATTTGGAACATAGAGGTGTAGAGCATATCACAGTTGTTTGATAGTGGCAACCTATCTATGTGAGAGAATGTGTATCGATTAAGGCAGGAGTGTGTATGGCCTGTAACTAGTTGATCGGAGAGTGGGCTTGTGCATTGGTGCAAGGAATTCCTGTAGGCAACACATAAGCTGCAGTAGCAGCAGTCTTATAAGGGTGTGCATATATGTATCATTAGGTGTGGACTGCAATCCAGAAATTGGTTATGTAGGAAGTGTAATCTCTAGTTGCTGTAGGGCCTAAGTTGGGTGTACTCGGTGTATAGGTGTAGATGTCTATTTAGATATGCATCTAGTTAAGATACCTATATATGACATTATAACTGTTATATGTGTGTGTATCTTAGAGAGGGAAGGTTGTATACATATATGTGAGGTTATGTGTAGTGAGTATGAGGAATCTATAGGAAGTCTGCAAGAAGTTGGGGTAGACATTTTAGATAGCATATGTGTAGCAGCACTTCAATATTGTCTGCAGTAAAGACAGTGTCACCCCCAGTTTTCATGAATAGGGATATTTTGGTAATTTTTACTTTAAAATTATTTTGTAATTTTTTATTTATTTATTGTATTATTTTGGGGTTGTTTGATTCGGGTTCGAATTTCAACTCATTCCGACTTGTATCGGGGACTCGGGGTAGTGTTGACTCTAGCGAAGCCCACACACTAGTTAGCCATGGCCCACATGTTAGTTATTTTAGTTAGTGACTAGGATAAATTATTTGGTTAGGATTAATTAGATTAGAGTGTGTTGGAATGACCAAAATAGCCCCGACTTAGAACCCCTTTCCATGCATTAACTAATAGATTAGAGAGGGGGACTCTTTGGGCTTTTTCTAATAGGACAAAACTACCCCATGGCCGGCCACATTAGAGAGGATAGGATTAGCCACTCATCATTATCCACTCTTCCATTCTCTCTCTTGTTCTTCCCCAATTTGTTTTAGAGAGCAATCCCTAGAAATTTCTCTCCCAAATCCTTCCATTTTCTCACCCAATCTCTTTCCTTCCTTCTCCATTCAAGCCAAGGAGGGAGCTACCCAAGTTTGAGAGGATTCGGAGCTTGTCCGTGTCCGTTTGGGATTCCTACGTGTCGGTGGCGTATCGGGAGACATTTCCTTCGATTCGAGTCACCAGGAGGTATAAATCCCTTCTCCTTCTCATTTCTCTCATGCATTAGAATGGTTTTGACCCATAGGAATGACCTCCATAGTGTTGTACCCATTTATGTCCATTTCGTGTCCATTTGGACACTTGTAGAGGTGTCCTATGTGTAGGATCGTGTCCTAATGGGAAAAACCCCTATTTGGACACATGTGGATTTATTTGTATATTGATTTGATGTTGTTCTAATATTTATTCCAGATTTTCATGTGTTTAGGAATGTGTTTTCCTAAGTATCATGTTGTATCATATTATCTAATATCTATATATATCTATATATGGCTTATATATATATATTATTCTATATATATATATATATTTTTATTTTTTTTAACAGCAGCACTTTGCTGCCTATAACAGTCCCCTTAAAACCTATCCTAACATGTACTTTGTTGTCCCAAAAACCCAGGTGCACAAGCCCTGTGGGCTATCCTTATAACACCACAAGATGGCTGTTCCCCCCTGCTCAAAATTATGTCCTAAACAGTCCATACAAACCCAGCACTTGGCTGTCCCCATATGACCACAAAACAACCCCCAACAGTCCAGGTTTCTCCCTTATGTTGGCTGTCCATATGACAGTCCTAAGCACCATATTATAGTCCACAAAATCAGTCCTTTATTGCCCACAAATTCAGTCCAACATTCCACCCAAAATCAGTCCACTAGACCATCACCAAATCAGTCCAGATTTTCACCCCCACATACCATTCCATTTCAGTCCTAAACAAACACCTTTATGGCTGTCCCAACCCTTGGATTTAGCCCTCCAAGTTCAGCCTTTCAGTCCCCAATGTGTTGTCCCCATTTAGCCTATATTCAGTCCATTACACCATGAAAACATCAGTCCCTATAACCCCCTGAAATTCAGTCCACATTACCTAATATTTCAGTCCTAACATGCCCCAATGACAGCCCCACCAAGACTTGAAATTAGTCCATAAATTAGCTATGTGTGTGTGTGTTATGAGGTTGTGTGTGTGTGTGAGAGAGCCTAAATGAGTATAGCCAGTAACCTATAGGTTAGCCTATGTGTAAACCTATAGGAAAGCTTATAGGTGAGTGAGATGTGAGAGTGTTGTGTGTGAGTGAGTGTGGTATATGTGAGTGCTAGAGTGATGTGAGAATGAGATACATGATATTGGTAGGGTAATATAAGTTTTACCTAGAAATAGGGTATTGGAGTCTAGAGTCTAAGATAGGGTTAGAACTTGATTTCCTTGGTTGGTAATGATCAAATATAGTACTCCTAGACTAGTTTTGACGTCGGTTGACCATTTTGACCAAAAGTCAACAAAAGTCAATCGAGAGTCAAACTTAGTCTTTAAGCGACTAGATTTGACCGAAACCAAACCAGAGTTGACCAGTTGACTGGAAGTCAACAGTTGGTCAACATTAGACTAGTTTGACCTAGGGTTGACCTAGAGTTGACCAGGGTTGACCAGTTAACCAAAAGTCAACTGTAAGTCAACCTTTGACCCCGTTTGACCTAGTTTGACTTGGATTGACTCCCAGTGACCTAGTATGACCTAGTATGACTCAGTTTGACCTAGATTGACCTAGTTTTGACTTAGACTGCATTCATGACTTATATTAGTTTCATATTTAGTATAAAGCCCTGTTTGACTCATAGTATCTTATTTTAGGTCTGTAATTACTCTGAGCGTCTGTTCACCTTATCAGCTCAGGACCACAGGCGAGTACATTCACTGATAGTTTTCATTGTCTTGATATCTACTATATTCGATTCAGTTGTAGTGTTTTACATGATTCCCGACACGACGGTTCACGGACTAGTATACGTCGGATCCTGTCATGAGATGTTATTCCTGGACTTTTTTGGTATATGGGTATATGATATTTCTGTATTTCCTATACTTATATAGACATTGATTTAGGAGTGGGCTGGCCCCCTACTCTCGAACCCTGTGTCATGACGTGCCATGTCCGGATCCATGATACTATTCGGGGATAGGGGAATTATTAGGGGTTATGTGATCAAAGCCTTCATGTAACTATTTTGCTAGCGCCACTCTCACCTCACGTAGGGTGTAGCAGATACCCCATTGCCAGTTATCCAGGTTGGATGGCATGACTCTCCGTTAAGGACACCACGGATTGCCGGGCCAAGTGGATAACTCTCTCTTGACTCCCTAGCCGATTACATATCGCTCTAATAGTTCAAATCACCTTTTACATTTATTAGCGTATCTTATATTCCAGTTCATCTTTACTTTCTGTACTTTCTTACCATGTTATGATTTCCTTACTCACATGCTCTACCTGTCTTTATATTGTGCTATGATTTGAGACTAAGTCATGTTTGAAAGAAGGGTTACAACTCCGATCTTTGTTTAGTTCAAAGGTTGTAACTCGGCTTTCAAATGGTTCCCAAGTCGCCTATATCTTTGTCTTATATTTTATTATATTGTCTCTTATAGTATTTGTCAATTCATATGGAACTGCTGTTGGTGTTTGTACTTGCTCATTTTCCTGACAGGATACCGTTGATATATTACAGATGACTCTGAGACTAATTTTCTGACCTACTATGGGGTCGAGTCTGACGGAGTAGACTTAGACCATGGCTTGTTGGTAGAGCCACTAGACTTTGCTCACCCTGAGTAGCATAGTTTAGTTAGGTTTGCCTGGCCTGCGAGCCAGCTAGCACATTTCAGTTTGTAGTGTCTTATATATTTTCTAAGACTCTGGATGTTTGTGTATAGCTCTGACTTGTGGATCTTGGACTCATTTACTGTTTTATCTATCATATTTCTTTTCCATGCTATCTACCTTAGTTTTATATTTGTGATTGAGACTGTATTGCTATGTCACCTCCATTCGGAGTGTATATAATATACAGGTACATTTATCTGTTTTAGTCATAGTATTTACAGACCCTATATACAGCGTTCTACCGCCGATTCTGCGGCGTAGGCTGGACGTAACCACGTGCTCGTGCCCCTCTTCAGGGTGCGGGTCATGACAGACAGAGCAGAAAGCATAGTAGCATTAGTTGTATGTTCCTGCAGTAGTGAGCAAGGTTAAGTGTATGTGTATATGTATCAGTAGTTAAGGATTAGCAGCAAGATGGAGATTACCTACAGTCTTTTTATGTAGAAAGAAGCTTATGCACTGTAGGGGGTGTGTAGCAGAATGCTACAGCACTACTGGAAAAGCGGTTGGTATCCAGAGTACCTGTGCGTGTTAAGAAGGGAATTACAGCAGGGGATTCCTGGATATCAGTTTATGTAGCAGTGCAGAATTGCATACCAGTGGGTACATGTGGATGTTGGAAGAAGTAACTACTGCTATTAAGCAGAGTCCAAGGTACAAGTAACACTTGTGTGCATTTAACATAGGAGCAGTCCTCTATGTGTACCAGGAAAGGAACAATGTAGGTGTGTGTTAGTAGTAGTAGAATGTTTAGTAATGTACTGTGATAGTGTAGAGCATGTGCAGAATTGGGTAACAGTGCACTGCTTGTAGTATACCAGTGTGTGGGGGGGTGTGTAATATATGTGCCTATAGAGTAGTGATACTGGATATCTAGGTACATGGGTGTGTATCCTGGATGGCTATCGTGTAGGAGTGTATCCTAGTATCAAGAATGGGTAATCCAAGATATATATACATATGAATATTATAGATATGGGTTGAGTACCCTAGGGTTAAGGGATACTAGAAATTAAGACTCTAGAGTAAGCTAGTATATGGGTATCAATGGGTTATGCAATTACCTTGGGGGTAAGTATCAAGGTGAGTAGAGTTGAGTTTAGATATATGATACCAATAGTTATATGTATATGTATATATATGGTATTTATATGGATATATAGATATATAATATAAGTAGAAAAGCTAAATTAGAAATAGGAATAATGAAACCAGGGACCTAATAAGGTAAATGGATGGAGTAGCAAAAACCTAGAAAACCCATAGCACCTAGTGAATAGAATAGATGTCATGATTTACATTCAAATATTAATTTGATCGATTTACATGTATAGGTTCATTAGTCTTGGACTCAGACACAGATTTCATTTAGATTTTCAACTCAGGATTACAAGCGAGTACTTTGCTCTCAGTTTTACATTAATTTATGTATGTTGCAGATATCCCGTCACTGTTCCTTGATACCATTCTTTTATTTTGCCTTGAGATAGTTCTTAATGTCGTGATTCCTTATGTTATATCATGGATCAATACAAGAATGCTAGCTCATCATCTATTGACGTGCCTTATTACAAGTTACATGAATGCTAGTGCATCATTGATTGATATACCTTATTACCCCGTTTAAATGAATGCTGGTGCGTCATTAACTGATGTACCTTATCCTCGTTTACATGAATGCTAGTGCATCAAAAACTGACGTGCCTCATCCCGATCACATGATTATTAGCATGTCATTGACTGACATCGCCTTATTCTTTCATGGACTCTTACATGTTTATTGGTTATTCCTCGTTATATTATTCACACCGTTCTTACGTATTACGTATATATCCCTTACATACTAGTCATTCTTGTTTAGATTTCTATTCTTATTACTATACATTCTCTTACTTGCTCATATTCATGTTCTTCATCATATTGTTCTATAACGTTAAGATGTATTTGTACTTGCTCCAATCCTGACTGGATAATATTTTTCAGATGCTGAGTACGAGGATCTATGTTCTACCTATTACGGAGCCCAGGAGACCCGGGCGGTCCCCTCGGCTGTTTAGTTTTGATATCTAGATGCAGTATATATTTTGAGTTGTACATATTTTTGGGATATGATGCACTCTTGGATGTTGGTTTTTCTATACTTGGATTAGGACTTGAAATTTTATTAGTTTATGCATTTCTCCTACTTGCGACTTTGGATTCTCTCTCTTTATATCATTCGTGTTTATCTTCCTATTAGATCTTGTGTTTGAGTATCAGTTATTATATTGATTCCATTTCTGTATATATATATATATATATATATATATATATATATATATATATATATATATATATATATATATATATATATATATATATATATCATTATGTTTTAGTTGAGGTTGAGATGGTTGATTACTTAGTGATAGTCTAGACAGCTTTCTATGCCGATGCTGCGGTATAGGCTAGGCGTATATCACGCACCCATATCCCTACATCTGGGCACAAATCGTGGCATTCCCAACAGCTGGCTCGAGGAGATTTGTGTTGTGGCATGTACATGCTCAACCTGCTGAGTTGCACAGGCAGGCCACATACACTAGATGGAGGCTTGTGGGGTGTTCGACATGAGTTGGATCGTTAGGAACTTGCTGAGGAGGGTCTTTGAAATATTTTTTAGCGTTACGGAGGATTTGGTTCGTCGAGACAAAGCAACGAATGGAGGTGAGTCAAAGATTGAGGGCCAGTCTGTCGGTCCCATGAAGTTGGTCGGTCTCAAGGTGGGGTTGCTCTATGGATCCGATTTTGGCGACGGATGGTTTGCCAAAGCTTTATGGAACGATATTGATTTCAGTAGTTCAAAACCAAAAAGGAGATCAAGGTTTGCAGTAAACTCAATTTGAGATAGGTGCATCTCTATTTACACAGTTTAGGAGGAGTTGTGGGTCGTCGACGACGAGCACAATGCATGATGTTCTGTTCGAGGATGCATGCATACGGAAGAGATTTAGTGTCGAACATGAAGATGGGCAGGCTCGGGAGCTCAAATCTCAGGAGGACCGCATCGTCTGCTTGGTTGGGCTAGCCAAGGGTGAAGAAGTTCGACGGAACGGTAGAACATTTCGGTGGAAGACAAGAGTTGGGGATAGGCAGCCGAGACTTGTAGTAAGGCTGATCGTTAGGGACTTCGGTCTTGACCGTGTTATTGATATCGACAGAATTCCAGTGATGCAAAAGGTGCTACACATGGCAGCTAGCATCGACGTGACGGTCGAGGAGCTGGAGACGAAGGAAGATGCAAAGGAGTTCGGAGGATCGGAGATCAGTAGCATGAAAGAGCAGAAACTTTGTCACGAGGCAACAAGCATGGAGTCCAGTTGATGAGCCATGGGGTTAACACCCTCTCATCAGACTGGAGGGGGAGATTGTTGGAGTTCAGTCTAGATTTGGATGTCCATAATTGGTATTGTGCTATTTTAGATATAATAAAAAATAATTTTAGGACTCCTAAATCCTATTGTGATCTAAAATAGGATATTGATGGAATATTTTAGATAAAGTAGGAAATCTTATTATGACCTAGAATATGATTTTCTCATCCTATATATGGGATAAGAGTGGAGGCACAAAGCATAGCACAAAGTGGAGATTCGGGGTGCTTGTCCACAGAAAATCTAAGAGAAAATCCGTACTTTACTCTTAGGACTTCGTCATCCAAGACAGAAAGAAGAAGAGATCTAATCGAGGAGTCGTCAACTTCGGTTAGGAAGATTGCTACGGATTAGTGAGCGATTTCAATTTATAATCTCTTTCTTTTTTCTTCTTGAGTGTGGTGTGGGGGTTGAACCTATTAAGGCAAAGGGTTCAACATTATTTTTGTCAATCTTGTAATTTTATCTGAGTTATAGAGATTAAAATTTTGTCCAGGTGATATAGTCACCGCAATATACTTGTCTTTATCTGTGCTTGGTGTCCGTTTGACGGGAGTTGGTTATTTCATGTGGGTTGGTCTATGTTTCTGCTGCAACAACGTCTGAAACTTGGTATTGGAGCACAGGAGGGCGTGTTCGATTTCCAACATAAAGTTGGTAAATATTTGGCATCCTTCATTTGGATCTTAGTTCCTTCATATTATATTAATTGTGCAAAAAAAATTATATCACATCTTTCATATCAAATTTTTATATTTAGTGTAGTCATATCAAATCTACTTCAATATATTATATTTTAATTAGATAGATTAAATTACAATCTTTCTTAATTGGATGAAAATTTTAATTATATTAACTTAACTTTTATATTGATTTAAATTTTTATTAGACTAGATTAAGATAGACTACATAAAGTTTTATCAAACTTGCATTGGATATTACTTTAGTGATTTTTTTAAAAAGTTGCATTCAAATTTAGAATATTATAATTAACAATAGATTAAATTTTAATTAAATTGGATTAGCTTTAATTTTAGATGAGATTAAATTTTTAATAGATTAGATTACATAAACTTTTATCAAATTTTGGATTAGGTTTAAATTAAATTTTAAGTTATAAATTTTTAGCAAAAACATTCATTCATATTATATTTTAGATATTAGATTAAATTTTAGATAATTGGTTAGATTAGATTAACTTAAAATTTAAACTATATTAAAGTTAAAACTTAAATGATAAATTGATTTTTAAATTTGAAACGATAGACTAAATTTTAAATATTTGATCAAATTTTAAATTATATTTGGTATACTAAACTAAATATAATGATAAATGACACAAAAATATGCTATTTTGTTTTTTAATTTGACAACGCTATTTTACCCAATAAAATTTTGGAGTCTATTATTTGAAAAACAATGCAACTATATAATAAAACAAATGTCATTATAAATATTATTAAAAATATAAAAATATATTATGAAAGGAGTGCGGGAGACAGAAAAAAAAATAATAAATTAGAGTAACAATTACAAAATTTACCGTTCTAAAATAGTGTGACAATTTTTTTTAATGCTAATATTTTGAAAGTAAATTGAATAAGTTTGGTGGAACATTTTATTTGCTAAAAGATATTACCAATATTTCTAAAATGTATTGCGCACGTAACACGTGTCTTGACACTAGTAATTTTTTGTTGATATGAAAGTCATTAGGACTTCCAAATATAAATTCAGACTGATCCCTACTAAAACACTTCTATCCACAAACGGAAGATGGAAGATTATTCGATTCCTAGATCATATATGTGACCGTAATAAAATATTACATTTGGCTTAGTCTAGATGATTAGCCAAAAACATATTAAGCTACTGCTCCAGATCACTTTTCTCAGGCACGATAGGTATAGCTCACAATCTGTATCAAACTCATATTGTTCAGTCCAGAAAAGTTTCCTATATGATCTGTTTTAGGAAAGTTCATAAATGATCTTAGAGTAATGCTACAGTTACAACCAAATGCTTACAACCCACTTACAACCTTCACCTATTGCCATGTCAGCAAATGGGTGAATGGTTGTAAGTGATCATATATGTGACCGTAATAAAATATTACATTTGGCTTAGTCTAGATGAGTAGCCAAAAACATATTAAGCTACTGCTCCAGATCACTTTTCTCAGGCACGATAGGTATAGCTCCCAATCTGTATCAAACTCATATTGATCAGTCCAGGAAGTTTCCTATATGATCTGTTTTAGGAAAGTTCATAAATGATCTTAGAGTAATGCTACAGTTACAATCAAATGCTTATAACCCACTTACAACCTTCGTCCATTGCTGACACAAATGGGTGAGTGGTTGTAAGTGGATTGTAAGCATTTGATAGTAGACTTAGCATATTAATGATCTTAAGATCCTTTCTCTTACATCCAAGTAGTACTTTTTCACCATGGAGAACCCTTTTGTGCGTCAGTATTTTTATCTTGATACTCTCCTAGTAAAAGGAATCACTCTCTCTGTTCTATAATTCAAATGGGTCTTTCATTATGGACATTTAATATTGATATTAAATTCAACTTATATGTACCAATTCCGGGAATTGGACTGCAAGTATCAGAAATTTCAATTCTTGGAACCGATTAATATAGAGATGCTTCTAGTTTGCCAAGTAAT
>JANAVB010010791.1:14540123-14586777 GCA_029216955.1 Iris pallida | reverse complement strand
TAACTGGGCTCGTGTAACGAGCGCAACTTAAGTGCACTATGCGCCTAGCGACGATGCTGACGTGCTAAGTGCAAAGTGCGCCAACAAAATGCCACATTACGCCTCATGAGCCCTTGAGCCCGAGCCCGAGTCCGTGTCCGAGTCCGAGTCCGAGTCGCTAAGCCCCTATGGGGCTTAGCTCCCATGGAAATAAATTTCCCAAGAGCAAAAAGCTAGAAGCTTACCATGGAGCATTCTTACCTCTTAGTAAAATCACCCACATGGTTTCCACCTTTGGGTCACCACCCATGTGCACATCCCAACAATACATAGAAGCATATATATGTTGAGATACCACAAGGTGCATTTCCGATGTGGGACTAAAACTTCACTAAGCATGTAAAGAACAAGTTCTCTACATGTCAAGAATACAAATGCCCCAACAATCCCCCACATATCTCAATATATATGGGTTCGAGTGTTCCCCACAGTGACTGTCCATCATGCACTAGGATAGATGTCGCGATGACTTGAATCTTCCCGTATGGGTTAAACAACAGACTATAATACAAGAATGGACTAAGCCTTGAATTCTGTACCATAGCTGAAGTTGTCCCCACTCACATAATGTAGTCACATATGCTTCTGGCTATGCACATTAAAGGCCCTGTGCCAGCCTGGTTTCAGTGTATACTTTTGGGCGTCTACAAGTTTACCCTCAAGAGACGGCCTGATATCTCTGTCCATACACTATAGGTGAGTTCATTATAAAGAGACATGGTATGGAACGCTTTACGCTCCCCTTACGGTGCTACGCCGCTATGACATGGCCCGAAGCCAAGGCATTACCCCTCCCTGGGAATCACCCCATATCTGGGAACCTTTGTAGTGTCATACTACTGTAGCATGAGGCAACTGCCTCTTTGTAGTGCCAAACTACCCAGCATGAAGCCTTAGGCTCCCTTGCGGTGTTATGCCGCAACGACATGGCTTGTAAGGCCGAGGCTTTATCCCTAATCGGGTACCTCATCGTGGTGTCGTGCCACTGTAACATAAGGAACTCCTTCTTTTTGTAGTGCTGACTACACCCCTCTTTATTTTTAACATTGTCACGGCCCGCACCCTTTTTTTTAAAACGGATACGAGACGTATCCAAGCCAGCCTACGCCGCAGTGTCGGCGGTAGAACGCTGTCACGGCCATGAAGATCAAAATTACAAATAATGCTCATTCACATAATTAATTTAACTTACAATGATCACAAGTTTTACACTTGTAGAAAAATATAAACTTGTACAAATAAATGAATGACTACAACTCAACTATCTAACTAGTCTCTAGGCTTTTGTCTGCAAGTATTCCCGTCACTCCCCAAGCTAAGTGAATCCACGGCTAACCTGAAAAATGTTGGTTTCCAGTCAGGAATAGAACGAGCACAATTCACTGAATGCAATTTCAATAAATGAAAATGACTATAAAACAAAGGTTAGACATCAATCATGAGTTTTGAAAATAAACAGAAAAGACGAAAAATTAGTAGCAAATAAATAAACAAAATACCTTCCCAATCGTAGAAGTACCTTTGATATGTGATCGGTTTCGGGACAATTATACGACACTGTCTACACTGTCTAAAGTTACACTGTCTACAGCAAATAATGCAATAAAGAAACATGGTATACTTGAAATAATAAATCACTATTTACACTGTCTAATTGCAATAATAAATCACTGTCTACACTGTCTACTTTGCAATAATAAATCACTGTCTACACTGTCTACTTTGCAATAATAAATCACTGTCTACACTGTCTAAGGTCAGATCACACATCGTTGGTACTTCACATTTCCGACTCAACAATTTATAATAGAATATAAAATCACATAATCAATGGCCAATCAATGAAATATAGTGAAGATCAATATCGAAATACAGACAATAAACTGTACTCGCCTGTGGTCCTCTGCTGGTGAAACCGACAATCTGAACTACTCAATGTGCCACAATAGTCAAAACCCGTACAACAGTTCCCGGAAGCTGAAATAAATATTACCAATGTTCTCAGAATAGTCAAAATAGCTAGGATTGCCTGTCTTTAAGTCCAATTCTGGACACAGGGCAAAACGGTAATTTCGGGCCAAAACGGTATCCGCCGTTGGACCCGCTTTGCACCGAAAAGCGTGCCAGAGTCAATGGTCTCTAAAGTCGTCAAACTACATGTCTACGGATCCAGTTTTTTGATACGAACCCAACCGTATGTCCTAAGTTGGATTCCGGCAGGCCGTGCACAAAATCGCCCGTTGAGTTGGACCGTGGGGCCCGCAAAATGGCGATCCAATCAACGGTCTCAGAATCGGACCAACTTGGCATACAGGACCAAAAAAATGATACGGTCCTGCTAGCGCAAGTTTCGTCTCGATCTGACGAGCGTGCACAAAGTAATTGGGAAATTTGCATAGAGGCCGATACGGTGAATTTCGACGGATACGCATCAAATTCGTCGCGCACACGCGACCAATTTAAATTCCGTCAAAGCCCACACGACCACGAAACCGTTACGCAGCTTTCGATGCTTTCGGTTCGCGACCACATCGCCCGGATTGGCGGGACGCACGTCGTGTGGATGAATTTTTATGTTTTTAAAACAGGTTTTCGTCAAAGTTCGGGATTCGACTTCTCGACACGTAGTTGATGATTTTGGCTTCTGTAAAAACTTTAGTGAAGGCCTATAGGTCGTCTAAACATGTGTTCAAGTGGAAATTATAAATAGTCACTGGATCGATCGGAATCGATCCTCGAATACGGGTAATTGGACTGTCCTACGCTCTATTTTCGAACGGGTTTTTAATCGACTTCGTGTCAATTTTGCAGACGGGTCGCACGATTATACCAAAAACTAACTACGAGGGTTTGAAGAAGGTTATGTTGAGAGCGTACCGGAAGAAGCGGATCCCAAAACGATTGAGCGTGCGTCGAGAACGCACGATGCGAAGTTGGATATTCTGCTGCTGTTCTCCGTCTCACGTGTGCGCCTGAGCGCGCGCGGCCTGGCCTGCCGCCGGTGACTGCCTCACGGCGACGCGAGGCCGGGGTGGTCGCCCAGTGGTTGGGTCGCGCTGGAGGTGGCGGCGTGGATTTAGAATTAGGGTTTCGAGGAATTACGATCTCTCTCTCTCTCTCTCTCTACTCTGTCTCTCGTCTCTATATCTATATATATACGATATAGATATATAGGTGAACTGATGCTGAAAAACCAAGGGCTCGGGACTTGGAAGTTTGGGGTCGCTGGCTTGGGATATTCAGCTCGGCTGAGGTTGGCCTGGCCTATGCTGGGCCGGGCTCTGGAATGGGATGGGTGTTAATCCCTCCTTATTTCCTTTTCCATATTAGCAAAACTAGGTATATATATATATATATATATATATATATATATATATATATATATATATATATATATATATATATATATATATATATATGAATCTAAATCACAAAATCTAATAATAAATTAAGTACAACTATTATAATTAATAACATTTATATTATTTACCTAGAACGACATCTATATACATATAGTAATATATCTCTATATACAGAAATATTATTTATATAAAATACCTATATTTACTATCTTTTTCAATGAATAATGAATTCATATAAGCAGTTAGAAAATACCCATACATATGAATATATATACCTACACTTATATATAATCTTTGTAAACTCAATTAAATCCCAATAACATTTTGTTTGACTAAAATAATATGACCAATAATAATACTAATATTATATAATAATCACCTCAATAACTTAATAATAGATAATAATAATCAAATGCAATAAATCTATAATGGTATATATACCATTTATGTACAGTCTAAAAATAACCATTTAAATAAAATAAAATAAAACATTTTTGTGATTTTTGGGAAGGGGAGCTACAAATCTACCCACCTTAAAAATAATTTTGTCCTCGAAATTCTAATTCATAACTATCCTTAAATTCAAAAAGGAAGTCTACTATAACCTTAATCTCCTCAAATTTAATTTTTCCAAAAATATTTTATAGCCCTCTCTAGCCATTTGTAATTATGAAACCTCGAGGGCTTCTACCCACCTTTGGTCACGCTACTCCTTCAAGGGTATGTCACTAAAAACTTTATAACCTTCCATCAAGTTGCTAGAGTCATTATCCCTAGATATCTAAGACATACGACATCTATATCCCCACAAATCTATCAAACAACCAAATATTCAAAATTAAATAATATGTTAATATAACTTAAGAATCTCTGATGGATTCTAGACAGCGCGATCATTCGTCACCCCGAAATAGGAAGGACAGGAAAACAAGGGAGAATAATTAAGAGCAAAATGAAGTTTCAAGAACGGTAGAGGATGTCCAATAGTACAGATAGAAAGATAGCTTATGAACCACTACCTTATTTGCTAGATGAGCTACTCTAGTCCAGTCACCTGCTAAATCGAAGAACACTTGTTTTTTAGAGGGGCTTGCAATCCGTGCAATACGAAAATTCTGTTCTCGGAGTTAATCTAAAACAAGGTTCCAAATTAGAACAGAATTTGAGAGATCAAGACTGTGATCTTTCCCGTGGTTATCTAAACACACGAGCAAGGGGTATAATGCAACACAAGATCGTGTCGTGACTTCCAGGTAGATGGAATGAGGGTTACGAATGGCTTCACATTCTAAGAGGTGGCGACTACATAGCAGGTATACGGGCCTATTTCAAACAGTTTGATTTTATAGACCAACTATAGGGGTTTGTCTGGAGGGCTTTACTGGGCCTTAATGGGTTTCCTATTTTGGATATCACTCGTTGGTTGGATAAACCTTGGATCTCAATCTATATGGACTGAACAAGATCCCAAGATAAACTATTTCTACTAGGTTAGGGTACCCTAGAATAGGTTTCCACCCAAGTGGTTGGGCTAGTTGCCAGTCAGGTTGGTCAGCTAGGTCCATAAAGCCAAAAATGCGCCTTCAGTGACTTTTGTGGTTAAGTAGCACAAGAGGCCTCTATCGAGTGGCACACTAGTGGCATGTGCGTAGTGGGCTTCGAGTAGATCACAACCATATATTGGGTCGAAAGATTCGAGTTGAAGTTGAGGTTCTAATGGAATTCGGAAAGTATACGGGTATTATGGTAAGGATTATAGCTAGTCCTTTTGACCTGAAAGTCGTACCATAAAAATATAGTACAAGGGGACATGTTTGAGTGGGACATGATATACCTAGATAAAAGTGGACTCGTTTAGATCTTGCATGTGGGATTTGTTGGAAGGTAACGGTTGGTCTCGTGCTCCGATTACTAATGACATGGCTTAGGACCCAAAATAATCTAAATAAAAAGTGGGAGTCCATGGAACACTAATTATCATCCTAATGGAAGTTGATCTAATCAATCGGTAATCCATGTGTATCCCAAAAAATTTAGAAGGCTTACCGTCTACCCACCTTAGAAGTTAGGACATGGTCTTAGGAATAATGAGGTTAGAAGAGTTCTAAAGTCCGGTTATCGTATCTCGACTCTTGTTATTAAAGAATAAGGCACGACATAATGGAATACGGTAGATATAATTCATGTCGAGGACTGTTCCGCAATAGATGGAAAACGAATGTATACCATGACACGTGGTCGATAAAATAGAATGACCTACTCGTCCACAATATACAAGAGTTATCGACGGGGTAACCAACTCTAAGGTACATCATATGAAAAGATTTCTAACAACTGAGTCATGAATTCCTATTTATGTCAAGCCTGCTAGACTATGGTCACAAGGGTTCCAGTTAAAGCAAGCTTCAAGCAAATAATTAGAGGCTCACGCCATTTGGTTCTTGAGAAGAAATAGTCTCCTAGATTAGCATTTTGACTAAGGGTAAAACCCTATTCATTCTCAAGTTCAGATGGCTAGAGGTCTCAATAGTAGTTTGAGGATCGAGGGGAGAACGAGTAACTCAATCACATGACTGGCTGATGGTAGCTACCCTTGTATACAACTACCATAGCCATGGGGGATACTCTATATCTCTCTACTAATTACAAGCTTCCGTCTTTCCAAATCAGTGAAAGACAAAACAATAGAGTTCAAGGGAGATGTCACTGAATACAATTACGTGATTCAAAGGCGAATGTATAATTTAAGGGGAATTGTCAATACAGTCGCGGATGAGATCCTAGAGACATCTACATCTCAATCCACGTAGGTTAATAAGAGGGAGAGCGAACCGGGTGTACTACGGTTGATCAGACCGTAACACATCGATTCTGATTAGACAATATGTTAGTGGACGTCCCCAATAAACATATGTCTTGAATCAAGCTCGATAAAAGAGTAAGCTTGCAAAACTAGGCTGTGATAGCAACATTGGTCAAAATAGTCAAATTACAAGTATACAAGATTTTTGAAAGAAGACACACGTAGTTCGAGTTTTGTGGGAATCAAAACTCACCTGGTGCTCTTGCTTATACAGTCTTCCTACTATCTTCTTATCCAAGGCCTTGGTCGACTAATGGGTTATGGACCTCAAAATTCTATATTCTAGGTAAACCTATTAGCGTCAATCAATATCCTCGTCGATAGGTCACCAAGACCACGGAATGCTAGATTGGGAGACCTGCTACCCAACTTGCAGAACTTCCACTAGTGTTGGCTTTGGATCTTATGGGACATACAGGGCACTGTCCTATCCTCTATAGTTTCCTAACTTGTAATCACGTTTGAAGTCATTTCACCGAGAGTTATGCCTCGTCCGTATACTCGGGCTGTGGTAAACCTTTGGTTTCATAACTCAATTATGATACAAATCGAACATCTCTTAACTCTATCCAATATTGTTCCAAGGGTAACTACGATCAAGAGGACCACTAGCCGTAGTTTTAGCAATGTTCTATCACCTATATTTTCTTAAACTAATTTTACCTCTAGGGGTCGTCTCTCGCCAGTGCGCTGCTGGCTGCAGTGAATCCATGGTCTTCATAATTCAAATAAATGACGACAGTGCGCTGCTGTCTTGCCATTATGAGTTAAATAACATTACTTTAACTATATCTGAAAATATTCATGAGCTTCTAGAGAATCGAACAAGTTGACCATGAACTAGAGCGTAAGCATTTGTCCTATCAATCACAACCATTAAAATAAAGGATTGAACAGGAAAGAAATATCTGAGGACAAAAGAAATACAAACATTCTAGTATCTATTTCATTATATTCAAGCCTTTGCGGAAAACTTGAATCAAAACTAACTCGAGGCCCGTATATGGATAACCTATAAAAAATAATAGTTCTTAGGGCAAAATAGGAACTAAATAGGTAATTTGGGGCTAAGACATGAGGATGATGTCTAACAGACAAGGATGAGGAATTGCACAATTTATCAATGTTAGGTCATTATTTCTATGAAGTCCTGTCTCCCCAAGTGAATAATCTATCCACATTGGATCATGTCGTCATATCAAGAGATATTAGTGTACCTATGGGGATCTGACAAACTACTAAAATTAATAACTCCTCATCTATATTGCATGGCCTAGACTACCCATCGGTAATTTGTATAAGGGACTCCTAGTCCTAGCCATTCTCTTAAATTAAATTAATCCCTAATTCGTGAATGAGCATTTCCTAGTCGCAGACTCGCAATAGTACAACTAACTTAAGTACTATCACGAGTTCGCATGATTTGCGAAAACAGACCTGCATGGGCCACCACAAAAACTTGTTACGACCCGCACCCGTTTTTTTTTAAAACGGATACGAGACGTGTCCAAGCCAGCCTACGCCGCAGTGTCGGCGGTAGAACGCTGTCACGGCCATGAAGATCAAAATCACAAATAATGCTCGTTCACATAATTAATTTAACTTACAATGATCACAAGTTTTATATTTGTAGAAAAATATAAACTTGTACAAATAAATGAATGACTACAACTTAACTATCTAACTAGTCTCTAGGCTTTTGTCTGCAAGTATTCCCGTCACTCCCAAGCTAAGTGAATCCACGGCTAACCTGAAAAATATTGGTTTCCAGTCAGGAATGGAACGAGCACAATTCACTGAATGCAATTTCAATAAATGAAAATGACTATAAAACAAAGGTTAGACATCAATCATGAGTTTTGAAAATAAACAGAAAAGACGGAAAATTAGTAGCAAATAAATAAACAAAATATCTTCCCAATCGTAGAAGTACCTTTGATATGTGATCGGTCTCGGGACAATTATACGACACTGTCTACACTGTCTAAAGTTACACTGTCTACACTGTCTAAAGTTACACTGTCTACACTGTCTAAAGTTACACTGTCTACAACAAATAATGCAATAAAGAAACATGGTATACTTGAAATAATAAATCACTGTTTACACTGTCTAATTGCAATAACAAATCACTGTCTACACTGTCTACTTTGCAATAATAAATCACTGTCTACACTGTCTACTTTGTAATAATAAATTACTGGCTACACTGTCTACACTGTCTAAGGTCAGATCACACATCGTTGGTACTTCATATTTCCGACTCAACAATTTATAATAGAATATAAAATCACATAATCAATGGCCAGTCAATGAAATATAGTGAAGATCAATATCAAAATACAGATAATAAACTGTACTCGCCTGTGGTCTTCTGCTGGTAAAACCGACAATCGGAACTACTTAATGTGCTACAATAGTCAAAACCCGTACAACAGTCCCCGAAAGCTGAAATAAACATTACCAATGTTCTCAGAATAGTCAAAATAGGTAGGATTGCCTGTCATTAAGTCCAATTCTGGACACAGGGCAAAACGGTAATTTCGGGGTAAAACGGTAATTTCGGGCCAAAACGGTGTCCGCCGTTGGATCCGCTTTGCACCGAAAAGTGTGCCAGAGTCAACGGTCTCTAAAGTCGTCAAACTATATGTCTACAGATCCAGTTTTTAATACGAACCCAACCGTATGTCCTAAGTTGGATTCCGGCAGGCCGTGCACAAAATCGTCCGTTGAGTTGGACCGTGGGACCCGCAAAATGGCGATCCAATCAACGGTCTCAGAATCGGACCAAACTTGGCATACAGGACCAGAAAAATGATACGGTCCTGCTGGCATAAGTTTTGTCTCGATCTGACGAGCGTGCACAAAGTAATTGGGGAATTTGCATAGAGGCCGATACGGTGAATTTCGACGGATACGCATCAAATTCGTCGCGCACACGCGACCAATTTGAATTCTGTCAAAGCCCACACGACCACGAAACCGTTACGCAGCTTTCGATGCTTTCGGTTCGCGACCACGTCGCCCGGATTGGCGGGACGCACGTCGTGTGGATGAATTTTTATGTTTTTAAAACAGGTTTTCGTCAAAGTTCGGGATTCGACTTCTCGACAAGTAGTCGATGGTTTTGGCTTCTGTAAAAACTTTAGTGAAGGCCTATAGGTCGTCTAAACATGTGTTCAAGTGGAAATTATAAATAGTCACTGGATCGATCGGAATTGATCCTCGAATACGGGTGATTGGACTGTCCTACGCACTGTTTTCGAACGGGTTTTTAATCGACTTCGTGTCGATTTTGCAGACGGGTCGCACGATTATACCAAAAACTAACTAAGAGGGTTTGAAGAAGGTTATGTTGAGAGCGTACCGAAAGAAGCGGATCCCAAAACGATTGAGCGTGCGTCGAGAACGCACGATGCGAAGTTGGATGTTCTGCTGCTGTTCTCCGTCTCACGTGTACGCCTGAGCGCGCACGGCACGGCCTGGCCTGCCACCGGCGACTGCCTCACGGCGACGCGAGGCCGGGGTGGTCGTCCAGTGGTTGGGGTCGCGCTGGGGGTGGCGACGTAGATTTAGAATTAGGGTTTCGAGGAATTACGATCTCTCTCTCTCTCTACTCTGTCTCTCGGCTCTATATCTATATATATACGATATAGATATATAGGTGAACTGATGCTGAAAAACCAAGGGCTCGGGACTTGGAAGTTTGGGGTCGCTGGCTTGGGATATTCAGCTCGGCTGAGGTTGGCCTGGCCTATGCTGGGCCGGGCTCTGGAATGGGATGGGTCTTAATCCCTCCTTATTTCCTTTTCCATATTAGCAAAACTAGGTATATATATATATATATATATATATATATATATATATATATATATATATATATACACATGTACACCTATATATGTCTATATATTTATATATATATGTATGAATCTAAATCACAAAATCTAATAATAAATTAAGTACAACTATTATAATTAATAACATTTATATTATTTACCTAGAACGACATCTATATACATATAGTAATATATCTCTATATACAGAAATATTATTTATATAAAATACCTATATTTACTATCTTTTTCAATGAATAATGAATTCATATAAGCAGTTAGAAAATACCCATACATATGAATATATATACTTACACTTATATATAATCTTTGTAAACTCAATTAAATCCCAATAACATTTTGTTTGACTAAAATAATATGACCAATAATAATACTAATATTATATAATAATTACCTCAATAATTTAATAATAAATAATAATAATCAAATGCAATAAATCTATAATGGTGTATATACCATTTATGTATAGTCTAAAAATAACCATTTAAATAAAATAAAATAAAACATTTTACGATTTCCGGGAAGGGGAGCTACAAACATACAGCATTAGGCTAACTGCCTATTTGCGGTGTTACGCCGCTGTGACTTGGTCTGCAAAGTCGAGGTTTATCCTATTCCTGGGCAGCACCCCACATATAAGAACCTCATCGTGGAGTCACCCCACTGTAGCATGGAGTTTCACTCCTTGTAGTGCTGCTCTACCGTGCTTTCTGTAAAGCACACCAGGCATTCACTCTGCCTGAGAACTCATTAAGGCAATTAAGCCAACCTTCCCACAGGAACCATTTTCCGCAGAAAAACAACAGTAGACAACAGTGGTTATAGGTCCGTAACCTCTCTATGACCAATAGAACATGTACCTACCGTTCCTGATATTCTTTCAGTTAATGGTCCTCCCCTGAACCAAAAGCTAGATGCCTAGTAGATAAAACTTTGAACTAATAGCATTAAACTTTATATTAGGAATACAATAACTAATATCAGAATGCCTTCAAGCCTATTTTACATGCTGAGTCATCGACCAGTTGGCGCCTGAGGCCCTTGGTGAATGGATCCGCCAGGTTTTTCTGACTTCGAACATCAATCACTACAATTACACCTCTCTTAATAAGATCGTGTACTGCCCTGTGCTTTAACCGCACAGTCCTCTTCTTTCCGTTGAAGAGGTTATTTGATGCCACCGTCGCAGTCACCTGGTTGTCACAGTATATTGGTATTGCCGGTATTTGCGCCCCAACCACTGGAAGATCATACATGAGCTTCCAAAGCCATTCTGTTTCCTCGACTGCGGTGTCAAGTGCAAATAACTCAGATTCTATGGATGACCGCGAGAGCATTGTCTGCTTCTTCGACTTCCATGATATAGCAGCTCCATCCATTATGAAAATATATCCACCTGTGGACCTCTCGCTCTTCAAATCTGAGCACCAGCTGGCATCACTGAAGCCTTCCACTACCTGCGGATCTCCGCTGTAGTACAGTGCATATGTCTGAGTCTTCTTGAGATATCTCATAACCCGTTTCACAGCCTTCCAGTGTTCAACACCAGGGTTACTCGTGAAACGACTCAGCATTCCCACAGCAAAAGCTATGTCAGGCCTTGTGGCAGTAGTAGAATACATCAAACTCCCGATTACGCTTGCATACTCCAGCTGCCTGACGCTTTTCCCTGAATTAGGCTTCAGCTTCAGATCACACCTGTACGGCGTATCGATCCCTGAAAGATCCTGATACCCATAACGAGTGATCATCTTCTCAATATAATGAGACTGTGACAGCGCTAGTCCAGTGTCTGTCCGGATGATCTTGATCCCTAAGATCACATCAGCTTCCCCCAAGTCCTTCATACTAAACTTGCTCGAGATGAACCTCTCTGTCTCTGTGACACAGCTCATATCCGTACCTAGGATAAGCATGTCGTCCATATACAGACAAACGATCACACCTCTTCCATCAGCGAACTTCGTGTAAACACACTTGTCCGTCTCGCTGACCATATAGCCATTTGACCTTATAACCTTGTCAAATTTCTCATGCCACATCTTGGGAGCCTGTTTAAGACCGTACAAAGATTTCACCAACTTGCAAACTTTGTCTTCAAGACCTTTGACGACAAATTCCTCTGATTGTTGCATATAAATCTCTTCGGTCAGCTCGCCATTTAGGAAAGCCGTTTTCACATCCATCTGATGTATCACCATCTTATGTATCGTTTTGAGAGCAATCAACATTCTGATGGTAGTCATCCGGGCTACTGGAGCATACATGTCAAAGTAGTCGATTCCCTGCTTCTGAGAAAACCCCTTGGCTACTAGCCTAGCCTTGAACTTGTCAATAGTTCCGTCTGCTTTCATCTTTTTCTTGAAGATCCATTTGCATCCGATGGATTTTGCTCCTTCAGGAAGATCAACCAACACCCAAGTGTTATTGGAGGTGATGGATTCAATTTCATTGTCAATCGCCTCCCTCCAGAAAATTGCATCTCTAGTCTTCATCGCCTCATCATAGGTAAGCGAATCTGCTTCCACATGATAGGTGACAAAGTCACTTTCGAAGTCCTTCGGCCTCCTCACTCGCTTCGTTGATGACTCAGCGAGATCTGGTTCAACCGTTGTTTCAACAACAACATCTTCTTAGACCACATCTTCATTGAAGACCTGCGCACCCTCATTATTCTTCGGAACATCCGCAAGAACAATATTATTGTGCCTTGCAAATTTGTCTTCAAAATATTCTGCGTCGCGAGATTCAATGATATGATTTGACTCAATATCAAGAAATCTCCGAGCATCACTCTTTTCGGCATACCCCAAGAAGATCGTCTTAGTAGTCCTTGTCCCAAGCTTCTGAATCTTCAGATCTGGAAGTTTGACATATGTCAGACACCCCCACACTCGAATGACATTCAAGTTAGGTCTGACTTTGAACCAGAATTCATGAGGAGTAATGTCAGAAGTTGCATGAGGCACCCTATTCAGAATAAAAGTGGCCGTCAGTGCAGCTTCTCCCCAGTAGCACTTAGGAAGACCCGCAGTCAACAGCATTGAGTTTATCATTTCTGTCAACGTCCTGTTCTTCCTCTCAGCTACTCCGTTAGATTGAGGAGAGTACGGAGCCGTAGTCTCATTGACAATTCCATGTCCTTTGCAGAACGATACGAATTCATAAGACCTGTACTCCCCACCCCGATCACTTCTTATTCTTTTGAGTTGTTGTCCAATTTGCCGCTCAGCTTCGGTCATGAACTCCTTGAACTTCTCAAATGCTTCGTCTTTAGCCTTCAGCAAGTAGACGAACGCATACTTAGAGAAGTCATCAATGAAGGTTATGAAATACTTCATCCCGGCCTTTGTAGAGAACTGTTTGAAGTCACAGATATCTGAGTGTACTAACTCCAGAAGATCTGTACTTCGATTAACCCGAGGAAAAGATTTCCTTGTGATCTTAGTTTGAGCACAAACTTCACATTTCTCTACCTTACCCCCACACTTGGAGATAAGCCCTAGACTAGACATTCTGTTAATTCGTTTAGAATGAAGATGTCCTAGCCTATTATGCCACAACTCAAAAGTATAAGCAGAATGAGTGATTGCATTAACAATATTGAACTGATTTACAAGCTAAATTTTGAACATTCCTTCGGTATAAAAAGCTTTTTCGAAATATGTTCCCCTGATAGACATCACCATCTGGCCAGCATTGACGTCCATCCCGAGGCCTGCTTTGCAGAGTAGGCCTCCTGAGATCAAATTCTTGGCGATAGCAGGTACATGCTTCACGCCTTGAAGCGTCAGAGACTTGCCAGAAGTCAGCTTCAATACCACTGTCCCGATCCCAAGCACTTCAACTTGTGCCTGATTCGCCACCATAACCACATCAGAAGTAGGGGTGTAGGTGGTGAACCACTCCTTGCTGGAGCAAACATGACAGGTGGCTCCAGTGTCTACCCACCAGTCAGTATCAGTTCCTACTGCATCAACCTGCACAATCATAGCAACAACATCAGTGATTATAGTTACCTTACTAGGCTATCCTTGCTCCGATTGTTTGGCTTTTGCTTTGCACTCATTCTTAAAGTGGCCCTTCTTGCCACACTTGAAGCAAGCCAAGTGGGACTTTGGCTTCTTCTTCTTCTTCATTGAAGTACCCTTGACTTTTAGATTGTCAAGGTCCTTCTTCTTGCTTTGGGAAGCCGCATGCTTTCTCCTTGGTTCCTTTGAATGCACCAGATTGGCGTTAGCCAATTGCTTGGACAGTGCGTCCACCTTCAGTTGAGCCCGCATCTGGTCCTCAACATAGATTTCCTGCAGGAGATCTTTAAGGGTGATCTCCAGCTTCTTCCTATGCATGTTTGTATAGAACTTGCTCCACCCAGCGGGGAGCTTTGAGACAATCCCTCCAACAACAAACTTGTCGGGGAGGGGCATCGCCTCGTCTTTCAGCTTCTGTCGCAGTTTCAGGAACTCCTTCACCTGCGGCAGCATAGACTTTTCGTCCTCAAAGAACCACTTGTGATATCTTTCAACCACAAAAATTTTACTGCGGTTCTTGTCTTCTTCATAGAGTTTTTCTAGAGACTCCCATATGTCTCTAGCGATAGTCTTCTTAGAATAGGATTCTGCAAGGGAATCTTCCATAGCATTCAGGATAAGCAGCCTGCAAATACTATTTTCCCTTCTCTATTTTGCTTGAAGTTTAGTAGCCGCGGTGATTGCGGCAGCAGACCCAACATCTGGAACAGTAGGTTCTTCCTCCAGAAGTACGTGATCTATGTCTTTGAGTTGAAGGGTGAGATAAACCTTCCTCTTCCAGACTTGGTAATATTCTCCATCAAACTTTTCTAACTTACAAAAGTCAGAATTGAAGAGTGAAACATTAACGTTTTCCATCGTAGCGTTAAAGCTTTGAGATTGTTATTGTCGGGGCACAATTTTTCGATGGAAAACTGAGAATTCGTAACAATTGTAAAAACAATCGTTATTACGTAACACTTCACAGAAGGTACGTAACAGAAATTCCACTAATACAACACTTCACAGAAGGTGCACAGATTTCTACCAACGCGAACACTTCACCGAAGGTGCACAGATTTCTACCAATGCGAACACTTCACCGAAGGTGCGCTAATAGAATTCTGATAAACAAAGAAGGTGACAGGCGAAAGATAGAAAAACTCCTGCTGGGGTGAATGATCACCGTTGCTGAAAGCTTTATTCGCCCCACACGAATAGCTTCCAGGAACCAGCAAGTTCGTCGGAGAACTTGGAACACTCTTGCTCTTCTGACTCCTCGGATGAACACGAATTCCCGTGCAAAACTCAACGCTTGTACAATACCTCTCTTCTCTCTTACAGCTTCTAAACACTTGTAAACTTTCTTTCTACTACTTGTGTATAAGTTCCTTACTGTGAGAGAGAATGAGGAGACCTTATATAGGCCCCTGCAACAACTGTCCGGTTAGCACAATATTAGGGACGTGGTAATAACCACCCCGAACATGGAGCAACCGCTCTGAACATGCAAAGACACGTTCTGCCGCAAGTTGCGCCACTCGCGTAACCAGCGTGATTTGCAATTTATGCACACTACGCACAATGTGTACGCTGCGTACGCTGCGCACACTACGCGTACTGGGCTGCGTAACTGGGCCGGCGTAACTGGGCTCGCGTAACGAGGCCCGCGTAACGTGGCGCGCGTAACTGGGCTCGCATAACGGGCCGCGTAACTGGGCTCGCGTAACGTAGCCGCTCGCGTAACGTGGCCGTGCAAAGTGCGCCAACAAAACGCCACATTACGCCTCATGAGCCCTTGAGCCGGAGCCCGAGTCCGTGTCCGAATCCGTGTCCGAGTCGCTAAGCTCCTATGGGGCTTAGCTCCCATGGAAATAAATTTCCCAAGAGCAAAAAACTAGAAGCTTACCATGGAGCCTTATTCTTACCTCTTAGTAAAATCACCCACATAGTTCCCACCTTTGGGTCACCACCCATGTGCACATCCCATCAATACATAGAAGCTTATATATGTTGAGATACCACAAGGTGCATTTCCGACGTGGGACTAAAACTTCACTAAGCTACATGTCAAGAATATAAATGCCCCAACATCAACTAGCTGGCAGTCCTATTATAATTTCGGACTGTCAAGTTTGTTGACAGTCCTAAATAATTGGGGACTATTGACAATGAGTTTCAAGAAAGACTGTCAACTTTGTTAATCATAATCTCTTATAAGATTATCAACTTTGTTGATAGTACTACTGTAAGAACCAGTACCATATTTCCTCGTCTAGGCACCATAGTAGTTAGGATAATTCTAGTATTCATTCTCAGATAATTCTAGTTTTTGCTCTCGGATTACGTGAGCTTTTACAACATTTTCAGAATTCTGAGAATCAACACCAACTCGAAGGGGATCATTGTTAGGAGAGAATCTAGACAGTTAATTTGTCGGCCTTCTTAACTACGGGTTATGCTAATAAAAACTTTGCATGCAACACATTCCCACCATAAGAAGAAAAAATATGCAAGGTCTTCTAGTACATTATTTGTATTATTATATTAGTATCATGACTCAAATGTCATCTATTGTTAATAAACCCTCTCCTCTTTGCTTCCTCTTCTATGCCCTCTCTCTTTTCAGTTGCTCAATTAGGATTGTTATAGGACTGTCAATTTGTTGACAGTCCTAATTATGGTAGAATTATCAATTTTTTTGACAGTTCTAAAATAAAAATTTAGAATGCTCTAAAGTAAAAAAATTGAATGACAAACTTATAAATAAAAAAAATTTGTCCTAAACAATTTTTTAAGTGTCAATAAAATTTGGCTAATTATAAGGGCACTACAACAATTGCTAGGAACTATCCCAAGTTTTTTCAAAATTATTTACAAATTTGCCATTCAAACTTTTGCTTGGAACTAATCCAGTTTTTTTCAGGACTGTCATATTTTTTTCAGGACTGTCAAATAATTTGACAGTCCACCCAATAGAAATGTGACAGTCCTTTCTATTGGAAGGACTGTCAAAAATTTGACAGTCCTAAACCCTATCGAAGAAGAAGAGCACGAAGAGGAAGATCAAGATCACAATCCCGACCCCGACCCCTCCGCTGTCGATCTCTCGTGCCTCATCAACGCCGAGGTCGCCGCCGTCCTCGCTGTCATGCACCGCAACGTCCGATGGGGCGGCCGCTACTCCCCCCCCTCCGACGACCACCTCGACCACTCCCTCATCCACTCCCTCAAATCCCTCCGCAGCCGCTTCTTCGCCTCGCCTCCGTCCTCCGCCCCTTCCTCGACATCGTCCGCTCCCACGAGACCGACGCCCCCATCACCGGCGTCGCCCTCTCCTCCCTCCACAAGATCCTCTCCCTCGACCCCCTCCTCCTCAACCCCGACGCCATGTCCCTCGTCGTCGACGCCGTCATCGGGTGCCGCTTCGAGGTCACCAACCTCGCCTCCGAGGAGGCCGTCCTCACCAAGATCCTCCAGGTCCTCCTCGCGCTCCTCTTCCCTCTTCCGCGCGCCCGCTCCCTCGCGGGCATCCTCGCACATGCATCCCTGCCGGCGTCCGCCTGAAACCCTAATTCTTTGGGGGTTGGACTAGCCCCAGATAAAATTTGGACTGTCCCCAGTAAAAGGTTCACTCTACTGGATTGTCCCCTAGTAAGAGCTACCTCCTATCAATTATTGGAGTGTCCTTAGAATTAGCCTAAAATTTTCCATTATAAATTGCCTGTATTGAACTATTAGATATTGTTGTTCAAGCTCCCGAACCCAAGTGGTTAGCGAGGGGGGCTCACTTGGGGGAGGTCGGTGCGGCCACGGTCCCAAGCTAGTGGCCTAAAAAAAAAAAAAACTAAACTATTAGATATTGTACCCTATCCTCGTCATCGTCTTCTTCCTTTTCCAACTCCAGAAAAAGAAGTAGAAGAAAAGAGAGAGAGAGAGAGAGGCAATGGCAAGCTTGGTGGGATCGCAATGGCTTCGAATTAGGGTTTGCCCGGAGCTCTCGACCTCCCGAATCCGTCCAATCTTCTTCCTTTCCAATCGAGGAGGAGGAAGAAGAAGTTTGTCCGTCTTCGCTTCCTCTTCCGAACCCTCTTCTTCTTGTGGGCCTTTGGGGGATGAAATTAGGGTTCGATTCGCTCCTTCTCCCACCGGAAATCTGCACGTTGGAGGAGCCAGAACCGCACTCTTCAATTACCTCTTTGCCAGGTGAGGTGATTCCAATTTACTTGCATACCATAAATGTGTGTCCGTGTCGCGTCCGCGTAGCTAATGCATTCGAGACGAACATGGTGAAAATTACATTCACTAGATTATAATTGTTAAATTTTACTTATTTTTAGCCGTAGAGGTTTTATGTTGTTTATTAGGTATAAATTGCCTCATTTTTCATAAATGAGCAATCTTTAGAGGAAATGAATGACACATCAGTATTATTTTTTCATAAATGATTTATCTTTCTTGGAAAATAATTACAAATCACTACTTTTTTGATAAGTGGGCAATCTTTCTAGGAAAAGAATAACAAATCACCACTAATTTTTTCATGATGAACTCTGTCGGGAACGAATGCGGAACTACTGTTCCCTAACCTGGAGAACTTGTTGAGGGCCGAAGAGAATATACACAACCCAGACATGATTCCAAAATCCACAATCACACAAAAGCACAACGCAAACACAACCAATTTTTTCGTGGAAAATCCAGACGAAAAAAACCACGGGACGATCGGAGACCAAGCCGAAAAAGCCTATACTAAAGTAATATAAAAAGTACACCGACTCCTTTACAATTTTCTCTACCGTTTCATACGGATCACCATAACTCTCCAAATAACAACGGGAATTAATTACAAAACGAATAGAGAATTATTGAAGATGAGGAAGAACCGATGTAGAACTCCTCAAAGTGATCTCTTTTCAAACCAATCCCAAACCCTTCAAACCTCTCCTCTTGATTGAAGAGTTACACCCTTGGGGAATCTCTCCTTAAATTGTAATGCATGCCGATTAGGATTAGAAAACTCCTATTTAAACCACCCCAATCTCAAAAAGATATGGACTATTGATTTTAGTCCAACAATGTTAATAAAACACCCAAATTTTACCCTCATCCCTGACACCGGTATACCGACGGTATACCAAAAAAATGGACACTTTGTGCCATAAGCGTTCTAGGTCAAAAGCTTGTATCACTACTGTACCTTCGGTGCACCGCTAGCACTTAATACAACTTTGTCTAGAGTCTGACACATGCTCAAATCGTGCTCCCTTTGTCGCATTTGACTCCCTGAACTTCTTCAACACAAGGATGATACTCGTCAATTCTCCAAAGTATTACATAAGTTGCGAATCCCACCCAACACCAATATATCTCTCCTTTCCAACTAGGTGGAGGAGTTCGCCACTTTGACAATCCTTTTGCAATACTCAAACTTCCCGTTCAATAGAACCTTCGTGAGCATATCCGCTCTATTGTTCTTTGTGTGACATTCTCAAGCCATGTCCTTCGCCTCTAGCACATCTCGTATCAAGTGATATCGAGTTGCAATATACTTGGACCGACTATGAAAGGTCGGATCCTTTTAAGGTGAACAACACTTGGGTTATCACAAAGCAAAATGTATTGCTCTTGTTTAAGCCTTGTATCTTGTAGGAATTTTTTTTATCCATAATAACTCCTTGCAAGTCTCTGTCGTCGCAACAAACTCTGCCTTTGTCGTTGACAAGACAACATATTTCTGCAATCGTGACTGCTACAAAATTGTCCCACTAGCAAACATCATAACATAGCCTGAAGTCCATCTCCTGGTATCCACATCTCCAACCATATCAATGTCAGTATAACTAACCAACTTCGGCTCGTCACTCCCAAATGAAAGTCCCTAATTAGCAGTACCCTGAAAGATAACGAAGGATCCATTTGATCATCCTCCAATATATCATCCCCGAGTTGGTAAAATAACAACTAACCATGCCTACTGCGTGAGTAATATCTGGCTATGTATACACCATAACATATAACTCTCCACTACTGAATCATACAAAACTCACTTCATATCTTCCTTTTCGTCCTCGATAGTAGTGAGCCTGAAGTGAGCTGCAAGGGGGGTGCTCACTTTCTTCGATCCGTCCATCCCGAAACATTAAAATACTCGATGAATGTATTTCTATTGGGACAAATAAAGCAACTTGAACTATCTCCTTCGACAAATTTTCATCCCAAGAATAGTCTTTGTTGTTCCAAATCTTTCATAGAGAAGGTCACGTCCAATTGGCGCTTCAACTCTGCTATCCTGATGGCATTCCGTCCCACCAATAATATATCATCTACATAGAGCAATAAAATGATAAAATCATCTTTGGCAAAATACTTCTCGAACACACAATGGTCTGATGTCGTACGAGTATAAACATGCTCTCCCGTAAACGACTCAAAATTTCTCTACAATTGTCGCGGAGCTTGCTTCAGGTCATACATACTCTTCTTCAACCTGCAGACTAAATGTGCCTTGTCCTTCTCACAGAAACTCTCGGGCTACTCCATTATAGTTCCTTCTCTAAATTACTGTAGAGGACACCGTTTTAACATCCATCTGCTTGATCTCCAAAATTGAAATTGGCTCCTAAACCTAGCATCACCTGGATAGATGACACCTTGACGACCGACGAGAAGATCTCATCGAAATCCACGCCTTTCCACTAATTGTAGTCCTTGACTATCCTTTAGAAATGTTTCGAAGCAAAATAATCCTAACTCAAGCAAATTTTCAGCCTTAGAAGGTATGTTAGAATCATGAGTGTTGGTCATGGTATGTTTCCTCGACGAATATTACGTCCTAATTTCTAATAAGCTTTCTTTCTACTGGATCGTAGAGTCTATGTCCGAACTTGTTCTAACTATAGTCGACAAATACACACTGCCTCGTCTTCGGCTCGAGTTCGGACCTGTCATCCTTCGGTACATGCACAAAAGTCTTATACCTAAACACTCGTAGGTGATTGTATGTCGGCTCTTTGTCGTACCATACTTTGTTAGGCACATCATTCTGCAAAGGAGCATTAGGAAACATGTTACTAACATGAGCAACAATGTTAAGAGCCTCACTCCAGTAACTGTCCGGTAAGTTTGTCTCTGAGAGCAAGAACCGTAGCCTCTCCATCAATGTCCTGTTCATATACTCTGCTACGTCATTGAGCTGAGACATCTTTGGCAGAGACTTCCAATATTGAACCTAGGTTCTTTGCAATAGGCATCAAAAGGACCAATATATTTGCCGTCATTGTCGGACCGAACACACATCAACTTCTTATCCGTCTCCCTTTCATTGGAGGCTTGAAACTCCTTAAAAGTAGACATCACTTGATCCTTAGTCTTTATAGCATAGGTCCAAACTTTTCTGAAACAACCATCGATGTAAGTTACAAAATAAGGACCACCAAATAATTTTACCTTCATTAGACCACAATCATCCGAGTAAATCAGCTCGAGTAATGCCGACTTTCTTGAAGATGGATAACTTTGGAAAGACACCCTATGTTGCTTCCATGCAGTGCATGCTCCAATTTTGTCAACTTTATTCCTAGAAGCACCTTCATGTTCACTAAGTAGCTCATTCATTTATCGCTGGTATGGATGAGCTATATATGCGATAACTCGGTAGATGCTTCACTGACCACGTTCATCTCACGTGCTCCCCGTGCGTTCCCTTTCATATATGAGAGACCGGACTTCTTGCTTCCTCTGAAAATTACCATCGAACCTCTTGAAAGTTTCTACTGATCATTTTCGAAGAGATTAAAGAATCCCTCGTAATCCAACCTTTCAACCGACACCAGGTTGAAACGGATATCATGGACATGACGAACAACTTTGATCACAAGAATTGCTCCTGTATTAGTCTTTAAATGCATCTCCTATGACAATCACCTTTGACACATTTTTATTTTCCATCTTCAGTACTCTACAGTCTCCTATTGTGTACATGGCAAACAGTACCGTATTATGAGATACGTGCGCCGAAGCCCACGACTCCACCAAACAAAAATTGTCATCGCAGACGAGGTTCATGATAACCTCATCACCCATAATAATGACATCGTCTCGATGCGCTGAGACGGTCACATAAGTGTTGTTACTTTGCTTTTCCTTGTTACCCTTCTATCTTTCAAGTGAAACATTTTCGTTTGATGTGGCCCTTCTTGCCATAATGATAACACTCGGGCTTCGCATACCGACCTTTAGACTTATCTCTGCTTCTGTCCCTACCTCCGTACGAACGCTTGCTTTTACTCCTTTTTCGGCTCTATGAAACAATCACATCTGAATGAGATGTATGAAGTGCCCTGAGATTTCCTTTACATTTTTTTACTCAACATCTTGCTCTTGGTGAATTCCAGACTAATAACGTCTTATGGAGCAGAAGCGATCATGGACACTCGTACAGTCTCCCACGAGTATGACAAAGTATACAACAACCAAAGTCTCTGTACCTCGTCGTCGAACTCTATTCCCATAGAGGATAACTGGTCAACAACCATGCCTTGGAACTTACTCAACTGATCCGTAATGGACGAACCATCCTTGTACCTAAGACCCATCATCTATCGGACCAGGAACAACTTGTTTACTCCGGCCTTCTTTGCATACAAGGATTCTAGCTTCTCCCACAATGTCTTTGCATGCTCAATATTGACGATGTGACTATACACATTCTCGTCCACGAATTGCCTGATATATCCACACACCTATATATGCTCGAAATTTTAGTTATCATCGAATTTTTCACTGGATTTTTCGGAAGCAAATACCGGAAGATGCAACTTTTGACGAACAACAAATCTTCATCTTACTCCACCAATAGTGATAGTTGGAACCGTTTAGGTTTATCATGTGCACTGGCGTCGCGTCCATCTCTTCTACCCAGTTTTGCTGTCAATGTCTAATACCTTGCAACCACAAGCTATGATACCATTGTTGGAAACGAACGTCACCATGATACCATTGTTGGAAACGAACGTCACCGAAGTAAATATGCACAACCCATACACGATTCCAAAATCCACAATCACACAAAAGTACAACGCAAAAACAACCAATTTTTACGTGGAAAACCATAACAGAAAAAAAATATACGGTACGATCGGAGTCCAATAAGGAAAAGCCTCTACTAAAGGAATAAAGATACACCAACTCCTTTACAAACTCCTCTACCGATCTATACGGATCACCACAACTCTCCAAATAATAATAAAAATTGATTACAAAGTGAATAGAGAATTACCGAAGATGAGAACACGAGGAAGAACCGATGTAGTACTCGTCAAAGTGATCTCTCTTCAAACCAATCCCAAACCCTTCAAATATCACTTCCTCTTGGTTGAAGAGTTGCACTATTGAGAAAACTCTCTCCTTAGATTGTAAGCATGGAGATTAGGATTAGGAAACTCTTATTTAAACCACCGCATCCCAAAAGGATTTGGGCCATTTGGTTTTGATCCAACGGTGTTAATAAAACACCCAAAATTTTTCTGCAGCTCCAACACCACTATATCAATAGTATATCGAAAAATGGGCACTTTGTGCCATAAATGTTCTAGAACAAAATGCTATATCACCAGTGTACTGCTGGTATACCGACCGCGGTATACCAACGGTGTACTGTTGGCACTGATACAACTCTGTCCAGAGTCAGACACACACTCAAATCGTGTCACCTTTGTCGTCTTCGACTCCCTGAGCTTCTCTGATACACGGATGCCGCTTGTCGCTCTCCGGGGTGCTCTCCACATAGGTTGAGAACCCCATCCAATACCAACAAACTCTAGATTATCACATTGTTTTTTTTATTGGTAAGCATGTTTCTACAAAAAAAGATGACAACTTTCTACTAATTTTCTGGTTGGTTTGCTCATAATGCAAGCCCTTTGTCCCACAAACTATTTATGTTCTATTATTGTAGTTCTGTGTTAAAATTCTTTTATGGGCATTGGCTTTTCACAATTTTATGCAAAGGATTGGACTTTCATAAACTGAATGTTGGAATCCTAATATTTTCGCAAATTCAATTTAAGGATAATGGTTTTGGTTTTCGTGAGGTAAAGAATCACTAGAACCTCTAAAGCTCTGACTCACATGTGGCTATGAGTCATTGCAGACGAGAAGGATGGTTTTCAAAATTAAAACTTTATGTAAATGGATTTAATAGTAGAGATTGATCAACTGGTTTGTATGCTGCACATTACGTATGTATAGAGAAGTCGGCCAAGTTTCTATCGGTATTGGTCTGTTCCAGATAATATGAAAGTGTAAATTGGTACTTAAACAAAAAGAACACATACAATCTAGAATGTCGTCTATGTATCATATTATCGAAGTCTTTATACCAACTTTTTGGGTTCTGCTGTTTGAATCGTTTTCAGCCATTCAGTCTGTAAGGATTCATTTCATAGAGATCCAATAGGAAATTAAACACAGCACAGGCTGGGTTTGCACTATCATAACTCACACTGTTAAAGTTATACAAGGACTAGATTATAAGCTTTTTCAGTAGTTTGCACTATCAGTACTCACACTATTAATGTTTGGTCATTATTATTTTGAAGGAAGCAATTCCTTGAAGAGCCAATGCAGTTTCTGTAGTAAGATCATAGTCACTTTGTGGGAGTGATGCTTCTTCTGTTGCAGAAGCTTCTTTTGCCAGTGTAGAAATAGATTACAATCACCTTTCAGCAAGTAGCAGCAATAATGTAGAGGGCACGAGCGTGCAGTAGGTTATCTTGTCAAGCATGAGTTACATTACAATTTGAATTCTCGTTTGGCAAGGTGGAGGTTAATTAAGTCTTATTTTCTTCTTGGATCTTCTTGTTATAGCCCATTCGGTTATGATCGATCCGATTTCGATAATTAACTAAACTACGATTTCGATGCACTGCAATGTAGACAACGGAAGGCTGCTACAAATCAAAGTAAACTCGAAAAGAAGATTGCTACATCACAAGAAGACTGCTACCATCATTGTTTGTTTTACAATTTATTATGTATTTTTATACTTTATTGAGTTTAAGACTTATGTGAGTCGTATCACACTTTGGCAAAATTAGATGCACTAAAAGTCCACTCAAATAGCCTACGTAAACCCAAATTCTATCTTGACTTGAACTAAAACCAAAGCCATTCTCCAAACAGGCTATAAACCAAATCAGGAACTTTCTGGAGTTTGGAAAACCGAACTCGGACCGAGTTCTGCCCGAACTCTGGCCGAACTCGGATTCCCAAAACAGAAACCCAGCCAGCCTCCTTTCCTGATGACTTGGCTCACAACGGTCAAAATTTTGAACATTTGAGGGCCGAACTCGGTCCGAACTCGGTCTCAGGAAACCCTACAAATAGAGAAGCTTTCCACCATTCCAACTCACTCATTTCATCTTCTTATCTCTTCTCTATTGAGCTATAAACCTTCCCTATCTACTGAAACAACTTCCTTTGCTCAAGTGCTGAGGTACGAGTCGACTAGAATTTGTTTAGAGTTGTACAAACTAGGAAAAGTCCAAGATCAATTTTATTTCAAAAGTGTTGAAGTCGTCATGCTCTTCGGATCAAAGCATGTAGTGTCTGTACGAAGTTGTAAGCCTTCGGATCAAAACTTGTGTTTTCACTGATAGTGGATTAACATCGAGCGAGAGTTCTTGAGACTAGATTAGTCCTCCACGAGGAAAACCGGTATATATCGCGGTGTTTTCGTTTGATCTTTAAAATTCTATTTACATTGCATATATATGTACTTTACTGCTAATTGTTTTTAGTTGGTTCACTGCTAGGGGTACAACTCGGGCGGGTTGGGTCGGGCTTGAAGTCAACCTGAACCCAACCCAATGAATCATAAGCCTAGCCCGAGCCCAAGCTCGACCCGTCCTCGGGTTCAACATATGAAACCCAAGACCAATCCCGGAGGATCGGGTTGGGCTCGGATTGCGCTCGGGTTGGGTATATATATATATATTATATGTAAGTCGGGCTTCGTGTTTCTTCGGGTAACCCGACACATGAACCTGAGCCCAACCCAATTTTTGATCGGTTTCAAATATTTTAACCCAAATCCGAGCCCGAACTTGAGTATCTTCAACCATAACCCAATCTATTAACGGGTTTACCCGATCGGGCTCAAATTTAGTCCGCCCTAGGGGATTATTGACACACTCTATTTACCCCTCCTCAAAAGTTGCCTAGTTGTCTTCACTTCTCAATCTTGTTAACCCTAAGAATATGGAAGAACGATTTGTCCTATCTTGTTGATTCTGAATGAATCAATTTTGGTGCTCAGAAAGTCCATTATAGATGATTAAAGGCTAGGTGGGTATATGGAAGTATACGTTCAGGTCCGTAAGAATTAAAATCATCATCACCTAAGCATTCTCCCATCAGAATTTTATGTCTTTCTTTTATATATATATATATATATATATATATATATATATATATATATATATATAAAATCTTGTTCAAAAAAAAAAAAAATTATATATATATATATATATAATCTTGTTCAAGTAAAAGTTATACCCCAAATTCAAAATCATACATTATTTAAAGAAAGACATAAAAGGAGGAAAAAGGCGGCGCTGGGCGCCCATGGGTCACCTAGGAATAGGCCGGAATCGGCCTCTTGGACGTTTGTGGAAAAAAATCGGAAGAAGTCGGCCACCTAGGCGGCTCTAGGCAGGGAGGCAGCCGCCCATAAGTCGGCCCCAACTTCATAGGTCGGTCGCCTAGGCAGTTTTGGATTGTTTTTTGGGTTCGATCAGAAACAATATTCGACCCGAAACCGATAAAGTGAAGAAAAACTGAAAAACCCACAGAAAATATAGAGCCGGCCATAACAAAACTTAACAAAACCTTTTGGAGCAGCCGAGCAGGGAGCACTGAGAGCAACTGCCGGAGAGATTTCCTTGTGCTGTCAGCCACCAGAGGATATCCCAGCGACGCCGCCGGCCACTGGAGAACCACCTGGTATGTTTCCCTCTTCTATCCTTTATCTCGTTATTTCTCTTCTCTCTTTCTTTCTTTCTTTCCCTTTTCTCTTTCTATTATCTGCATCACAAAATATATAGTAAACTGAAACAAAAATTTGAAGGCACGAACATATATGAGTGTTATGTAAGGGAACCTACAAAATTTGATGTCTTTTAATAAAAAATAGAATATATGTAAGGAAGTGTTATGTCTTTCTTTTATAATGTAACTCTTTGAATTTGGGATATAACTTTCACTTGAGCAAGATTATATATATATATATATATATATATATATATATATATATATATATATATATATATAGCCAGTGGCGCGGTGGCGCACCGATAAGACCACTGGCACTCGGGAGTGAGGGCATGGATTCGAGCCCCCACTCCCACACGGGGGCGGCTGGGTGGCATTGTCCACGGCCTCCGGGCCAAGGCTGGCTGGGTGGCATTGTCCACGGGCTTTGGTTTTTATATATATATATATATATATATATATATATATATATATATTGGAAGAAGGTAATTGTATTGATAAAACTTGTTACAACTGATCTCCCGTTAAGTGGGAGGCAAAATGGGAATCAACCCTTGTACATCAAACTCAATATTATGTAGAACTCCAGTCGGAGAGGAATGGAGCCCGACAAAAATCATGTTGTTCCTTTCCTTCCAGATATGCCATACTGCTGAAGCCAGGCGGGTACAAGCATCCTTAAACCAAATTGATCCTCGTCCCTGGATCCCTATGATGTTTCCCACGATCTCTGTGTGCTGCATAGAGGTACTGCTTCTCATCTTCAAAGCCCTTCTTTGCACCTGCCCGATTTTCCAGGAGTAAGAACATTCAAAGAACAAATATTTCATAGACTTCGGCCGTTGACCACATAGCACATAACTAACATCAGGAGGAAGAATCCCAAAGCGTTGAAGCCGGTCCCTGGTCAGAAGTTTGCCCAACAGGAGCTTATACATGCAATATTGGAACTTCCTCGCGATTCCTTTATGCCAGACTATATTAGCATACTCCAAAGTAGCAAAATGCTTCCGAGTCTGATCGAAAGTGTAACTACCACATTTCCAGTTAGGGTTATTCTCGACCAATTAAATTTTTTCTAGTTGTAGGCCACTAGCATGATAATTAAACCAAATTTATAAATTAGAAATTTCTATTGAAGTTGGCCCAAGTCATAGTTATTTATGGTACAAGCACTAATTAGAACCAAACCACTTAGTTCCCTTAAAGACCTTCCTAATACTAATTGTCATGAAGAGTTTAGGGTTTGGCAATATAGTGCCCCGTCCCTACATCGTGCCCCGTACTCTGTCCACGGGATGCGCGAGAAAGGAACACTGTCGCTATCGATTCGGTCGGGACCGATAGGTCGGGATCGACCGAGTCGATCGAACGGGAACGATTGAATTAAGATCCATTCCTCGTTATGGAATGTCTTCTTCGGAACCAAGTCCCATATTCAGCGGGCTGCGCCTCGAGGATTGACTCTGCGGCTGAGTCGGGAGAGACCTCCCGTTGCTCTGCTTTTCATGCCGCTTGCGTTGGTTTTGGCTTTATTTTCTGAATGCGTTTTCGTTAATGTTTTCGATAGTTTTCATGGCTTACATTTCGAACTCGCATTTCCTATCGAACTCCTTGAATAATGCAGTGTTCTAATCGGTTGCTTGTGCGATTTCAGGTAATCGCGTAGGCGACGTCTAGCGCGACCAACAAGTTCTCTCGCCGAAGTAAACTCAAGGTGAGTGGCTGACCCTTCTCTACTCGACCCCCTTCTTAGGCAAAATTGATAGTGTTGTTGCGAATGAAAAGATAAATGCAAGTGCACGAACACGAATGAATGAACAAGTTTTCAAAGAAAAGGTAGGCTATGTCTTAACAACTAAAAACATGTCTTTGCACGGTCATGGACAACTTGTCGACAAGGTGAGCGTTTTCCCGCACGGCAACCCGAGGCCACGGGACCGTTGCGGGCACAAAGGGAAACAAATAATTAGCTGTGCTGGGCACGGGTTAGGCGAGGACTTGCAGCGGGGCTCGCTACTCACGCTGAAAGGACCCCGTCTAACAAAAGCTAGAGTAGTCCACGATGGCTCTGGGAGCCAGTGACCAACACACGAAATATTGCACTTGGTATGAAAATGATAACAATTGACAGGGAAGAACATGGTAAGTTTCATAAGGCACGGCGCGGTCCGTCGTGGGTAAGTTTCAATGTAAATTTCATTATGCTTGTCATATGCTTGTCTGAAATTCATTAGGATGGTTAGAAACATTCATACTCTAAGTCATATAAACTCTTCAACAAAATGAGACCTTGGAACTTAAATAGCCACGTACCAGTACAAAGTGTAATGTACTGATCCTCGCTCTCCACGCAGGTACCCCGAATTACGAAGGGCGTGCCACCTAAAAGCTCAAGGCGAAGTGAACTCTTTTGAAGCCTCGTCCGCGTGTAAAGGCTTGTCCTGGATTCCTTTTGAAGAAGACCCGCACTCAGTCCAAAAGAAGATGACGACTCGACTCGCCTCGATAGCAGGTGGAAATGTGTAATAGTTTTTGCTTGTAAAAAGGGATATAATGTATGGAACGACTATCTCATCGGCGTTCATTTTGTAACTCGAGTCATGTTGTAGCCCGTGCGGCAATGATTGTAAAGGAGTCTATGTAAAGTTTTATTATCATCAATGAAAAAGTCTATTTCTATTTCAATTGTGTCATTCAATTTCTCTGCGTACTCTAACTTGATGTTGTGTTTCGGATAACCTTATGACTATGCCTTGCGCGATCGCAACTTAGGTTCGCACGGCATCACGCCCGGGGGACGACTATCGATTCTACGGAATCGGGGCGTGACATAATGGTATCAGAGCACGGCTTTACATCCTTTGACCTCGTATCGATGAGATAAGTTGTTCCATACAATGAGTCCGTAATAATTTGTGACTGATGCGTTTGCCTTTGTATCGCAGAAGTGACGGAGCCCACGGCCGAGCAAGAACAGAGCGCTTCAAGCGGCTCTAGTAGTTCGCATCGTCCGCGGGCCGGACCTTCTAACGATACCATCGAAAGGATGCTGCGCATGATGGAGGCGCAGCGAAACCAGTCCGAGAACCAGCATCAACAGGTAGAGGAACGACAGGCCCAGTTCGAAGCTCGCTTTGACGCACATGCCCAACTTCAACAAAAGCAGTTAGATACCCTGCAGCAGATCGTCCAGACAATGGCGGCCAACGGAAATTCTACGACTGCGCCTACCGTCACCGTGCCGGCGATCCAACCCATTGAAGTCGACACGGAGGATCCCGAGCGTCAACCAGCGGCACCGAAAAAGTACAACTTTGAAGTGTCCGAATTCAAGAAGGCGTGCCGCACTTCCTTCAGCGGTACCGAGGGCCCTTCCATGGCGATCGACGGGTTGGAAGAGCTGGAAGACCACTTCGAGCTTCTCGGCATTGAAGAGTCGAAGCAAGTCGCCTGCGCACAACTTCAACTAACGCGCACGACTGGTGGGCTGTGCACAAGCGAGCGATCCGACCGGACAACACCACCGCGCCGATCTCTTGGGCCACGTTCCGCAAGGCTTTTGAAGTCCAGTACCTTCCGTCAGCCGTTCGTCAAGCGAAGGAGAATGAATTCATGCAGTTGAGGCAAGGGAGCCGGACAGTGGAACAGTACGCCGTAGAATTCAATAAGTTGTCTAAGTTTGCTGGCCAGTTTCTGCCTACTGAAGAGTGCCGTGTGCGACGGTTCGAAGTGGGTCTGCGACACTCTATCGGTGCGCATGTCGGGGTCCCGGAGTACAAGACCGTGGGCGAGGCTCTAAATCACGCCCTCCGCCTTGAGAACCTGCATCCTTCCGGTGCTGACGACGTTGTGCGCCACTCCAATCACAAACGTCCTAGCCATACGGGAGGCAACAACGACGCGTCAAAGCGTCCAAATAACAGCGGCTACAAGGGTGAGAAAACGATACTTAAGTGCACCAATTGCGGGCGACTTGGACACCTTGAACGTCACTGCTTTTACCGCAATGTTGAATGTTACACTTGCGGACAATGGGGCCACTTCGCTCGAGATTGCACGAACCCCAGACTGACTCGCAACGTTCCACCACAACAAAATCGTCAAGAGAATCGAGGACAGGCGCCTCGACCTCCTCCGCCCACTTAACCCGCACCGCAAAATGGCCGAGACCGTCGCCCCAACACTTAGGGCCGCGTCTACGCCATGACTCGAGACGAAGCGCTGGCATCAGATACAGTAGTGTCAGGTATGCTAAAATTCAATAATGTGCCTGCTCGTGTGTTATTTGATTCAGGCGCTTCACATAGTTTTATATCGGCGGACTTTGCCGCCGAGCACAAATTTCCTGTAATATCATTAGATCTCGACCTTACCGTAAGCACGCCTTCGGGCACACCGATTCTCACAAACTTAGCTTGCGCCGGTGGGATTATCTGTATCGGCGGTCAAAAGATCGGTCTGGATGTGATAGTTCTATATATGAAGGACTTTGACATCATTCTGGGAATGGATTGGCTCGGGCCGTGCAACGCAACCATAGACTGCGCTGTAAAGAAGGTCACATTCCGCATGCCTGGAGTGCCTGAATTCTGCTACTCGTGTGGTGAGGCGTCGCCGACCTGCATGGTGATCTCCGCAATATCTGCTCGACGGATGCTGCATTCCGGGTGCGAAGGCTATCTAGCTTTCGTTCGAGACATGCGACAGGATGGTGCAAACGCGGGTCAGACCGACGTTGTGGCAGAATTCCCAGACGTGTTCCCGGACGAGCTATCCGGCATGCCGCCCGATCGAGAAATAGAGTTCACCATCGACACATTCCCCGACACCCGGCCGATCTCGAAGGCTCCGTACAGAATGGCCCCTGCAGAATTGAAAGAATTGAAGGCACAACTTCAGGAATTGCTCGACAGAGGGTTTATCCATTCGAGTGTCTCACCGTGGGGTGCGCCCGTGCTGTTCGTGAAGAAGATGGATGGATCGATGCGACTCTGCATCGACTATCGGAAATTGAATAAAGCCACCGTCCGAAACAAATATCCCCTGCCCCGCATCGACGACTTGTTCGACCAGCTCCAAGGTGCAACGGTGTTTTCGAAGATTGATCTACGATCGGGTTACCACCAACTCAAAGTCAAGCCAGATGACGTGTCGAAGTCTGCCTTCCGCACTCGTTACGGCCACTACGAGTTCTTGGTAATGCCGTTCGGTCTGACAAACGTCCCTGCCGTCTTCATGGATCTAATGAATCAGGTGTTCCGTCCGTTCGTTGACAAGTTCGTAGTAGTCTTCATCGACGACATCCTCGTCTACTCGAAGGATCGAGCGCAACATGCAGAGCATCTGCGGACGGTACTCCAAACCCTTCGAGAGAATCAGTTGTACGCGAAGATGAGCAAGTACGAGTTCTGGCTGAACAGCGTCTCATTCCTTGGGCACATCATCTCCGCCGCGGGCATCGCAGTCGATCCGAAGAAAGTCGAGGCAGTTGCTGATTAGAAACGGCCCGCATCAGTTAGCGAAATTCGAAGCTTCCTAGGCTTGGCGGGATACTATCGACGCTTCGTGAAGGACTTCGCGAAGATCTCATCGCCGTTGACTCGCCTCACCCAGAAATGAGTCGCATTCAAGTGGTCAGACGACTGTGAAGCTTCCTTCCAGGAGCTCAAACAACGGCTCGTTTCGGCCCCGATACTTGCTCTTCCTGAAGGGACGGAGGGATTTCAAATCTTCAGCGATGCTTCTGGCTAGGGCTTGGGGTGTGTGCTCATGCAGCGGGATAAGGTGATATCTTTTGCTTCCCGGCAGTTGAAGCCGCACGAGAAGAACTACCCCACGCACGACCTAGAACTAGCGGCGATTGTGTTCGCGTTGAAGCTGTGGCGTCACTATCTCTATGGCGTGGCGTGCAGGATTTATACGGACCACAAAAGCCTCAAGTATCTCTTCACCCTGAAAGAACTGAATTTGCGGCAGAGGCGATGACTCGAACTAATCAAAGACTATAACTTATCAATCGACTACACGCCGGGCAAGGGAAATGTGGTAGCGGATGCGCTGAGCCGGAAGTACTTAGCTTCATTATGTATCAACGACCGACTGCTGCGTGACTTGGAAGGAATGGGCATCGAGCTCCGAGTTCGTTTCAGAGACGTGAAACTGGCGCAACTGCGGGTGGAACCGAGCCTACTGGAGAGGATCAAGTCTGCACAGAAGGACGACCCCTACCTGGAGAAGATGCGGAAGCTGATATCGACAGGGAAAGCGTCCGACTTTGCAGAGGACGAGTCGGGAGTGTTGCGCGTAAAGGGACGGCTATGCATACCGGACGACGCAGAACTTAGAAAGGAGATAATGACGGAGGCGCACTATGCCAAATATTCCTTGCATCCTGGCAGTTACTTGGAGCGTCGATCGACTAACCAAGTCAGCGCACTTTATTGCCATCAAAGTTACTTGGAGCGTCGACCGCCTTGCTCAGATATACCTTGATGAAGTAGTTCGGCTGCACGGGGTCCCAGTATCTATCGTCTCGGATCGGGATGGACGGTTCGTAGCGCGCTTCTGGAGTAGTCTTCATTCAGCACTAGGGACCAAGTTGAAGTTCAGCTCAGCTTATCATCCTCAGACTGACGGCCAAACAGAGCGGGTGAACCAAATTCTCGAAGACATGTTACGACTCTGTGCGATCGACTTGAAGTCAAGTTGGGACGTCCACCTACCGCTGGCCGAGTTTGCATACAACAATAGCTATCAGTCCAGCATCCAAATGGTGCCGTATGAAGCTTTGTACGGCCGGAAGTGTAGATCGCCCATTTGCTGGGATGAAGTCGGGGAACGGCAGATACTTGGTCCGGAGCTGGTGGAGCAGACTGTGCAGAAGGTCAAGTTGATACGAGAGAGATTGAAGATAGCACAAAGCCGGCAGAAAAGCTATGCCGACACGCACCGACGCCCCCTCGAGTTCTCGGAAGACGACCATATATTCCTGAAGGTGATGCCTATGCGTGGAGTTTCCCGGTTCGGTGCGAAAGGAAAGTTGAGCCCAAGATTTGTTGGCCCGTTCGAAATATTGAAGCGAGTCGCCCCGGTAGCTTACCAACTCGTCTTGCCGCCTGCATTGTCAGAGGTACATGACGTCTTCCACGTCTCGCAATTGCGGAAGTACGTGCACGATCCGGGGCATGTGGTAGATTTGGGTAAACTGGACCTGAAGGCGGACTTGTCATATGTCGAAGAGCCGGTGCAAATCTTGGAGCGCAAGGATAAACTTCTTCGCAACCGTGCTATTCCTTTAGTCCGCGTCCTCTGGAGAAACCATTCGGTCGAAGAGTCGACATGGGAGCTTGAGTCAGAAATGAAGGAAAAGTTTCCTTCATTGTTCTCGTAGAGGTAGGTTCTATTTTAAGTTTCGAGGACTTTTCTTAGTTGGTTATGGTGTAGTGCCCCGTCCCTACATCGTGCCCCGTACTCTGTCCACGGGGTGCGCGAGAAAGGAACATTGTCGCTATCGATTCGGTCGGGACCGATAGGTCGGGATCAATCGAGTCGATCGAACGGGAACGGTTGAATTAAGATCCATTCCTCGTTATGGAATGTCTTCTTCGGAACCAAGTCCCATATTCAGCGGGCTGCGCCTCGAGGATTGACTCTGCGGCTGAGTCGGGAGAGACCTTCCGTTGCTCTGCTTTTCACGCCGCTTGCGTTGGTTTTGGCTTTGTTTTCTGAATGCATTTTCGTTAATGTTTTCGATAGTTTTCATGGCTTACATTTCGAACTCGCATTTCCTATCGAACTCCTTGAATAATGCAGTGTTCTAATCGGTTGCTTGTGCGATTTCAGGTAATCGCGTAGGCGACGTCTAGCGCGACCAACAAGTTCTCTCGCCAAAGTAAACTCAAGGTGAGTGGCTGACCCTTCTCTACTCGACCCCCTTCTTAGGCAAAATTGATAGTGTTGTTGCGAATGAAAAGATAAATGCAAGTGCACGAACACGAATGAATGAACAAGTTTTCAAAGAAAAGGTAGGCTATGTCTTAACAACTAAAAACATGTCTTTGCACGGTCATGGACAACTTGTCGACACGGTGTGCGTTTCCCCGCACGGCAACCCGAGGCCACGGGACCGTTGCGGGCACAAAGGGAAACAAATAATTAGCTGTGCTGGGCACATGTTAGGCGAGGACTTGCAGCGGGGCTCGCTACTTACGCTGAAAGGACCCCGTCTAACAAAAGCTAGAGGAGTCCACAATGGCTCTGGGAGCCAGTGACCAACACACGAAATATTGCACTTGGTATGAAAATGATAACAATTGACAGGGAAGAACATGGTAAGTTTCATAAGGCGCGGCGCGGTCCGCCGTGGGTAAGTTTCAATGCAAATTTCATTATGCTTGTCATATGCTTGTCTGAAATTCATTAGGATGGTTAGAAACATTCATACTTTAAGTCATATAAACTCTTCAACCAAATGAGACCTTGGAACTTAAATAGCCACGCACCAGTACAAAGTGTAATGTACTGATCCTCGCTCTCCACGCAGGTACCCCGAATTACGAAGGGTGTGCCACCTAAAAGCTCAAGGCGAAGTGAACTCTTTTGAAGCCTCGTCCGCGTGTAAAGGCTTGTTCCTGGATTCCTTTTGAAGAAGACCCGCACTCAGTCCAAAAGAAGATGACGACTCGACTCGCCTCGATAGCAGGTGGAAATGTGTAATGGTTTTTGCTTGTAAAAAGGGATGTAATGTATGGAACGACTATCTCATCGGCGTTCATTTTGTAAGTCGAGTCATGTTGTAGCCCGCGCGGCAATGATTGTAAAGGAGTCTATGTAAAGGTTTATTATCATCAATGAAAAAGTCTATTTCTATTTCAAATGTGTCATTCAATTTCTCTGCGTACTCTAACTTGATGTTGTGTTTCGGATAACCTTATGACTATGCCTTGTGCGATCGCAACTTAGGTTCGCACGGCATCACGCCCGGGGGACGACTATCGATTCTACGGAATCGGGGCGTGACAGGCAAGACCCTATTTAAACTCCCACAAGCCCTCAATGGCAGCCACCATAAACCTAGGGTTTTCACTCTTTTCTTCATTCCACACTCTCTCAAATTTTCTCTCTTTTTTCCCTTTGGTGTGCTAAGGACTTGGGGAGCTCAGGGAGCCTTGGTGGAGACTCTAGCAAGGTTTTGGGAGCTACGACTTCCTCCTCCTTCTCCAAATTCGTGGGTCTTTGTGTAGGCTCCATTCTACATAGGTATAACCCTATAATCTCTCTTTTCCATTGTCAAATTTCATGTATTCATGTAGGAGACCCTTCTAACGGTTAGATCCAACCTTCTAGGTGGTGAAATAGGTGTTAGAGGACTCATTTCTAATAGTTCTATGGTTTAGAATGGTGTCATTTGGGTACTTACGGGATTGTGACCACCAAGTGTTCGACACGTGTCCCCAAAGGGATTTTTATGTCCTTTTTGAGTTGAGATTTTGGGTACATGTCCTAAATAGGATATGTGGCGTGGTGTCATGATATCTCATGAAACACAGGCTAGATTTGGGTATACATGTGTGTATGACCTATATTTGCCTATGTATATATATATATATATACATATGTGCATGTGTGCCTCTATATATATTTTATATATTAGTGTGGGTGTCCTATAGATATACAATGTAAATCAAGTGTGTGTGTGTCCACCTAGAGACATGTGTAGGTATTTTTAGCTTGTGTGTATGTATGTGTGTCTCTCTCTATATTTTTTTTTGGAATAAGGGTAAATTTTATTCCACGCAAATCACGGTATCGGTATTACAATACACTATTCTCACATCTCCCTCCCCAGTTAAGGGGCCATTACAGATACATTGAATTCTATATTATGTAGAATTCCTACTGGCGGAGTAGCCAGTCCTTCAAAGATACGCCTGTTGCGCTCCCTCCAGACATGTCAAACTGATGCTGCAAGTCTAACTCTAGCCATCTTGGCCCAACCATGGTCCATACCTCGGCGGTCTCTGATCCAGCTGAGGATCCTCCGGATATCTCTGGCACTGCCAACTCTACCCAACACTCGCATGCACTGCTCCTCCCAGATGTGCCAAGTCCTCGAACACTCAAAGAATAGGTGGCCTATAGACTCCGCGTCACCCGTGCAGAGAACACACTTCGGGTCTGGAATCTGCATCCCAAACCTAATAAGTCTGTCCCGAGTCATCAACCTGCCAAGAAGGAGTCTGTATGAACAAAGCTGTATTTTGCGAGCAATTCCCTTCGCCCAGATAAAGTCATACTCCGCAATCCTGTCATGTGGGGTCCGAACCAGATTATAGCAACTTTTAAAACTGAATATCCCAGACCCTCCACCCGAACCAGGATCAACCCAACTCCAGGAGTCCTCAGTCAGGCTAGCATCGATAGTGATCCGACGAATCTCCTCCCCAAACTGAGCCGTGTATGGATACTCCTCAGGCCTCCAGCTCCCGTCCCTGATAATCAGACTACATTTCACTCCCCTGCTCGCCTCTCTGTCCATCTGAGCCCCCAAGATCTCCAGAAGGGAGCCATTTCCCATCCACGGGTCCAGCCAGAGATCAGTATTCGCCCCATCTCTCATAATCCTGCATATAGCGGACTGAAGGATCGGTCTGCACCTAAGGATAGCCTTAAATGAGACCGAGAAATTGTTATCAATCCTACAAGACCAGAAATTCATCCGCCGCACATATCTGCTAGCCAGCCACTCTGCCCAAAGGGAACCTCCCTTGATGAACCGTCACGCCATCCGCACCCCAGATGCCTCCCTAACCGTCCGAAGAGGTCGCAACCCCACTCCTCCTTCCTCCCGGGTCTGGCAGAGTTGCTCCCAAGCGATCGCATGCATACCTCCCCTCCAGATGAAATTTGAACAAATGGACTCCACCTTCCTCATGGTAGCTACTGAAATCTGAATCGAATGCAACCAGAACATAGCGATGCCAGAGATAACAGACCTCACCAGCTCAATACGGCCACCAAAGGACAGACCAGCTGCCTGCCAGCCTTCCACTCTCCTTTGGGCAAAATCTACCAGGCTGAGACAATCCTGATCCCTGGCATAATTGACCGTCAACGGGACCCCCAGATATTTCACTGGTAACTCTCCTTTCTCCACTCCTAGAGCAAGGGCCCGTTCCTCCTTGAGTATGCACAGAGAGCTGAAATAGACCCTACTCTTCTCCCTATTCAGCTGCAGGCCGAACAACCGCCCAAACTCCTCCATAATATCTGAAAGCGCCCTCAACCCTCTCATAGATGGATGCAAGAATACCAAGGGGTCGTCAGCATATATCAAGTGAGACACCACCGGCTTGACCTGCCTGAAAAGAGGAGCAATCTTCCTACTATGCACCGCCAGGTCCATCATACAAGTGAAGTACTCCATCACCAGAGTGAACAGGTACGGAGAGAGAGGATCCCCCTGCCGCAGTCTCCTGTTGCTCGAGAAGCATCCATATGGAGTACCCTGAATAAGGACCGAAAATGTGGGGGAGCATATGCACTCCCTTACCCTCGCCACCCATCTCTCATCAAACCCCATAGCAAGCATAAGGTGGCAGAGGAAGTCCCTGTTGACCGTGTCATAGGCTTTCCGCAAATCCAGCTTTACACAAACCTTCATCCCCCCGGCTTGTTGAAATCCCTCACCATCTCATGTGCAAGAAGACTGTGCTCAGCAATCGAGCGCCCCTTGATGAAAGCCGCTTAATTCCGAAACACCAAGTCCTGCATAATCCCCTCCATACGCCGACACATGAGGTGAGTAATTATCTTGTATAGAAAATTACAGCACGCAATAGGCCTGAAGTCGGCGAGGGAGGTAGCACCCTCATTCTTCGGGACCAAGGTCAAGAAAGTGTGATTCAGCTCCTTCAACAACTTCCCTTCCAAGAAAAACTCCTGCACCGCCTCCAGCACTGGGAACTTTAGCACACCCCAATGACGTCTAAAGAACCCACAGGAGAAGCCGTCTGGCCCCGGAGCCTTATTAGGATCAGTTTTCAACACAATATCCTCCATCTCCTCCAATCTCACAGGGGCCAACAGCAAGCTATTCCTATGGAGCGTCACCAGCCTCTTCGTGACAAGACCGGAGAACGTGGTGGGATAATCAGTTTGCTGATATAAGTCAGAATATAACCTGACTGCCTCCTCCTGAATCTCCATCGGGTCGCCAATAAGCCTGCCCTCGCCATTAAGCAGCCTGGGGATGCTGTTCCGGTGCTGTCTGGCACGGATCATATCATAGAAGAACTTGGTGCACCGATCCCCATCCTTGAGCCATGAACACTTGGCCCTCTGGGCCGCACTAATCTCCTGCTGAAGCTTCATGATTGTAGAATAGAATAATGGGATGATTTGTTTATTGATGAGAGACTACATATATATAGGAGAGGCTAGCTTCCTCTCCTATTACTCTAAGCAATGTGGGACTAAAGCCCAATTACTAATAACTCTAATATAACACTTATTTCTAATACAACTCTTAACACCCTCCCTCAAGCTGGAGCATAGATGTCAATCATGCCCAGCTTGTTACATAAAAATTGAACCCGGGGACCCAGGAGAGGCTTTGTGAAGATATCAGCTATCTGGTCGCCGGTCCGCACATGTTGAAACCTTATCACTCCTTTTGTATATTCATCACGAACAAAATGAATATCAATTTCAATATGCTTCGTCCTTTCATGAAATACTGGGTTGGTGGCAATGTGAATAGCAGATTGGTTATCACACCATAGGTCTGCCACTTGAGATCCTGCGTCTTCTCCCAGTTCTTGTAGGAGATGCTTCATATATAATATTTCTGACGTGCCATGAGCAATAGCTCGATATTCTGCTTCTGAGCTTGAGCGTGCTATCACACTTTGTTTCTTGCTTTTCCACGATACAAGATTTCCGCCAACAAATACGGAGTAGCCAGATGTAGACCGTCTATCTGCCAGACTTGCTCCCCAGTCAGCATCAGTAAAACACTCAATGCGAGAATGTCCGTTATTCTCCATTCGAATTCCTTTCCCTGGATTCTTTACTAGATAACACAGAATTCTGAGAACTGCCTGCCAGTGTGGAACTCTTGGAGAAGCCATGAATCTACTCGCGACGCTTACTGCAAAAGAAATATCCGGACGCGTCATGACTGCCAAGTAGTTGAGTTTACCAACCACTCGACGATACTGATCTGGATTGGTCATCAGGACCCCTTCGTCTGGAAGTAACTTTGCCCCTGGATCCATAGGTGAGTTTGCTCCCTTTGCTTGCATCATGCCTGCATCATTTAGTATATCCAGTACATATTTTCTTTGAGACATTACAATGTCCCGCTTTCCCCGTGTGACTTCAATACCCAAGAAATAGTTCAAGGATCCCATATCTTTGGTTTGAAATTGTTCTCCAAGAAACTTCTTGAGATTTGCAATACCCTGTCTGTCATCTCCCGTGATTACAATGTCATCAACGTAGACACCAAGCAGTATTCTTCCAGCAGATGTGTGTCGATAGAAGATTGAATGGTCCTTCTTCGACTGACACATTCCAAATTGAGTAACCACCTGTGTAAATCTACCAAACCACGCACGTGGTGATTGTTTCAGGCCATAGAGAGCCTTCCTGAGATGACACACCTTACCCTCCCTTGCAACGAACCCGGGAGGTTGCATCACGTAGACTTCTTCGTCAAGATCCCCGTGGAGGAAAGCATTTTTGATATCTAGCTGAAGTAAAGGCCAGTCATAGCGAACGGCCAACGCCATGAGAACACGAACGGACGTTATTTTGGCCACAGGAGAGAAGGTCTCAAAGTAATCCTCACCATATGTTTGAGAGAATCCTTTGGCCACCAGACGAGCCTTCAATCGATCAAGAGTGCCATCCGGTTTCACCTTAATCGTGAACACCCACTTACAACCGACAGCCTGTTTACCAGTAGGTAAATCGACTAAGTCCCAGGTATGATTCTCCTGGAGAGCCTGTATCTCCTCGTGCATAGCAGCACGCCAACCAGGATGTCGGAGACCCTCCTCAGCGTTCTTGGGGATCTGAATCCCATCAATAGTAGCTACCAGAGACTGAGTATGACAACTAAGACCTTTATAGTTGTCAACATACAAGGGATGATCTCGACATGCACGACGAGGACGTGCTGGAGGCAGAATCCCCGGAGCTGCGGGCGGAACTGGTGGAGCTGCGGGCGGAACTGGTGGAGGCAGCTCATTGGAGCCGGAGCTACTGGTGGAACCAGAGGAGGATGATTCTGTGGTGGACGTCGTTAATGGCTGACTTGGTGTATGTGGACCATCATCCTGGGTGACTGGCTCGGTAAGAGAGGGCACCTGTACTGGAGGCTGTTGTGTTTGAGGAGGAAACAGCAAAAAATCTTCGTCTGGATAAATTAGGGGTGCCGGACCTATTGACTGGGGAAACGGTGGAAAGTTTGATTCGACAAAGGTAACATCCCGAGTGAAAAAATATCTCTTTAAGACAGGAGAGAAACACCGATACCCTTTCTGATCTTTAGGATACCCAAGAAAAATACATTGTATTGCCTTAGGATCTAATTTAGAAAGGGTTGGTCGGGTATCCCGAACATAGCATAAGCAACCAAAGACACGGGGAGGCAGAGGAAACGGTTCTTTTCCAGGAAAGAGCCGAGAAAAGGGAGTGCTACCATTGAGCACTGACGACGGCATGCGATTAATAAGAAAACAAGCCGTAAGAACCGCATCCGACCAAAATTTCTTGGGAGTACGTGCTTGAAACATAAGTGCACGTGTTGTTTCCAATAAATGGCGATTCTTGCGTTCGGCGACACCATTTTGTTGGGGTGTATACGCACAAGAGGTTTGGTGGATAATGCCATTGCTGGCCAGATGTTTAGCAACATCACGAGATAAATACTCACGGCCATTGTCACTTCGAAGGATTTTGATTGGGAGACCAAATTGTGTTGTTATCTCGGCATGAAAGTTGCACCAGATGTTAAATAATTCAGCGCGACTTTTCATCAAATAAAGAAACGTGACACGTGAGTAGTCATCGACAAACGTGACAAAGTACTTAAAACCCATGACAGATTCAGTCGGACAAGGTCCCCAGATATCATAATGCACCAACTCAAAAGGAGCGGATGCAAGATTATTAGAGCTTACCGGATAAGGAACCCGATGATGCTTAGCCAAACGACATGACTCACAATGAAAAGAAGAGGGAATAACTAAGGACGGGTACAATTTCTGGAGAACTTGGGACGACGGATGACCTAACCGACAATGTAACTCGACCGGATCCAGTTTCATGCCTGCACAAACAACCGGAGAAGTAGCGTCAAACAGGTACAAGCCTCCAGCCACATGCCCCTTACCAATAGTCTTCCCAGTTGTCAGGTCCTGAAAAACACAACCATCAGGAAAGAATGTTACTGAGCAATGAAGTTCACGAGTCAGTTGACTAATAGAAAGTAAACTGAATGGGTTCCCAGGAGTAAGTAGAACAGAGTTGAGTGATAATCCGGGAGAAAGAGTGGCACTTCCACGGCCGCGGACTGTCAGGGAACCGCCATTTGCAACAGTAATGCCAGAAGCACGACGGACAGGTACATAATTATGTATCATACCTGCGTCACCAGTCATGTGAGCGGATGCACCCGAGTCAATTACCCACTGCTTGGGATTGACAATGCATGCTGCAGAGTATCCGGCTGTGGAACCAAACGTTGATGCTTCACCACGACGTTGAGCCTGGAACTCAAGAAATTCCGCGTACGAATCGTCGCTCAATGGAACCGAGCGAATGCTATTATCAGGAGCATCCGAAGTAATATTGGCAACAGGAGCTTTAGGACACTGCCACTGAAAATGTCCTTGTTGGCCACAGTGAAAGCAGGTCCGTAGTCGTCCCCCATCACGACCACCATTGCCTCGTCCGCCATCACGTCCATAAGTCCGACCACCTCGTCGTCCACCACGTCCACCACGAACGCCAGGACGAGCAGCGCTACTAAGAGCAGATCGATCGGCAGGAGCATCCCCCGGAGTGGTCTCAACCACCTTTGCGGCCCTTAGAACACGGAAGTGGGCCTCCATCAAGGATGGAACATCAGATCCAGCAATGATCTGGGAACGAGCCGAGTCCGCATCAGGACGAAGAGATGCAAGATATGCCATAACATGAAGCTGCTCGCGTTGAGTCCGAGCTTCATTGATATCTGACGTCAGAGGAAGAATACGATCAATTTCATCCACCATCGCCTTGAAGGATCGGAAGTGGTCCTTATGAGACTTGTCTCCCTGATTAGCTCGGTAAACGCCAACAACCGAATCATATATGCGGGACAAGTCGCGCTTTCCATCAAACGCCGTTGCTAGGACCTCCCATAGCTCCTTGACTGTGTTCGTGTTTTGAACCATGTCCTCGACGGACGGTTCCATGGAGTTCATCAACTGTGTAAACAGTCGACTATCATCCGTCTCCCACTGTTCAAAAGTGGGATCAGTCGTTGCCGGAGGGTTGTCAGTTAAATGTTTAGACAGCCGCATCCCACGGAGTGTTTTCACAACCTTCTTACGCCATGTTGAGTAACTATCGGGACCGTCCAATCGACGGTCGACAAGTCGAATCGAAGAGACCGTCGTGCCAGTACTTATCATATTGCTGACACCGGTACCATCATCGGTCTTCGGATCTGTCATCGTCGCGAGTTCTTCCAACCCCAAATATCACACCAACTTTACGAATGCGCTATAAACATGGCCACCGCCGGTGCGCGCATGTAAAGTAAACACGTCAGGACACAGGAGAAAACACGATCATTCTCTGTGTAGATCCTGATGTGATGATCGGGGTAGGATAAACAAAATATAGCATTTGTTAATTCCCGACGGCGTAATCTAGGAACAGAAGGTGCCCAAATAAAGCATTTGGCGACAATCTGTCTTCGAAATACGCCGTTCTCTTCTTTTTTTTTTTTTTAAAAGGAAAGACGGCTAGGGTTAGGGTGTGAATGTGAAATAAGTAACATAATGGCGGCTAGGATTAGGGTTTGGATGGGCTAGGGTTAGAGTGGAGCGGGGGGGGGGGGGGGCGCCGACGGGGAGGGGGGGGCAGCAGGTGCCGCGAGGGGGGGGGCGCTGGGGGGGGGGGCGCTGGACAGGGGGGAGGCAGCAGCAGCGGGTGGTGGGGGGGGTACTGTAGCACGCGGGGGGGGGGGGGGGGCGCTGGTGGGGGGGGGCAGCAGCAGCAGGGGGCGCGAGGGGGGGGGGCGCTGGGGGGGGGGGGAGGCAGCAGCAGCGGGTGGGGGGGGGGGGGGCGGGTACTGTAGCACGCGGGGGGGGGGGGGGTTGAAATTTTTTTTTTGTGGAGAGGGGTGGATGGATTATGGCTCTGATACCATGTAGAATAGAATAATGGGATGATTTGTTTATTGATGAGAGACTACATATATATAGGAGAGGCTAGCTTCCTCTCCTATTACTCTAAGCAATGTGGGACTAAAGCCCAATTACTAATAACTCTAATATAACACTTATTTCTAATACAACTCTTAACAATGATGTTGACCTCCGCAATCAGATCCCGCTCCCTAGCCGCCAACTCACCGCTCAGGATGTCAGTCTGCAAAGCTTCCTGAACCTCACGAAGCTCAGCCTCCTTGTCCTCCAGGGAAGACCGCGACATCTTCTTCACCCAATCCCGAATAGCTCCCTTGACCTGTTTGAGTTTGTGAGCCATACGAAACTGAGCCGTGCCCTCCCGAGTATACTGCAGCCCTCCCAAAACAGCCTCCTCATATCCCGCAGAAAGGTACCAGCCATTGTTGTACCTGAATGGCCGAGCCTTCCAAGTGGGCCTCTCAGAGAGACCCACACGGATAGGGGAGTGATCGCTGGTCCCTGCCGCTAGCCCTTCCGCCATGGAATTCGGGAAGTAGCGAAACCATTCGCTATTTCCCAAAGCCCGATCCAGCTGACATGCAATCCTGTTGTGGACCGCCTTATTGTGCCAGGTCCAGATGTGTCCGGCTCTCTCCAGTCCCCTCATCCCAGACAAGAGGAGACACCTCTGGAAGTCGTATAAGATCGAATCCGGCACTGGACGACCTCCTACCTTCTCTTGGCGATGCAGCATGGCATTGAAGTCTCCCATAAGCAGCAGGGGAAGATGCAGGTGCTCCGCCATACGACCTACTCGCACGATGTCCGCCCACAAAGTCTCCCTAAGCCGCCTATCATTATGCCCATAAACTGCGCCAAGAATGAAGTGGAATCCTCCCTTGTTGACAAAGGAGATGCCAATAAGCTGCTCTGTCATCAGAACCTGTTCCCTCTCCTAACTATCTCTGTTCCATCGAACCCAGATCCTAGCCATATCACAAAGATCCAGGTTGTGGATATGAGCCTAGTTCGCAGGCGTCCTGCGAGATAACATAGTCTCCCATCTAATCTTCGTCTCGAGAAGAATAGTAATGTCACTCTTCTCCCTCTTCAGAACTCCACTAATCTCCCTCCATCTCCCAATGGAATACCCACCACGAATGTTCCAGGCAAGGACCGACATTAATTACTTAATGTGAGGACCCCCTGGACTCCATCTGGACTGACACCCGAGGGAAGTGTCCCGTCCGTCCGATCTATATCCTCCCCCATCCCAGTTCCCGAGGAATGTGCAAGATGAGCCTGAATCCTGGAGAGAGTCAAGGTCCAATCTGGGTTGGCCACGGTCTGATCATCAAGCCCTCCTGGCTGGTGCTCCTCTTCCCGTGGGTACGGGGCATGCCTTTTCCTGCTATAGACCTTTTCCACCATGGAGGTCTCCATCCCATCCTGTCTGCTATCCAGGGAACTCATACCCCTGGTCACCATACTCCTCTGGGGCCTGAACGGGACTATCGCGCCCTGAGAACCCTCCTGTATCTGCGGGGTGTCAGTCATGGACCTCCTGTCCCCCTCCATCAGGGAGACCTCCTCCATCGGCCTGATTGTCTCTGCCACTCCTGCGTTGGGGCTGGGTGCCACCTCTGGCTCCACCACCTCCATCTGCGCTACCGAGGTCCTAGTTGTCTCCGTCCCTCTAGTCCGGCAAGCACTAGAAGAGTGACCAAAACACTCACAGAAGGAACACATTGGGGGGACCCAATCATACTCCACAGCCTGAGTCAACACCTCCCCGGATGCCACCTGATACTCGAGAATACTCGGAAGCTCCGTCCCGGCCTTTATCTCCACAAATACTCTGGCGTACATCAGTCTGGTACGGAAAGCCGTAGTCTCATCCGCCTTGATCGGCTTACCGACCAAGCTAGCTAATCGCATAAGCAAAGGGATGCTCCAGTATTTCACCGGGAACTCAGAGAAGCGAATCCAGACGAGCGAATCCAGACGGGAATCGCGTTCAACACTTCCTTCTCACATCTCAGCTCCGGTGTCCACTCCT
>JANAVB010010791.1:14305123-14537623 GCA_029216955.1 Iris pallida | reverse complement strand
GATAGGTAAGCAGGGCACTAGGATGCCTTGTTCTAGTGTGAGGTAGGATTTTAGGTAGGTAACAGTATAAGGGACTTGAGTGAGTTATCTGCACTTAGGCAGTAGGTTACAGTTGGTAAGTGTCCAACCAGTGTATCAGTGAGGAGGGTATCCCTTTCCTGTGTCAGTGTGTGTGTGAGTGTGCATGCCTATTTGAGGATAGATAGTGTGCGAGTATGAGAGAGTGTAGTGAGGAGAGAGCCTAGGCATCAGCTAATTGGATGTTTAGGCAGGTAGGAGATGAGAGTGAAAGAGTGTCATGAGAGGGAAGGTGCAAGTGAGGAAGAGGCTCGGGTAAAGTAGAATTGAAGAGGCATTCCAAGTTCGGAGAATGGGGTTGGTTTCATGTGACCGTGTGGAGTGAAACCTGTGACAGGAATGTATTATGGGGGGGGGGGGGGGGGGGGGGGGGGGTGGGGGGGGGGAACAATGGCAAGGACTGCTACATGTATCAGTCCAAATGACACAAACATGTGAGTGTATACAGGTAGGGTAGATAGATAGAAAGGCAGTAAAGGGGGTGAAGCCTAGGCATTTAGAGTGTCTGTGTGTCTCTAACTGTTGTGTGTATGAGTGCAGTGAGGATTTGGTAGTGTGCACAGGTCTAAGAATAGAACTAACAGCAGCAGTATCAGTGACAGGAAGCATTGGGGGCTCGAGTACAGGGCATTCAAGTGGGAGTTCACCTGTGAGGGACTGTCCAGGACAGTATGGGGGTGTGTCACCCAAATGCAGTAAACAAGTGTGGGTTTGGGGCTTTGAAGGCAGCAGGAAATTGGGTGGGGTTTATAAACTCAGTATCCATGCCTTAGTGTTCGGCTTATGCAACTAGAAGAAGAAGCAACAAGGGGTCCTGTCCATACATTTGTGCACAAATTGCACTGTTAAGAAGGAGAACAGGCAGCAACAGCATGAGTTCCTGTAGGGTTATGAGGGGATTGATGTGTGCAATGTTGTATGGGGTGTCCTGTATACTGCTAGGGATGAGCAGATGATAGTGAGGGAATGGTTAGGATACAGAGAGAATGTCATAAGCAAATTTAGGATATATAAATATATTAGATAGGCATAGGTATGCATATAGGTGATGGAGTGTACTTGAAGGGTTGAGAGTGTGTGTGGGTTTGTGTCTATGCCTTGTGTGAAGGTTAGATAGGTATAAGTTAGGTAAATGGTTTTACCTAGAGTGACTAGGTAATGAGTATATAGGTAATGTTTAGGAAATTGGTTGGAGTAGGTAAATGATAGCTTGGGAATTGCATGAGTAGGTACTCTAGCTGATATGCATAGGATAATAGTATAATTAGGGTATTGACAGGTAATAGGCAAGAGCATGTGCATAGGTATTGCATATGGGCGTGTTAACCCATATAGGTAAACTAGGGTAATGGGTATAGGGTAATGAGTTTGTGATAGGTATAGATTTGTGCATAGAATATTGGATGATAGACTAAGGTAGGTATCATAGGGTGTATCGGACCTGTATAGTTGGCTACATAGGGTATTAGCCTAGTATAAACCAGAATACCTTGGTATGGCAAGGTATGGACCCAATAACCTAGAATTAACCTAGTTTGACCTATAAATGACTTGGAGACCTAGAATTGACCTAGAGTAGCATGTTTATGATTCCAAAACTCAAATTGACATTGATATTCCATATTTAGGTCTTCGAGGCACCGTGTCGGACATTGTTGATATTTCATACCGGATCTCAGGCGAGTACATTATCTGATAGTTTCCATTATTTGATAACTACTATAAATCTTGTATTTAGTGATGCTATATTTGATTCTGACACGATGGTACACGGACTGGTATATAGCTGGATCTTCAATCATGAGATGTTATCATGGTTATCGTATTGACATTGTACACGACATGGACATTAGACATTGTACATGATAGTATCGTAAAATCTTGCTCATGTATCGTAACGTGTCATGGTTGGATCCACTGTACTAGTTGGGACGAGGCAAATTCTAGTAAGAGATGTGATCAAATTCCTATTGTAAATTATAAATATTGTAAGTGTTAATCGTACACCTCACGCACGATTAACCAGACCACCTAGCTATTGTACAAGTTTCCAAGCCGATCACATCTCGAAACTAGTATTTCAAACACATAGTACTTATAGTATTTATTGTTTCCGTCATATTTCTTGGACTGTACTTACATGTTTGTCTAGTTATTTCCATTCTTGTACATTGTACTATTTACATCATCTATTCTTCATAGTACTATTGTCAGGTTACGATTACATATTAATAGTTCTACTTCTTCATTGTTTATCGTACTCTCTACTTACAGTTTTATAGTTTTTGTCAATTAATTGGAACTGCTGTTAGTGGTGTGCTCGCTCCAATCCTGACTGGATATATTTTTCAGATGGTGGTTGCCCTACCTATTACGGCCCATAAGGAGTAGTAGGCGTAGATCGAGAGTCTCTGATTAGGGAGGATTTAGCTCCAGCTGAGGAGGCTTATTAGCGACTCATTTAGGCTAGGTTTGAACTGGATTTGTCTCCAGTTGATGACTCTTGGCATGTTTATTATTTTTATGATTAGACTTTTCTGGATATTTCATATCATGTTTTCTTTATCTTTTCGTGCCATTTATCTTCCTTATAGTATTGTGATTGAGTATAAGTATATTGTCATTATTTGTCCTTTGTTTGGAGTTGACCATCTCGACAGGTTATGATATTTATATTGTTAGTTAGTTTAGTAGACCTAGACAGCGTTCTACCGCCGATGCTGCGGCGTAGGCTGGGCGCTGTCACGCACTTGTGCCCCTACATCGGCTGCGGGTCGTGACAGAAAGCAAGCTTGAAAACGAATCCTCCTAAATGGCTGCCATCCCACCTTCAAACATCTTGAGCAACATCCCCAGAAATAGGAATGAGATGAATACGATTTGCAAGATTCACCGGCATATGTAAGTCCTCCAACTGCCATGTACCTATCCTGATGATACGGCTGACCCGACCCTGCCAAGGCAAACGCGTCCGTCCCTGAATACCCTGCCATTCCGGGATGCTCCGGTGATCAACCCAAGGATCATCCCAGAGATTCGTCTCCTTTCCATCAGCAATAACTCGGGTAATATACTGTTTCAGACTACCCCTCTGACGAAGAATATTCTTGAGGATAACCGATTCATTGTTATTATCCCGATATCCCAGAAAGATCCCTATCGGAAATATTGATTTCTCATCCAGGTTGCCCACAACGTCTCCCCGAATGAATCTCCAAGCCACACACAGACTAGCGACTTTCTGAAGATCCAGAATATACCTGAGGCCCACTCCCCCTTCTTCCTTGAGACGGCACAAAGTCCCCTAAGAGATCGCATGGATACCTCCCTGCCATATGAAGTTTGAACATATTTTCTCAATTTTTCGAATGGTAGCAGTTAGTAAAAGGACTGATTGGAGCCAGAACATCACTACAGCTGAAATCACAGAATGGACCAGTTCAATCCTGCTGCCGAACGAAAGACTTTGTGCCTGCCATCCTTCTACACGCCGCTGAGTGAACTCAATCAAGCTTTGGCACTCCTGGTTTGAAGAATAATGCAGGATAGAGGGACGCCAAGATATTTTACTAGAAGAGCCCCCTGACTGATACCCAAGATAGCAACCTTCTCTTCCTTCACCTGACATAATCGGTTAAAGTAAACCTTACTCTTCTCCTTATTAAGACTTAAGCCCGATAACCGCTCAAAGGAAGTCATAATATCAGCGACTGCTCTCAACCCAGACCTGGAAGGCTTCAAGAACAAAAGAAAATCAACACCATAGATCAGATGAGTAATATAAGAGGTCACCTACTTGAACAAAGGAGTGATCGCTCGACGGTAGCATGCAGCATCCATGGGACATGTGAGATATTCCATAACAATGGTGAACAAGGGGACAAAGGATCCTCTTGCCGCAACCCCCGATTACTACCAAAGAACCCATACAGTTGTCCCCGAATAAGGACTGAAAAGATAGCAGTGGTAATACATTCCCGTATCCGGTCCACCCAGATAGAACTGAACCCCATGTCCAGTAGAATATGGCAGACAAAATCTCTATTAACCATATCATAAGCCTAGGGCTGCAAACGAGCCAAGCCGAGCCAAGCTTTTGTAAGCTTGGGCTTGGCTTGACTAGAATTAATCGAGCTCAAGCTCGAGCTCGAGCTTGATAAATTTTTTATTTTAGAGCTTGAGCTTGGCTTGAGCTTGTTTATATTAAGCTTGAGCTTGGCTTGGTTTGAGCTCGAGCTTGGTTTGATAAGTAAGCTTGATTCAAGCTTGATAAACAAGCTTTATAAGCTCAAAATCTAGCTCATTAAGCTTGATTTCAAGCTCGCTCAACTCTATTTCAAGCTCATTAAGCTTGATTTCAAGCTTAACGAGCTCGATTTCAATTTAGTTAGGTTTGAATTCAAGTACCTGTAATATTATTAATTAAAAAGTTCCTTAACATAAATTATTAAGGATATATAAATATATAATGCACACAAATATACATATATTTAGAATTCAACAAAGAACAAACAAGCTCCTAAACGAGCTTCTAAACGAGCCAGCTTGCAGGCTCATCAACGAGCCAGCTCGCGAGCTCAAACGAGCCGAGTACTTCTAAGCTTGAGCTTGGCTCGTTTATTAAACGAGCTTGAAAATGAAGCTTGAGCTCAGCTTGTTTACTAAACGAACCGAGCTCAAATGAGCTTTTATCGAGCTGAGCTTCGAGTAGCTCGCGAACGGCTTGGCTCATTTGCAGCCCTACATAAGCCTTCCGAAGATTCAATTTGATGCAAGCTTTCTCTCCCCCAACTTTATTGAAGTCACACACCATCTCATACGCCAGTAAGCAATGATCCGCAATACTCCTACCCCGAATGAATGCAACCTGGTAAGTCCCAGCATAATGTCCTTCATACGATTACACATGATGCGTGATAAGCTTGTATATGTAATTGCAGCAAGCGATGGGGCGGAAGTTAGCAAGATTAGTTGCCCCTCCTTCGGCACCAGAGTCGAAAATGTATGGTTGATCTTCTGCAGAAGTCGACCATGAGAGACAAAAAATCTAGAATCACGTCAACCACCTGAGCGTTCACATCCATCCAATGGGTTTTAAAGAACTTACTACTAAACCCATCAGACCATGTGTTTTGTTGGAATCAACATCACTAATAATGTCCTCCACTTCCTTTTCAGTCACACGTGCTAACATAATATCGTTCGCTCTTGCAGTGACCATCTTTTTACAGATCAAATTTGGAAACACATTATTATAATCAGATTGATTATAAAGATCAGAATAAAACCTGACACCTCATCCTGGATGCCTTGTTGAGTTCACACTTCCGAGCTATCCTTAGCAATAAGACGATGAATAGAATTACGATACTGCTGCGTGCGGACCACATCGTAGAAGAACTTGGTACATCTGTCCCCATCCTTGAGCCAATCACACTTGGCCCAAGCTAGTTGGATTTCCTTCTGCAAGCGAAGAGATACCACCTCCCGGACAAGCAATCGCTCACGCCGCACAATATCTTCATTAAGGATGTCCGACTGAAGAGCATGTTGTATCTCCTGAAGCTCTTTCTCCTTTTGTACCAAGGACGTGGACGGGGTAGATTTATTCCAAATCTTCAATTCTTGTTTAACTCTCTTCAAGGTTTGGACCAGTCTGTACTGCTTGTTCCCATGCGTCCGACTAGCAAGCCTGTGAGCCACCGCCTCGTGATAACCAGCAACAAAAGGCCACTTGTTGTTGTATCTAAAAGGACGAGCTCTGTGTCTCTCTGGTTGCAAAAGGTTGACCCCGAGGACGAACTTAAGCCCGTCCTTATTGTGAAAAATAATAGATATCAACTGGTCAGAAATAGAAATAACCTGACCATCCCAAACCGTGCCATCCCACCTGATCCAGATCCTCGCCATACTTCCAAGATGAAGGTTGTGGGCATGCCTCCAATGAGGTGGAGTATGACGGTCAAAGATCTCAGGCATCCGAATCTTCGTCTCTAGTAACGCAGTAATAGAACACTTTCCTTCGCAAACATATCTCGAATCTCCTTCCACCAGGTTATAGAGCAAGCCTCCCACACATTATAGGCTATTATTGACATTGGGAGGAGGGCACGTCCCCTGAAATGTTACTACGTATACCACCTGGGTGAAGTAGTACCGCCTCCTGCCCTAAGATGACATCCTCCATACTCCCCAATAGATCCCCTTCTCCTCTTTCTCTGTGCTGCAGGTGTTCAGGGCCCCCTGTAAGAAGAAGCCTATTCCACTCCGGATTGTCAATGCACAAGGCCTTTCTGCTCCCATGATCTGAAGACTCACGCTGTAAAGTGTCCTCTCGAGTAGCTTGAGCCCGCCTCTTCCTGCTATATGTGACTTCAGTCAAACTATCAACCCTGCTTCCCTTGTGTCCCTTTCCAATCGCAGTTGGTTTCTTCTGACTAGTCCCTCCGCTCCCGCCTGTCGTACTGCTAAAGATTATAGCACTACCAACCGGATTCTGGGAAACAGTAAAAGCTAAACATTTTTCCTTAGCCTTCCAAGTCTGCTGGAGTTGACTGGGCGTCGATTAGCGGGCCCCTGGGGCCTAACTGATCACCAGCTGACGGTTACTAACAGCCTCTGTTGTGTTACCCTCGTCCATGACTTGAGAATCCATTTGGACATCAGCTCTCCCTTCCCCCATCGCACCCATCTCCACACCTACTGGGATCCCCGAAGCACCTTCTCCCGGCCGAGTATTTAATTTCAGGGGGCACTGATATCTCGTGTGCCCAAAACAGCGACACTGCTTGCAAACCGGAGGAACCCACTCATAGTCTACTATCTGCACATAGACTTATCCAGAAGGAACTTCATGTTCCAGTCGAGAGGGGAGCACATTATTAGCCTCGGTCTCCACAAATACACGGGCATACATAAGCCTATCCCTCCTCAACGTGGCCTCATCCGCTTTAATCGGCTTACCAATAAGGCTAGCCAGCTTCATTAACATGGACAAGCTCCAATAGTTAGGCGATAGCCCCAAAAATGACCCAGATGGGAATATTGTGGAGGACTTCCGACTCACACACCGAGTCTGGCGTCCACTTCTTCAGAATGATTAGTCGACCATCAAAAGTCCAGGGGCCACTTTGTAGAATACGCTCACCGTCCTCGTGGAGACCAAACTTCACAAAGTAGAATCCATCTTCCCGAGCGTAAAACTCCATAAGGCCCTTTGACCTCCTAGAATTAGGCGGCTGCCTAGACGGACTAGACGGTTGGTGCCTGCCCGCCTAGCGCTTTTTACAATCTTTGTGGTGTTGTGGAGCATAAGAAAGCTACATACAAGATTTGACAAAGTTTTAAAACTTGCTGTCAACCCGGCGTTTACCCTCTATGTTGGTGACAAACTCCTAGCCATGGTAACTATGAGCATGGGAGAACTATGCTATAAACCCTAGTGGTCACTTGGCAGGTAGGTAAACCTACATTTTGGATTATAGTTAAAGCTCGTGCAACCAAGGAGCACCATCCAAGTTCTCATAGACTGTAAAGAGTCTAGACGAAGAGGTAAGATGATACAATTTGCTATTAGGGAATTGCATTGGTCTCTATGACACATTATGCCAAAGAGTGAAGGAATAACAATCCTAGAGGTGTAAAAGCTAAAAAAGATTCAAAATTATACTGACAGTCTGACATTATGCATTGTGAAGAGTTTGTGAGGTATGGCGCTAAAAGGAAATTCATATAAATGATTGCTTTAACATCTTAGTGTCACTATGTTATGATGTATTCGATTATATGTAGACTTTATGTTTAACATTCATGTATCTGCAGGTCCAAAGGTGGAAAGTTTGTCCTACGGATTGAAGATACCGACTTGGAGAGGTCTACTAGACAGTCTGAGGAAGCAGTGTTGAATGATTTGACTTGGCTTGGCCTTAATTGGGATGAAGGTGGGAGTTGGTATTTGTTGTAAATACTTAATTTTTCGTTTAGCATCATTCTTTTCATTGTGGTATCTTGGTTGACATGTTGTTCTCTTACAAAGATGCTTGTTTTTTTTACCTCAAGTCTATAGTGTTTCTTTTCTTAGGTACCTTCTTAGCTTGGAAGCATAGTGTAACATAGCAACCACGGGATATTCTAATAACAAGATCTATAGTATATATTGTTTAGCTGACCCCAAAAATTTGGGACAAATTGTTGCTGTTGTTGTATAGTTACTCTAGCTTAACACTTTCTGACATTCTTGATGATAGGCTTCGAAGTGAGATTGAAAGGCAACCTTATTATCAATGAGTTGATTGTTATATTATGCCCTGCAGCTATATTGATTCCTTCATGATTCTGAATACCATGATCCCAGGTGACACAGGATAAGACCTATGGGGCTGATCTAATTGGGTGGACTCATAAAATAGTAGTATGAGATTTCACGGAAGCTTAATTGTGACGATAATTTTCAATAATCTACAAGCAAACTAACCTAACAGATTTTCAAAGTCTACAATGGAAATTAAATTAGGCTCGAGTTTACCAAAAACTTGTATCCTTTTCGAATTGGGGTGGCACGCCTGGAACAAAAGATATGGCCTCCAACACAACCCTAGACCTTGCTACCTCAAGCCCCATCAAATCTCGACTCTAAAGTCCAAACCTAAGTTTTGTTCCAACATTTGATTCCTTTCAGACCCAAAACTCAGGTTCATACCAAAAGAGCAAAAATGGGTTTATGAATGGATTTTATTAGATAGATGAAGAAGAAGAATATAACCAAGTATTTGGTTTGGTGGGATCATGAACGAGTCCTAATTCTGCTTCCTTTGGGTTCTCGGCTGGTTCAGTGGCTCCAGCTCCGGAGGGTCGACTTGGATTCAAATCTTTGTCCGCTCAAATTGGTGGAAAATATGTGGGCTTTGACACTGAGCAAGATACCTTATTCTCCCCGTTGATTCCAATAGGGAGCATCTTGGTCCAATAACAACCAATCTCATACATAGATGTGGGGCCCTCTTACGTGACATTCTTCTCAAAGCAATAAGCTTGAAATATTGATGAATTTGATGCTTTGGTGGACTCTAAGGTACCTCCTTCCTTCCCATTTGACTTCCCAGCAATGACACATGGTTGAGGAATGACGACACAGTTGGGGACTGAACAATAATACCCGTCCCAAAAGCATCCTATAGCCGCCTTTTGGACATGGGATCTCATGGACGATGTGGTCAACCAACATTGTGAGAGAAATGGTCTGTCTAGTCCAGGAACAACGAGAAGCTAACCACCCAAGAGCGAGTTTTCATAAAGCGAGCGGAGTGAAGTCGCCATTAAAGAGTAAGCGTGGATTGAGGCGACTGACCAGTAGGGAGGTTTTCTTTTGATAAGGCTGAGATCATCCTTCTTTCCTGATATGAATTTTGAATAAAGGTGCCTGAAGACGACCGTGCCGGGAAGTAATGAAGCTACTTGATCAAAAGAAAATCTATCAGAAGCTTCGTCACTCGAATTTTCATTTAGAATAGGACATCGCTTTTATTTCGCCGCAATCTTATAGAGTAAAATTAGGGAGTTCTGGGCTGGATCTCCCATTCCCAAGAGCTTGATGAAAGCAAAAGAACCAATGCGACGTAGGCTCCTCTCTCAAAACAGTTGGGTGTCTATGAAGTGAAACCTAAAAGCAGATCTTCCTATCTTCTTGTGCTTGACTAGCTTGATCCTTCTGTTCAGCTGACTATGCCCCAGGTCGACACTCCAAGCATGATCTTCGGTGAGCTTGAGCTTCCTTTCTACAAACATGTTGATCCGACCTACTCAGCTCCCTCGGCGAGGTAATATCAACCCATTTCCACATTGGCACTATCGAAAGAAAGCTCCTTTTCTGATCCATGTCTGTAGTGATCAACTAGACATGACATATAGGAGTAACATTTAAGGTTTTGCCAAACACATAAATACACTTCTACTATTCTCTTCATTGAATAAATATTAAGCCTTACATGAGTTTAATATTGCCATACAACTATTGGCATCAAGTAAACTAGTCCTGGTCAAACTTGACAAATATAACCAATTCTCGTAGGAACTACTATAAATATAACTACCATAGAAATCAACCATGTGCATATATCATTAAATCAAATGCTCCTAAAATAGGCCAAGTCTAAAAATCTCCAATATCGAACTCAAGTTGAACCTATGATGATATGGTACTCCATCACCAAGGCTGTAAAGGAATTTTTGGTTTGTCTATCTAGGATTATAAATGAATCAACGCATGAATAAAGTTTGGGAGATCTTATGGTGACCTTTGCATCATACTATGATAGTCATATATAATATAACATAATATTGGAACATTTGGCTATAGTTGGGAACTTGGGATATTAACTAATTAACATCATGCTAGATGCTATTACCAGATCTTAGGTGTAAAACTCGTATAGCTCAACATGTTGTGCCAACTCATGTTTAACTAATAATCAAGTCCTTTTGAGTCAGTACCTTTAGCTGTGATTCCACTGCAAAAAATGTACCAGCATCAAGGTTAGTAGTATTGATTTTAGTATCGGTTTCAGACACTTTCTACAAGTATTGGTTACAGTTATTTCTGGGGGTTTGAGTGATTTTGGATTGGTGACTTTTTATAGTTCAAGGGTTTCTGTATCAATTTAATCCAATTATTAGAACTTGGTCAGCAGTGCTATTCATGCAAATTGTGCATGTATCTTTGGTTGGAGAGAGCATAATTTATACATGTTATTAGTAAGGCATTCTAAGTTAACTCCCCTATAGGCCATTTAAGGAAGCCTTCTATGTATTTTGTCCTAATTTACTGGTTTCTCTATCCTCAAGTGGCACCCTGGCATAAGCACATGATTGTTTACTAATTGTGCACATGCATTTCGTAGGAAGAGATACCAATCATCTAGATTGAATACACAAACACGGATTCCGATACGGACACGATATGGATTCGGTTACGATCAGTGTTCTAAATTTTGGTCTAGGCGTACGCCGGCCGCACCGGAAACCTCCTAGGCAGTAGTCCTAGGCGGTGCTAGGCGGGCTTTCGGCCGAAATTTTCTTGAAAATTTTCAAAAAAAAATTGATTTTTTTTGGGAAACTTACCTGGTAGCCACCGTCGACGGCTTCTGCCGCTACTGTGCTGCTGCCGCCGCTGTGGTGGTGCTGCTTCTGCTGGAGAGATGGAGAGGAGAGGAGAGAGATGTAGGCTGGTCTCTCTCTCTCTCTCTCCTCCTTTTATGCACACAAGAAAAATTGACAAAAAAAATTGTAGATAGATTCGAACTCAAGACCTATTCATTGTAGGTGACTAAACTCTTCCTAATAGCCATAAGAGCAGCCAAACTGTTGTCTTTTTCAGTACATACAAACTATATATCTCATTTACATATTTGAAAAAAAAAAAATTCACCCTAGGCACCTCCTAGGCGCTAGTCGGCCTCCGGCGCACCGACTCCGCCTAGCGAAATTTAGAACATTGGTTACGACCTGTTTAGGAAGTTTAGGATACAAATACGATATAGATGTGGTTTCTTTATATATTCATTACACCATATCTATGTACATATTTATACATTAGGTTTTAATAATTTCTATATTTATGCATGTTTTAGGTATGACCAGGTTACAAAGAGTTATAGAGTGCATTTGATACAAAGAATTGTTAGCTTCTCATATCTCAAATATGTTTGACATGCAAGGATATGGTCCTCCGAAGTATCTGTTCAACATAGTCAACCATAGAAATATAATGTCTCAATATTGCATCCTCCATTTAACTTAAACTTGCTATCTTTTGGTTTGATCTAACTTCTTGGACAGTAACCAGGATTTATAATATTTGCTACTGTGCACTGTACCTTCAGCAAAATTGCCCATTTTTAATTGTGCAGGTTTTCTTCATCAAAGAGTATTGCCTCGTCCATTGCTAAGATTAATTATAATTTCAACAATACTACTGATGATTAAATATAACACATGAATTGAAGGTTAACGACATTTTTTATGAACTTCAGGGCCTGATATTGGTGGAGAATATGGTCCTTATCGTCAATCAGAACGGAATGCCCTTTATAAAAATTATGCTGAGAAACTGCTGAACTCCGGTGATGTTTACAGGTGTTTTTGTTCTAATGAGGTAGCTCATGCACTAATATTGTTATATTCCCATCATGGTACTAGATAGACAGTGAGTGCGTTTATAGTAGTTTCTTGTCTACACATATTACTAGAAGTGTGGCAGAAATTGTTCATGCATTTAGGGTACTTTCTCATGCACAGAACATCTATCCTTATCTAGTAAAAGATCAAGTGCCTAAGCTTCACGTAACTCTCATATCACATGGATTTAGAGGTTATCATGGGAAGTTACTGTTTTCCCTTGATGTTCTTGAAGTCAGCATCAAGTAACTATATCGACTACTTGTTATTTCAAATCTTTTGCTGGTGATATGTGCACTTGGATGTTGATATATGTAGAATTCAAAGCCGTCTTGTAAATCAGTATATATGCCTTGTGATGTGGAAATATTTGTGAGGGCTTCATTTTTGTCAGTCGGCATTAGGCTATCGATTTCTCATTTCTTTATTAGGAATTCATTTTTGTCAATCAGCATCAGGCTATCGAGTTCTCATTTCGTTGTGCAAGTTTAACATCATTTGGCGTGCAATATATATTATTGATGTCTCTTGTTAGATTCAAAATTGTCTCTATTGCATGAGCATATATATATATATATATATATATATATATATATATATATATATATATATATATATATTTGGAAAAAGGGTAAATTTTATTCCAAAAGCAACGCAATAATCTTACAACATACAATCAGAGTGGGACTCCCACTCTTCAGTTCCTCATAGCATTAACATCAAACTCTATGTTATGGAGGATGCCTACCGGAGGGGTGACTAGCCCCTCGAAGATGCGACGGTTCCGTTCCCTCCATACATGCCAAACAGCGGTTGCCAGTCGAACTCTGGCGGTCCGGAACCAGTCCTGCCCTCTTCCTCTACTATCCCGGAGCACAGTGATGATATCCCCAATCCCCTTTCCGGAGTCGCAACCACCCAGCACCCTATTTTGTTCAGTCCAAATCTGCCATGACAGGTCACACTCAAAGAAAATGTGCCATATAGATTCATTCTCCACACTGCATAGCACACACTTAGGGTCTGGAACCGGCACCCCAAAAGCACTAAGTCGATCCCTCGTCAATAGGCGGCCCAGAAGAAGCTTGTAAACACAAAGTTGCATCTTCCGGGCGAGTCCCTTGCACCATACGAATTCATAGTCAGTACTCTGAGGATAAGTGCGCCGAATGAGATTGTAGCAGCTCCGAAACTGGAACATTCCAGTCCCCGAAGAATCTCCTGGCGGCTCCCAAATCCACCGATCGGCAGGCAAATCGGGATCAATGACTACAGAACTGATACTCTCACCCATCTCCGCAGTATAACGATAGGACTCAGGCCTCCACTCTCCATCGTGGATAATGCGTCGACAAGTCAGCCCCCGGCTGCCCTCCTGATTCGACGGGGATCCCCTGATTTCTAATAGAGATTATCGATCTATCCAAGGATCCCGCCAGAGGTCCGTCCCAGACCCATCCTTCATGACCCTCCGGATAGCAGATTTGAGAACTCCCCTGTGTCTCAGGACAATCTTGAAAGAGATTGAATGATTGTTGTCAGTAGTACAGGTCCAGAAGTTGCCCTGTTTCACATATCTGCTATGCATCCAGTCAGCCCAGAGGGGCCCCCTATTGATGAATCTCCATGCCAGCTTCAGCGCAGAGGCCTTTCTGATCTCCAACAACCTCCTCCCTCCTTCCTGGGTCTACAAAGCTGCTCCCAGGAGATCGCCTGCATACCACCCCTCCATATGAAGTCTGCACACATCCGCTCCACTTTCGTGATAGTGGCAATAGGAAGAAGAATGGATTGCAGCCAGAAATGGGCCACAGCCGATATCACCGATATAACCAGCTCAATGCGTCCTCCAAATGATAAACCGGCGGCTAGCCAGCCTTCAACCCTCCGCTGGACGTACTCCACCAGACTATGGCAGTCCTGATCCCGCGCATAGTTGACTGTGAGAGGAACCCCTAAATACTTCACCGGAAGCTCACTTCTCTCAACTCCCAGCGCGGCGGCCCGCTTCTCCTTCTGGGGGCAGAGGGAGCTGAAATACACCCTGCTCTTCTCTCTGTTCATCTGAAGGCCTGAGAGGGATTTCAGCTCTCCCATAATCTCTGCAATCGTGTACATACCCTCCGTAGATGGTTGGATGAACACTAAGAGATCATCTGCATAAATAAGATGGGTAACCGGGGGGTCAATCCACCTGAACAATGGAACCAGTCTCCCCCGATGCACTGCTATATCCATCAAGCATGTGAAGTATTCCATGACAAGCGTGAATAGGTAAGGGGACAGAGGGTCACCTTGCCTAAGCCCACGGTTGCTCTGGAAATATCCATATGGGGTGCCCTGGATGAGGACAGAGAAAGTGGGAGACGTGATGCACTCCCGGATCCTCGCAACCCAACGGTCCTCGAAACCCATAGCAGTCATCAGATGACAGAGGAAATCCCTATTGACCATGTCATAGGCCTTCCTCAGATCCAACTTCACACAAGCTTTCTCCCCGCCAGGTTTACTGAATCTCCTCACCATCTCATGCGCCAGAAGGTTGTGCTCCGCGGTCGACCTATAAATGTGATACTATATATATATAATAATAATAATAATTATTGGCCTTGTACCATAAATGTGATACTATAGATGATATCTTTGCTTCTACAAATAACCTGATATGGTGCATGCCTTTAACTATAGTCAAACATGTGAGATAAATCTCCTGTTTTCTTCGTGAAGTTTGAACTTTGTTATTACTTTTACCAGTATAATGTCATTCCTTACTCTAGGTGGCTTGTGTTGTAATGTTGAAAGTAAGTCCCTGTAGCATACCAAATCAGCTTACCTGATCATGGAGATTCTTTTCTAGTCTAGGCCTCAGGGTAACTTTGAGGGATTAAGATGCATGACCAATCCTTGGCCAGAACTGGTATTGACTTATAGGAGTTGACATAAGGTTAACAACTGTTAATAAAAACTGACATTCTTTTGTCGAGCCTTTTCCATTCTCATACCTATCCTCATTATGATGGGAGAAGACTTGCATGTTGAGTCATGATGAACTCCGTACTAGTACCCCAGAAAATTCAAGCTTTTGCTATTCTTACAGGAAAACAGAAACTGATTGTAAAGTATTAAGGAATCTAAATCCCAACATCTACAGATTTTTTCTAAAAAATTATAAATATCATAAACATTTAAACATATGTGGAAATATCTAGTTGTTTTCAGTTATACAACAGTATTACTAGCATAGATGGCTATGCTGCTGATATGCCAATGCTTTTTAAGTTGAAAGAAGGCTTGAGTATGTTCTGTCAATGGCTTAATATGCTGTTGGTTACCCTTAATGCTGATTATGCTGGACGAAAGAACATTGTATTATTTTGTGTGTTTTCTCTTTGAATTTTGAAACAAATCAAAATCACATGATGTGACTAGTGATCTCGCACTTGATGTGGAAATAATGACTTTCTGTTATTGGACTCTTTTGTATACTGTTTTGCTTTGGCTAATTCAACTAGCATTTTGCTCATCTGCTAGAAGGCCTTCTAAATATTCTATCTACGTTCTTCTCAGGAACTAGAAGAAATGAAAGATCGGGCAAAACAGATGCAACTACCACCAGTATACACAGGAAAATGGGCCACTGCTTCAGATGTAGAAGTACAGGAAGAACTGGCTAGAGGAACACCTTATACATATCGTTTTCGTGTACCAAAGGAAGGCACCTTAAAAATTGATGACCTTATTCGTGGAGAAGTAAGTGAACTTGCATATATCATAAGTGTTCTGTTTTCTTTTATGCGTCAAGCTATATATGGTTGTATTTTATCATGTTTCTTTTTCCAAGACCACCGTCTTGGTGGGGAATGGGGCGCTAGTATAAAGCAATAGTAGATTGGTGGGAGATATTCCATGCCCACTACATAAGAGCGAGGAATATGGTCTTTCCCCTACAAGCTTGAAAATAAGAGAGCAGAATAGACATGGTAATCATAAGTAAAGTCATTAGCATGTTTGAAATGCTCCTGACCCTCGGGCGTCATGTTGCAGCTTCGGAGGGAGTTGGCTGGGCTGTGGAACAGTTGGACCTGTTGAAAAGAGTGGCCTGCCTTAGCCAGAGCATCTGCAATAGAGTACCCTTCCCTATACACATGGGTGATCATAACTTCACTGGGAACTATTTAGAGATTGAATCATGTAAGAAGCTTACAAGGGGACTTAGCTTGCTTGCATAGGAGGTATCGAAGCACGAGGGAGTCAACTTTTTAATGGAGTTGAATGTGTTTATTGGAAATGGAGGAACCATTCGTGTTTAATTTGTAACCTTGTACAAGAGTGACCATGAGATCCAGGGGGGTCTTGTGGGGTGGTTTTGGTTAGATGGCAGTCAGTTAGAATGGAAGAATAAGAAGGGGTAGATGAAGGAGAGAAGTTATCGTAGACCTGGGCCAGATTGGTGAGGTGATGTGGAAAACAGTGGGGCAAGCAAGGGTGGTGCTATCATGGATGATCGCATTAAACCAGATTTCCCTGAGAGATATAAGAAAATAGGCTGCAATGGCAAATCCATCCGAGGTGTTGATGTTGCTAGCTATTACTCAAATAGCTCATGTATGGTGGAAGGGTTTATGTAAATGGGATGGATGAAGGGGGGCCAAGCTTTGGCAACTCGGATATGAATGAAGGGATGATCATGGTTTCTGAGGATGGTACGAAGCAGCAGCGATATTTAGAGGCAAGAGGGATTTGGAGACGAGATATCCTGCTATCTATAGGCACCCCGTTGCTCCATATTTTCCATGCAAAAGACCCATAACTGGGCGAGGTGCTCTTGAGCCATATGTATTTGGAAGTTGTTCCCCCTTCGGCATATCATGTTCCCAAGTGACCTTGTAGATAAGGTGCTAGGTAAGTCAGTATCCAGCAGAGAGAATCAGGGAGATCACTATGGGTTAAGTGCCCTATTACGTTGGGAGCTTTAGGGGAGCGACGACTGAATGCTTTGCATGTAGTCCGGGTCTTGATATGTTTGAACATGATGTATTCATCGTGGTCTTGGGGTAGGGGCTGGAGAAATTTCCCCACAACTTCGACTTTCCAAAAACTGATATGGCCCTTCTCTATTATCCATTGCGATAAATAGAATGGTTGGCATTTGGATGAAGATGGTCTAACAGTGCGAGCTCGTCTTGAGACTTTGTGTAGGGTGGCAGCTTCTTACTAGCCAGTCACTATGGGCTAAATATATGCCATCCAAATATGGGGATAGCGTGCATACATAACTTGCAGGAGAGACCAAATGCCGAGACCGGCTTTGTAGAGGTGGGGATCGCTTTTTCCCCGGGTAGATGACCGCACCCCCCCCCCCCCCCCCCCCCCCTTTCTTCCCGAAGCTTCCCATAGGAATGTTGCATTTGAATGAGTGTCATCACCCCACGACACACAGAAGGATTTCCAACCAACAAGCTTGCTTTGAATAGATGAGATAAGCTTAGGGGTTCTTAGCTCGGCTTTTGAACAACGGAATTCCCAGGTATTTGTTTGGTAGATGCTTTAGCTTAAAGCTAGTTTATTCACCTAGTTCTTGGTGCAAATGAGGCAATGCAATCTCTTGGCTGAAACAATATACGGGATCTCCTCTTTATTTATGTGTTGGCATGAGGCTTTGGAAAATGCTTCGAGAGTGTCCATGAGGGTCTGAATGTTTTGTCGTCTCTTGTTAATACAGATTAGTATAGAAGATACTTAGTTATTTCTTATTGTATAGCCTAGAGCCTTCTTAGGTTTGCCCTTGCTTTTTGTCCCATATTGAAAAAACATAAAGGAGCACACCCTTACCGATAAGTATGTACTCTCCACCACATTAATGAATTAATTCAATTAAGTTAAGCTAATTTCTCAACATGGTATTATAGCAAAGATCCTAACTCTCCTACCTTTTCCTATAAGTATGTGTTGTCCTAGGCTTTCGGAAATGCTTCGAGAGTGTCCATGAGGGTCTGAATGCTCTGCTGTCTCTTGTTAATAAAGATTAGAATAGAAGATACTTAGTTATTTCTTATTGTATGGCCTAGAGTCTTTTTAGGTTTGCCCTTACTTTTTGTTTCATATTGAAAAAACATAAGGGAGCACACCCTTGCCTATAAGTATGTACTCTTCACCACATTAATGAATTAATTCAATGAAGTTAAGCTAATTTCTCAACATGGTATTATAGCAAAGATCCTAACTCTCCCACCTTTTCCAAAACCTATCCTCAACCCTTCTTCCTCCTCTTCAATCCCGAAACCCTAACCATAGTAGCCATCCGTGACCCTAACCCTAGCCATCCCTAACCCTAACTCTAGTTCCCTAACACTAGCCGCCATTGGAAATCATAGGACACAAGTCATCTATATCTGACCTCTTCGACTACTCTCCAGTCATATATAAACAATCCACCACATCATGTACAAGTTTCTAGTCATGCGCAAGCATAAGGACCCATCCTTCTTCTACATAGGGGTGAGCATTATTCGGTTTTGGACCGAAAATCGAACCGAATAAGAGATTTGGTTCGGTTTAAAAAAATTCGGTTCGGTTTCGGTTTTGAAAATACTAAATTTTCTTATTCGGTTTCGGTTTTGGGTTTCGGTTTCGGTCCAAAACCGAAAACCGAATAAGAAAATTTAGTTACTATATATACATATGTATATAATATATATATATAGATAAATACTAAATATATATATGTATATACTACATATATACACTTAATAAATTTAGGTATATTTAATTATTATATATATTAACAAAAAAGTGCAAATAAACCAAAAAATTGAATAAACTGAATAAACCGAAAATCGAACCGATTTAATTTGGTTCGGTTTGATTCGGTTATGGGCCAATTCGGTTCGGCTTCGGTTTTGCTTATTCGGTTTTCGGTTCAATTCGGTTTTCGGTTATTCGGTTCGGTTTGAACCGAATTAACCGAATGCTCACCCCTACTTCTACATCTCCGGACACTGAGTTCCATATCTAGAAGCTCCATGCGACCTGGACTAGAATTATTGACCTCTACCTATATTCTATCTGCGACATTGACTGGAATATGCTTGAAGCTCGTCGGGACCTCGAATTGTCTCTACCGCATGGGTGGTATGGAAAACCCTAGGTCTTATATTTTGCTTTCCATTCTGCCCTCAATTGAGTTAGCCGAGTTGCATATGAGCAATGCTGAGACGATTTGTATTTGAGATAAGCTTAGGTGATCTTAGCTCCGCCTTTGAACAACAGAATTCCTAGGTATTTGTTTGGTACATGCTTTAGCTTAAAGCAAGTTTATTGACTTTTATTATGGTGCGAATGAGGCAAGGCAATCTCTTGGCTGAAACAATATATGAGTTTATTTATGTGTTGGGCTGAGGCTTTGGAAATGATTCAAGAATGTCCATGAGGGTTTGAATGCTCTATTGTCTCTTGTTAATAAAGATTAGAAGATACTTAGTTATTTCTATATGGCCTAGAGCCTTCTTAGGTTTGCCCTTACTTTTAGTCTCACATTGAAAAAGCGTAAGGGAGCACACCCTTGCCTATAAATATGTATTCTTCACCACATTAATGAATTATGTCAATTAATTTAAGCTAATTTCTCAACATGGTATCATAGCGAAGATCCTAACTCTCCTACCTTTTCTAAAACCTATCCTCCAACCCTTTCCTCCTCTTCAATCCCTAAATCCTTACCCTAGTCGCCATCCCTAACCCTAGCCCTAGCCATCCCTAACCCTAGCAGCCATCGGAAATCATAGGACTCCAGTTATCTCTGACCTCTTCGGCCACTCTCCAGTCACATGCAAACAATCCACCACATCCTATACACGTTTCTAGTCATGCACAAGCATAAGGGCTGATCCTTCTTCTACATCTCCGGTCCTCGCACTTACCACAGAGTTCTAGATCTAGAAGCTCCTTACGACCTCGACTGGAATCAACAACATCTACTTATCTTCTATCTGCGACATTGACTGGAATATGCTCGAAGCTCGTCGGGACCTAGAATCGTCTCTACCATATCTGTGGTCTAGAAAACCCTAGGTCTCATGTTTTGCTTCCCATTTCTGCCCTCGATTGAGTTGAGTTGCATATGAACAATGATGAGCCAAGTTGTACCTGATCCAACACGCTTCAGTTAGCTAGATTCGAAGCAGACTCTTTGGTGGACTGGGCCTGAGCCTAGTAGCAACCCGTACTGTTACTTCTACTTGGTGATTTATTCACAGAAAATATCTTATGTTAAACTGGGTCTGAGCCTTAGTAGCAGCCCACAATGCAAAGAAAGTCAACAAGCCCATAACCTATAGCCCACATCACATCTCAACATTTTATTTTTAGGTTGCTTTATTGTGGTTATTTGTTTGGGGATATGGTGATGTTATTTTGCAGCCTTTGTTATAGTTTTCTTCCTTCATTTGATGCACGTCCTGAAGAGTGGTGCCCTCTTGGCGGATTGGTTGGCATGTCGCATCATTTGATAGCCCTCTTTTCGTTCTTCTATTTTCAGTTCTAGTCAGCTCTTCAGCTATGGTTATTGGGATTTCTTCTACCACTTTGGCTTCTATGTTTTCTTGGTTTACCCTACAATTTCAACTTATTTGTGCTTCTTCTGCTACTATTGTAGTATTATGGGTGATCTTTCCTTTGATGTTATTTGTGGGATTTCTTGCCATATTTCTTAGGATTCTCCCTCTGATTGCAGCTTAACACGTGGTAATCTTTAATCTTAGCTCTTGTGTGTAGTGCATCTTTGAATCTCTTTACTGTTAGAATACTCTTTTTGGTGATTGTTATGTCGACTATTTTTAGTGTTTCTCCTTGTAACTTTTGGAGGAAAGAGCAAGGATATGGTCGACCTCCTGTATTTTGTTCCCATTGTTTTTGTTGCAACCACATAGAGGGCACATGCTAGTAAAAGAATGGCTACCTTCAACAACATTCATCCTCTCCTTCGGCTTCCAATTATTTTTCACCGCAGGAGATGCAACGACTTCATCGTCTTATTTCTACTACATCTTATTTGTCCCCGACTACGTCTCCCGGTTACTTCTCACCACAGGAGATGCAAATCTACGTTGCCTTATTTCTCAAAGCCCTGGTTACATCTCTTCTGCTTATGTGTGACTCATGGATCTTTGTGGATTGTTGATTATGGGGTACCAATCGTGCTACAACATTGTCGGTACATTTTACAGATGCTACGTTTCCCAAATCTATTATTGTGGCTATTGGAAAACCTCTATTTTGTAGATCAGGAACAATGCCTCTTACTTCTATGCTTCATCTTCGTTTTGTGCTTAATATTCATAATTCACACTTCAATCTTGTTCTGTTAGTCACGTCACTAGAGTTCATAAATGCTCCATCATTTTCTCTCCTTCATTTGTGATTTTGGATCTTCAGAAATAGATTATATCTTCTGGACATTCCACCACCTATTATGGCATATGTTTTCTCTGTTGCCTGGCATTGACGACTTGGGCATGCCCCATTGCTTATTCTTAGGAAAGCTATTTCGGATTTCTCCTTCTCAGTTATCTTGTGAGACATGTATTTTTGGCAAACAACTCTACATTCTCATCTGCCTTATCTAGAACTGATGCTCCGTTCTCTTTGGTACATTCTGATACTTGGGGGCCTTACAACACACGTATGTTTGGACTTTACTATTTTGTCATATTTATTGATGATCATTTTCGTATAACATGATTATCTTCTTCGTGTAGCTCTTAAATCCTGTAAGTAGTCCAAAATTTTATTGCTCATATTTGTACATAGTTTTCTACTATGATCAAAATTGTTCGAGCTGATAATACTCGCGAATACATAAGCAATGATTTTTAGGATACGTGTGCTTCTCATGACATTCATCACACCTCCTGTCCATACATGCCACAAGAAAGTGACATAGTTGAACGTAAAATGGTCACCTTCTTGATGTTCATGCTCATTATTTAGATGCATGTTCCTAAGGTTTATTGGAACTTTCCTTTACTACTACTTGTCCATGGCTATTTGGTTGTACATCTTTCGTTCACCATTTTGGACCAACTATTGATAAGTTAGCTCTTCATGTCGCCAAGTTGATCTTTGTGGGGTATTCTCCTAGAATTTTGTTTGTTATTCTCCTTTTGATCTGAAACTTGTTATTTCGGCTAATGTTACCTTTCTTGAGAATTAGCCTTTATTTTCCTCCCCATCCATTATACCTCCACAACCGTTGGAACCTCCACAACCATTCGTTCCCGTTGATGGACTATATATACCTACTCCTGTAGTGCCTCTCTTTCCTCTACTGTACTACTACCTACGTATGGCCGTAAACATGTCTCTTTCCTCTAGGGTGACAAGCTGCCATGGATGAGGAGATGAAGGTTCTTTGGTCTAATGGTACTTGACATTTAGTCCCTCTACTACCTGACCACTCTCACTCTCGTGTTACCTGTTGATGGGAGTTTACTGTTAAACATAACCCCGATGATTCTGTTAAATGCTTGAAAGCGCGTTTTGTTGCTCGAGGTTTTACTCAACAGTATGGAATTAATTATGATGAGACTTTTTCTTCGGTTGCCAAGTTGAACATTGTCTATGTGTTGATCTCTCTTGCGGTGCACCGTAGATGTCCTATATAATGGAGTATTATTGATTCTTCTCTTTTACTCACCATCGTCAGCAAGGGACGTCAATTCTTTTGGTTTATGTTGATGATATCATTATTACTAGTGATGATATTTCTGGAATTTCCATAATTAAAGTACAATTGTTATTTTGTTTCCAAACCAAAGATCTTGCTCCCCTCCTTGTTTTCTGGGAATCGAGGTTGTCCAAGATGATAATTCTCTTATTCTCTTTCAAAAGAAGTATTTTATGGGTCTTCTGCATGACACTAACTATTTGGGGGTAAAAGCTAACCGATACCCCTATGGATGTTTATTTGAAGCTCTCTTCTATGGGCTTTGCATCAGACTCACTATTGCTCAATCCTGGTTACTATCCTCGTCTTGTGGGCAAGTTGATATATCTGACTGTCACTCATCTGGATATTTCATTTACTGTGAATACTATTAGCCATTATATGTAGTCTTTTCGGACATATCATCTTTAGGTATTTGAGCCCATACTGCGCTATCTGAAGAAATCTTCTGGCCGAAGTCTTATATACTAGTATTCCTCTCTCTCATTAATCGCTTATCTGCATGATGGTTATACGGGTTCAGTGGATATTGTCGCTTGACGAGTAGTTTATGCACATATTTTTGGAGGAAATCTTGTTACTAGGTGGAACAAGAAAGAAATTGTTGTTACTCGCTCTTCTGCTGAGTGCTGAATATGAGTATCGCTTGATGACTCATATGGTTTATGAGCTAACAAGGTTGAAGAGTTTGCTTTCAGATCTTGGTGTTGCTCCTTCTCCTGCTGTTCCCTATAGTGATAACTATAACACTATCAGTAATGTTGAAAATTCAGTATTGTATTCCACGAGTGCACCAGGCATATTGAGGTTGATTGTCACTTCATTCTGGAGAAGGTCAAGCTTCATGAGATGTTCGTGCTATGTCGCAAATCACTGACATCATCACCAAGGCCTTGTTTCGCCCTCTTTATCTTCACTTTGTGTCCAAGATTGAATTCCTTGACATCTACGCTCCAACTTGCGGGAGAGTAAAGAAATAGTTACTGATTATTTTATTGTCTAGGCTCTTCTTTCTTTTGCTCTTACTTTTAGTTTCATATTAGAAAAACATAAGGAAGATGAGCACATCCTTGCCTATACATATGTACTCTCCACCACATTAGTGAATTAAGTCAATTAAGTTGAGCTAGTTTCTCAGTAATTAGGAACTATCTGCAAAGAAAAGGTGGGTTAGTTTCAAACAATACCCTTACCCCGTATGGAATGAGTCTAGAGGAGGAGGCTGCTAATGTGAGGTTGCGTAATAGGACATCTAGATAAATGATGAATAGTCTAGGGGAGAGAGGACACATTGGCGGAGGCCTCTGGATAAACTGAAGAATCCTAACTTGTTGTTTGTTGAGTGAAATTGTGTATTTGCAGTTGGATATGTTTCGATAAATGAGATCACGCCATATGTTATTGAACCCAAGCTTCTTAAGACAAGTGAGGAGAAAAGGTTATTCCAAGTAATCAAAATCCTTTGACATGTCGAGCTTAAATGATTGTATTACCACCAAGGAGAGGTTTGTCTATTATATATCATCAACTAGTTCTTGCGCCAATGCGATGCGTTTGTGTATGCTTCACCCTTAACAAAAGCAGCCTGCCTAGGAGTTATTAGGAGTGGAAGAAGGGTTTTTAAACGATCCACGAGTTTTTTGGAGATAATTGTGGGATAAATTTCAGAAGTTGACTAAAAGGAGCAGTTTAGGACAGAGTCCATGGTGGGATAGCCTGCACTAGTAAATAGCTGGGGGTAGTAGCACACAGCTTTATCTTGAATTTGTTGAGCGTCTGTGTGAAATAATTATTCCCAGTAACAAGCTTGAAGGGGGCCTTGTCGGGCTTTGAAGAGACCATGGTAGTAAGAAACTATGTTGCACAGACACGCCAATTTTGTGTCCATGTCTGTATCCAGTACGGACTGGACATGGATTCATGTAGATGCGGCTTGAACATGGTAGGGTAAGGTTGGACACGACATGTCTGAAACATGATGTTCATGGGAAAAAAAGAAAGATCCTGAGAAAAGATGAAGAGAGAGAGAGAGAGAGAGAGAGAGTGGTTGGAAACTTAAACAACCCACCAACCACTTGCTAGCTACCTTTTTTTATTTTACATGCACCAGATGCTGATGCACCCTTTGGTCTACACTTGTGTTGTTGTGGGCCAGACAGAGAATATAAGATGTTTTTTTCAGCAGTTTTGATTGTAGTTGTTTCCTAATACTTGGTTGTTGGTGCGGGCAAATTAGGTTCTTGCTGCCTTTAAGAATAATGTAAAAAAATGAAGCATTAGAGAAGGTGAAGATTTTATAACCTTTGGTAAGTGGAGAGTTGTTTTGGAGCATGCAACTTTTATGTAGTCTTGAAAATTTAGTATCATTCTCCTAAGGCTCTTTCCAACTTAAATGGTTCACACACAGTTATATATATATATATATAAAATAATAATATTTTGCCGTATCCGTGTCGTACCCCTATCCTAGATGTTTTGAAAATGTTCGTAACCCATACTATATCCCAAGGTTGTAAAAGGTGCTAGGCGGGCGGCCACCGGGTGCCTAGCGCCTAGGCAGCCGCGGTTCAAACCCCCCCACCCCCCACCCCCACACACACACCAAAAAAAAAATAATACTGAAATTTGTAAAAAAAAGAAGGCCCATAAAACCCAAAAACTTACATGGTCGGGGGGCCTAGGCGGCCGCCTAGGCCGACTTTTAGGACACTGCCATATCCGTACTCGTGCAACATTGATAGGAAGTGTTGCGACCGCTCTTGAGCTAGAAAGTGGACTCTGGCCTTATCTTGGAGTAAAGTTTCTTCGCTACTGATCACAAATGCTAGGAGATTATTGGTGGCCAAGAGCTTATCCATAAGAGATTGATTCCAGTTGACTTGCAGTTCGGCTTCCAACACTCGAATCTTGGTTTCCATTCACATCATGAATGTTTCCATTCACATTTCCATTGCTTGAATCCATTTTCAACCTCTTTAGTGAAATTGAAGAACGAAAGGGGGGTTGGAAATTTACATTTGCGGATGGGCCTGATTAGTAGATGCCAGTGATCGGAGTGTTGGCACGGAAGGTGATGAGCGGTGAAGGAAGGCACAATGACCAAATATTTATGATCATATATCACTCTATCTAATCTAGCCCAGCTGCCCAGGTGTTGGGACCTGCGCATAGACTATTTTGCTGTGAAATGTTACGAATGAATCCCTCACCAATAAGGCCTGCAGTACTGATGAAGGTATTGAATTCAGAAGTGGCAGCGGTTGATATGTCTCGTTTGTCCAGCTTCTCAATTGGGAAGGAGACCACATTAAAATTTCCACCAATAATCCATGGGAGGGAGTTATTGGCTCGGGAGTTGAGAAGGGATGACCATAATTCTCTTCTGGATTTACATTTTACATAAATGAATGATGAGCAGTGAGGCCGAGGTGGATATTGGTGATAGAAGTGGTGAGGTGTTGGCTAGAGTAGTCGAGGAGAGAATCAATGTTAGATTCCCAAAGGAACCATATGTGGGTGTTTGAGAGATTTTTGTGGAGAGAGGGGGCAAGACAGAGATCTAGCAAGCTTCTCAAGTCTCGATCCAACAAGCTTTGGTTCAAGGAGGAAAGAAGGTACACGTAGTGTTCTCTGCAGAGAGATTTAAGGTGTTTGATAGTGCTGGGATTGCCAACACCCCTGATGTTCCAGAGGAGGCTATTAATCACTTTGAGGATTGGAGGAGGTACTGGGTCAAAAGACTTGGATCTTCGCTGAGCCGATTTAGAGCTATGCTTCTTCGTTTTGTATGTGGAGTGTCTGCTTTTCTATGGCTCATCATCATATTGAGAAATTGGCTGAGGAGTTTGAAAGGGGATGGAACCTTCCTCTATGATCTTAACTACGTTGACGAGAGTAGTGATGGGGGTCATCTTCTATGGTACTGTAATTGGTGGTAGTGGTGGGGTGGGAGGGGGTGGGGAGATGGATGAACAGTTGTGTGTATGATTTGATGTGGGAGTGGTCGTGGGGTCTAGTTTAGCAGAGGTTGTAGGTGTTGGTTTTTGAGTGCTGGGTGAGATATTGGGTGTGAGAAAGGTTAGTGAGTGGAGGGTGGTTGTGAGTAGTACCATGCAGTGAGGGGTTGGTGGAATTGACGATGCTGCTAGGTTAGCTGTGAGTGTAAGTTGGGTGGATTTTTCCCTTGGGATGATGGGATCAGATGTGGTAGTGTAAATAGTACCATGCATGGAATGGAACAGGATGTACTGTGGAGAGGGGGTTTCCCAAGGTGTTGCTTATCTTTGATTGGTTCTCTTTGACAGATTTGACTGCAGAGCTTGAACCTGAGGGGGAATCTATGGATTGATTGCTTGGAAGGGTTGAGCTGGAGTCCTAAGGATGATCTGTGTCTGGACCCCTGGATCATTGGAGGGTTGTGGATTGTTGTCTTGGACTGCTATGGTGTGGATGGACTGATGGTTAGGGACAGCTGACTTGAATCTTCCGAGGTCTTTTTCTTTGAGCTAGGGTGGAGGTTGGAGAGCCTTCTGCAACTTGATAGAAGATGCCCTTGCAGTTGACAGTGGGTGCAGTAGGCTGTGTTGTTCTCGTAAAGGATTCTCTGCCAGTAACCATGATCTTGTTAGATGGCGATCCAAATCCTGTTGGAAGCAGCTGAGAGAGGTCAATCTCCAAGCATACTCGAGTGAAGATTGCCCTCATTAAGTTTTTTGTGGGAGTATATGCTCTCAAGAATGTCCCTGTAACTCTGGCTAGCTTCCGAAGGTAGGAAAGCACAAAAGACATAAGGTGAGGATTGAGAATGTAACCCATATTGCTACTAAATTAGAGTCCATCCTGAAGCTGAAATCTAGAGTCCATTAAGACTAAAAGGATAACTATCCATCTTGTGTGTCTCTACGGACTGAGCAGTACTCGAAACTCGTCAAGTGAAGAAGAACATGCCTTGGTTCGAGGATTCCAACTGGCTATGGATGAGAAAGCCCCCATGTAAAGATAAACTCTCTAATGCACGCATGCATTGGGTTCTTTAGGGAACTTTAGAATGAGTGTGTGAGCCAAACTCTTTGCAGCAGCTTGGACCTCTAGATCCGAGAACGAAAGAGAAGGGGCTCCATTATGCCTTCCTGGGTTCTTCGGATTGAGGGGGATATCTTTAAATAGAGGGTTAGAAACAGGGGATACTGTAGATCTAAGGACTGCAACATTGGGGGGCGAGTAGGGCCTGTAGTTGTGCAGGGAGGGGGAGCTGAAGGAGAAGAAGAGTAGTGGTAGCAGAACATTGTGGCGGTTGAGGAGGATGAGTAGAGAAAGGAGCAGAGGCTGTAGGAGAAAAAGAAGGAGAAGAGGGAGACTGAGCGGCCATGGTGGCCGGAGCCCCCCACAGGAGGCGACTGGATGAATCGAGAATTCTGTTCAGAATCGCCTAATTAGCTCCATGTCACTTGTTAATCAAGATATCAATTTTCCGATGACTTTTATTTTATTACGTAATTATTAATAGAACTCTTACTAACTTTTTATCAATATTTGCTAATTTTCTGTGTGTTCATGAAGGTTAGTTGGGGCTTAAACACACTTGGTGACTTTGTGATTCTCAGAAGCAATGGCCAACCAGTATACAATTTTTGTGTAACTGTCGATGATGCTACTATGCGTATTTCACATGTGATTAGGTATTTGTATTCTCTTAATTTAAAAGAGTAGTAACTCTTCTTTAAGGTTGATTATTGATATAGGTCATGCTTCTTCTTTTTTTACTTTGGTTCTCTTTGGCACATTTTGTTGATTAAATTTCAGAGCCGAGGAACATCTACCAAACACTCTGCGACAAGCACTTATATACAAAGTAACACTTTGATTGGTGTCTGGCTATCATTTATTTCTCTGTCTACTGTCATATTTTTCCACACCATTAGGCAAAATTCCATATTCTGATTATTCTTTCAGGCATTAGGATTTCCAATGCCTTCGTTTGCGCATGTTTCCCTGATTCTTGCGCCAGATAGAAGCAAACTATCGAAACGTCATGGTGCAACGTCAGTGGGACAGGTAATTAATGCTTTTCATTACTTTCAGGAAATGATTTATGGTAATGATACACTGCATATTTTTCAAGTTAAGGATTTGTCAAATTACTGGTTGTATCAATTGTCTACCATCTGGAATCTCTTAGAAGTGGTTTTCTTTTGTAGTTCAGGGATATGGGATATTTACCTCAAGCAATGATCAACTACCTAGCACTCTTGGGTTGGGGTGATGGTACCGAGAATGAATTTTTCACCATTGATCAGCTTGGTTAGTTTGTGTGGTTTCTAATATTTTTAACAGTTTGCTTGATAGTTGTGCCTATCAGAATGTACATTTGTTCTATGTTTACTCAACTATTTTTCATGCTTTAAAGTTGAGAAGTTTTCAATCAGCCGTGTGAACAAGAGTGGAGCAATCTTTGATTCAACGAAGTTAAGGTCAGTACTATATGAAATTGGGTTCTTATATTAGTAATACATGGAGAACAGAAGAGACACCTTTTTAAGCTCTGCTCTCCATATAAATTGATTATGACCATATGCTTATCACAAGAATGGGGTTGGCTGTGGAGCATAAGAATTTCCATAAAAGAATTGACATTGTTTTATATCATGTGCTCATGTTGTGATAATTTACGAGCTTGAGTTTACAGGCCCATATAGTTGATTTTAAAGTCATTTCTTTTAGGAGTAAATTGTTTTTCTTCTATCTCATAATTCCCTGGAACGTGATTTTGAGTCTTTGACATGTTTTGGAATGAGGAAGAGTACATTTTCTGGTACGAGGGGGTTAGATATGGTACGGTTTAAGACTTTTCTCGGGACTCATTCATCCAATATCAGTTTAAATTAAAAATTTATCGTTCTAAGAAAAAGAAAGCCGGCAGTGTTAAAAAACAGAATAAGAACCAAAATTAATCATTTCATTAATTACAAAGTAAGCTTGGTGTTAGTTGGGTCTTCCAGATGGTCTATCTTATCTTTGTTTATGCTCAAAAACAATGTTTTAGCCGGTTACGAGGTTCCCCCATCCCTGTATTGTGCCCCAAATACAACGACCCCAAATGCAGTGGGTTCCCAGTCTGGATCATGTTGCAATCCCGACAATCTAGATCTTAAAAGATTCAAGGTATCATTAGTCAGATTCATTAGACAATGTTATGATCTATTGCTTTGATCAACATTCTCTATTTTCAATCTCTTTCCTAGCATCCAAGGATTCTTTCTTGGAACTTAATTTGATGTAAGAATCTGTCAACTGATGTTGCCAAATTTCATCTTGTAAATCTACTAAAAAAGTTATGATGACATCAATGGCTTTGCCTTGCACAAGCACAATCCTGGCATATATTGCCTTGGCAATACCCGTATCCTTCAACTTGACATTGCTCAAAAAACACGCGAGAAACGACATGAGCTGAGAATATATACATTTAGTAATTATGTTGCACGACATGAGTATGACCGACATTTATTTTGTCATTTCTTGGTGTATCTATTTTGTGTCAAATGCATGCCTGACACGACTCAACGCTGGTATGCCACCGATTTTTGGAGTGGTCATGCTTCTTAGTTCCTAGGTAATTCAGTTTCATACAAGCCTTCTCCGATTAGAATGTCGTTGCCAATGGACTGAATGGAGCATAAAAGCTCGATGAAAGAATTGACAAAGTTGTATGAGCTTGACGTCAACACACTTTGTTGGTGCCGAATTCCTAACGATGGTATCTATGAGCATGAGATGGCCATGGCATAAAGCTTCGACAGTCAGTTGGCGAGTTGGTAAGTAGGTAGACCTAGTTTTGGCCATGCATTTTAAACTCATGCAACCAAGGGCACCTTCCAATCTCCCTGGACTATAAAGTCTCTAGATGAAAAGATAAGATGATAGAATTTTATTATAGGGAATTGCATTCATCTCTATATTTATAAATAGTTCAACATTCCTACAAATCATAATTATAAAGGAGACAACTCAGCTAAACAAATAATCAAGATCTAAAATGTTAACTCTCAAGTCTAGTGCAATTTTGTTGACAATCAAATACATTGGTTTGCTTAATCTAAATATTGTCTCAAGACAACATTTATGCAAAATAAGGTGATGAGCATTCTACATTCTTCATAAATCTACACCACATTCTTATATGAATTTAATTTCTTGATTGATCTATAATTTTGGACATATAGCTTGAGATGTTAGTGACATAATGCTCTAAACGAACTCAAAGAATTACATAAAAATTGTAGATTAATCTCAAAATTTACTCTTAAAAAATTCTTAGGTGGGGAAATGTTGGAGCAGATAGGAAAATGGGTCTGTTTGGATATATTTTCAGAAATTTGGATTCTAAAACAATTTTGAGAGAAGATGTTAGTTTTCTAAAACTAAAAATTCTGGTTTTGCGTCGTTACTTTCATCTAAAAATGGTTTTAAGAAACAAAAGTTAAACATTTCATTTGGTAAAATTTTTAGGAATTTTTTCTTGATTGGAGACCATGTTCTAATTAACAATTTCCAAGTTCTTCTCCGACCTCTCCCTGACACCGCAGTTCACCGCTCGACGCTGCAATTCACCTTCTCCGACCTCTCTCCTGAGGCTCTCACCCCCAAACCCCCAACCAATCCAACCCAACTCGACTTTTCCAACTCTCCACCCACCCGTCCACCACCATCAACGAAGTTCTACCCTCGTCCTCCTCCTCCGACTCCTAGATCTCTGACTCGGAGCTCGACGTCGCGGAGTCCAAGTCCTCAACACGCTCCATACCTCCACCATCCTCTGGCTCCAGAACCCGAATAACACCTTCTGCTGTCCCTACTGCGCCGACAAGAAGAAGCAGTCCTTCCTCTATAAGGACCTCCTCCCAGCACTATCGACGTCGAGATCGACCACTGCCGATGTCGACGTCCTCCTACAGTCGAGCTCGAGCTTGGAGAAGAAGAGTGGTGGAGTGGGAGGAGCTTCCGTTGTTGCCGTCTATGTTACCCGGACTCTCCACTTTAAGGAGAAGTACCCGTGTCGACCCTTTAGGACATGGGTATGGGTATGGAATCCGTATTCGATCCTCCATGGTGACAATCGGATCCTTCATGGTGACAATCGAAAGACTGGTAGTGAAGTAGATAGTTTATTTTAATGTGGTAGTGATGTAGATAGTTTATTTTAATGTGGTAATTATGTAGATAGTTTATTTTAATATGGTAGACTGATAGTTAAGTAGTAGGGGAGCTGAAGGGACGGTCCCTTAGGGACTTATTCAACTAGTTGAGTAAAGTTTACTAGTAATTTATAATTACAGGTTGTTTTTTTACGAAATCTTAGTCATATCCCCGTAGCCGTACCCAAAATTTTGATCCTTTTTAGCCGAGTCTGTGTGTCCTTCAATTATGAGTTTGAAGGGCTCGACTCTTGGATATGTACCTGTACCCGACACCCGTACCCGAGTCCAGGTAACATAGGTTGTCGTAAGAGGAGAATTTCTCTTCTCAAAAAAATCCACCAAGAAAAGAGAAATTCTCCTCCTAAAACATCTTTTAAATACTGGTTTTGGAAAAAAAAAATTGATGATGCCCGATGTAACGTACGGGACTTTGTGCACACTGCATCGTATGCCTTTTGGGCCCACCTCACCCCATCTAAACCACCAACACCATTCCTCTACCAACCAACTCCTCCCTTCGAGGGCCATGACAACTCTCATCCCCGCCCACCTGCCCACTCAGAGATGTGCTCTCACACGTACATAAACACATTATCTTATTATTTGTTTGAGATATGTGCCCATTGCACAAGTTTTGTCTATTTGTGCACCCCCCCCCCCCCCCCCCCTCCCGGGTAGTAGGAGCAACTAATAAGATTTGGAGACCTTTGTCAAACACGGCACAATTTAATGGGCCTATAATAATCCAAATAAAACACATAAGAACGAGGATAAAGAGCAAGGGTGTCAGAGAGAAATTGTTTAGAAGATCGTAGGTGGTTGGCAAAAGAAAGATACTCGAAGGAGAGAGTGACAAACAAAGAGGCCTCTTCGTGGAAAAAGGGTATTATGGCTTCTACACTAGGGTGTTAGTTTCCTACACATTGTCTATAGGAGTATTATGGCTTCTGCACTAAAGGTGCTCGTTTACTGGGCATTAGCAATAGGACCTAGGGCGTATGTAAGGTTGGAGATGCTTGGAGACTCGAAGGTGCTCAAAGGGTTAGAGAACCGGCTTATTAATGTTTATGTATGGTCAACGTCTAAGAGAGGATGGTCATTTGGCGGATAAACTTGCGAATGTTCAGAAGGATAGAGGGCTCGGATGTTGGCATTGTCTATGTAAAGGAAAGGTTTTCACACAAGAGGAGGTGGGGGTAATTTTGGACAATTGGGCTTTTCTCCCTAAATAAATAAATAAAAGTTACAGTGATACTAGGCATTTTTGTTCACACAGGTCATACAAGGAAAACCCACGGTTCAGTAAGAAAGACTTAGGTTCTCTTATGATCACTTCCTACTTTGTGTATAATAAATTGAATGCTATGCTACATAGTACATACTGCATCCAGCTGGTTTTGGATACCACTATTCAAATATAGACACCCCCTCCCCCACCCACCCACACACACCCCATCTATCAACTTTGGTTGTTGACGGGTGTCTTGGTGGCTGACTGCTGTTGTTGGATAAGCCTACTAACCAATGATGTAAACCAGTCCAGTTCCCTTTATTAGGAACTTCGAGACAAACTGGTAAAGATACATCAGATTGATGACTGCGGCATTTCAGTCAATCCTTTTATGATGCCTCTAGTCGTACTCCATAGTCAATCCCAATTTTGTGGGAAAGATGTTGGACGATCTCGGGCATATACTTGAAATTCTTACCAATGGTTAAAGCTTTCTAATTGAAAGCTTCAAGGTAATTAGTTGCTATGCCTATTTCAGAATGTTTGGTGTTTTGCATTTTGAGAGTTGTCCTCCTTTACTGCAGTGGCATACATGGACTAGTATAGCTGTTATGGATGATATACCTTCAAGTGCTAGATTTTCATGAATGGGTTATCGTATATTGCACAGGATTCTTGTTGCATTAGTTGATGTAATTATTAGAATCATTCTACAAAAAGGATACCATGTCGTTGTTTAAAATGTTAACTTGGTCCTAAGCATGTTGTTCTTTCACTTCGCTCTTTCAAATAGATGGATGAATGGCCAGCATTTGAGAGCCCTCCCTTCAGACAAGCTGATTAACATTATAGGGCACCAATGGAAGAGCAGTGGCATTCTGTTAGAATCTGAAGACACATTTGTGAAGGTAACATTATGTTTTGACTATTAAATAGTGTTTGTAGATCTGTACTTTATCATATGCAGTAATTTTATCCAATGTACTACTTGAAATAGATATGCAAAAATTGATGGCATTATTTAATTTTTTTCATGGGGGAAATCATTTGAATCAGTAAATTAGTAATATAACAGTGTAAAATACATATTGATAGGGTGGCTTTTTATGTTGCATGATTATGAAAACGATGCAGACACGAAACAGGGAGAAGAAATTGTTTGGTGTGTTCTAGTGTATTTTGGAGTACGTGTCATGTCCTATACATATTTCATACAGTGTTGTCTATGGCACATCGAGGCGCACGCTATTGGCGCGAGGTGCATTGTGACGCCTCGCCATGACGCTAGGCGGTGCGCTTCATTGAAGCACATGCCTCAGTCGTGCCATGGCACGAGACACATGGCGCGCATTGAGGTGCCACCTCATGAGGCCTAACATGAATTTTATGTCTTACTTTGTTTATCATGAACCCATAACATGCACCCTACTCTAACCTACTACCCCACTAACATGTTTTAACCTCCTACTTTCAGAATTCTATCTTTACTTCTTTTTCTCGACTATTTTTCAATTCTTCAGCAATTGCTATTGACCTTCATCCATCGATTGTCACAACTTATTGCCCGCAAAAGGTTTCTAAGTTATTTTTTAATTTACAAGTTTTTCTTTTCTTTTCTTTTCATGGTCTTTTTATAACTTCAATTTAGTCTTTGCCGATGATTTTTTTGCATCGACGAAATTCTCCTACTAAAGTCTAATTACCTTCCTAAAGTAAGGAAGTGGGCTCTGTTATTTTGTAACTTATTTCTTGTGATTTCTTTTGTATTTTTTTCCTCACCATATCAAACAATTCATCGTTTGGCTAGCATCAATCTATCAATCTTCCTTTACGAACTGCCTGTGGCATTGTCGAGTCCATCAGCCCCTTGAGTAGTGAGATTTGTAATTTTTGCAATTTTTTCTAAATTATGTATACAATAAATGATTGATTAGGATATTGCAATCACTTTACTTTTTTTTTTTTAGAGTTTTAAAATAAATGAAAGATGCGTGCCTCACTTCAACGACATGCCTGGCATTGTCGAGTCCACACCATGCACCTAGTGCCTCGAGCATTATGTGTACCTTATGCCTCGCTATACGCCTTGCGTCATGACAACATTGATTGCATCTGTATTATATGACACCAATTTTGGCCTATTTGTGCTTCCTAGCTGGTCTTTGAAATTTTTTTTTTCATTCTAATGTAAGTTAATGTAGGATTGTAGATTACCATTGTCAATCATAAATTGCATCAAACCGACTAAATAAGACAAGAAGTGTAATTAAACTAGCTAAATTGCTTTAGAAATTATTGGGCCTGTGGGAGGGCATGGCCCTTCATCCTCCTCACTATGATTAGACTGAATCTATAAGTTATTAATAGACTGAATCTAGAAAAAGTTTGCAATGCTACATACTGTGGAGCTGCTACATACTGTGGAGCTGGCCGAAAATCTCGTATGAGCAGTTCCAAATTTTTGTAGTGTCTGTGTTGGGGCACACAACTTATCTCTGCCACTGGTATTGAGAATGTGAATATAATTCCTAATATTGCATTTGATGATGATTTTTTAATCATTGAAATGTCACATGTATTCCATTCCACTCGTATTTATTTCCGAAATACCACACTATAAAATTGAATTTTGATATAGTGAAGATCTTGTTATGCAGTCCTCCACATATTATTGTCGACCAATGTACTATTTACCTATGAGAAGTAATTTTATTTCGAGTATGACTAACTCATAATATGTTTTTGTTTCTTATGTAACACGAAGTTCAAAAGTCCATGTTTATATTTATTTTTGACGGTCACATGTCCATATTATGTAATGTCATTTTTAATATATAAATGCTACGCATGGACCACATGTTTCCAATGTTCTCTCTATATAAATGGTTTCTAATGGAATGTCGTATTATGAAGTTTCTTCGTAAGTATCGAAATGTTAGGTATAGCCAAGGTCTTCTTGGGAACATAGTACAAAATGAATATAAGAGGACTTAGTTAGGTTGTTAGAATGTAATTCTTCTCTATTATTGTAGACTGAATCTAGAAATTATTAATAGATTACTATCAGGGGACACTCATAAAATGTTTGCTTTTAACATTACCCTTTGACTTGTAGATAATTGCTTGAGAAATCAATTTAACGTGTCTTGTTAAAACATTTTATATGTGCTCTAGCCTTTTCAACTTTTACTATTACATTTACAACTCGTCTTTGTCTCATTTTTTACTCTTTTTTTAATCGCATACAGCAGATACTCTACATACTAATAGCAACTAAAATATACTTGTACATATGGGTTTGTGTTCTCTCCTCGAGTAAAGGCAGAGAGATCTTAGCTTATACAAATTTAATAAGTTGAGATCCTTTTCTCTTGGATTAAAAAGAAAATTCAATTGACAATTTTGAGTTTTTTTATTACATGCTATTGTCAACCCTCCAAACACAAGGGGATGGTTGAAAGTAGGATGCTTTCACAATTCTGTCTATAAGCGGAAGAGGAGAGGATTTAAATTGTTCAAACATAGGTAATGGTGAAATTACCTGTATATCGGGTGAAAGATTTTCTATTACTTAATTTGGAATATTCCTACATATAAAGATAAATTGTTGGATAGCAGAACAAGGCTTGGTAAAAGGGATAAGCAGATAATATGATCAAGATTACATCATGAACAATTATAATCAGGAATCAGGTCTTATGATGTCAACCCGCGTCATTTGCTTAAACCGCACTATGATACAAAGGTAATTTGACCTAGATATTTATCCATGATAATATAAGGTTTGTTGATTTAAGACCTAGCTATAAGCTGTATCTTTATAGTGCAGGTCATCATTTCATACAAATTTCTAGTCCCTTCTGTTGACTATCTAAACCAATTGTTAACGGAAAGGTACATGGAGTCAACCCCAGATTGATAATCTTTGTCAATCATGTATAATTGGTTCATTTTGTGTACCATTTGTTTTCAATGGCTGTGTTTCAACTTATAGAATTATATTCAGAGAACTAACCTCAGCAACTATATGGACAGGAAGCGGCAGAGTTGTTGAAGGATGGGATTGACTTGGTGACGGACTGTGATACAGCTCTGTTAAATCTTTTGTCTTATCCTTTGCACTCCACTTTGGCCAGGTACTTATGAAACCAAACTTTTTCTGGATACTAGTCGGAGCAGGTCTAGGTCTAGGTCACACAGTTTTTTTTGAGCCAGCATTGTCTAGTTCAGTGTTTTATACGAAATGATTCACTGACATTATGAAACATTTTACCCATGTATCTTGAAATGTATGCATATAATTCAAACTTTCTACTCATAATTATCATGATCTGTACCTTTGACTTAATTGTTTTGAGTTCTTCTATTATGTTCGTAATGTGGTAGCCTTTGAAGGAACTTAAATGTAATGTTGATATATAACAAGTTTTTTTCACCTGCCTTGTTTTAAAGAAGCATTCCATATGAGAAGATCCTACTCAGCAGCCATAACATCATGTTCTGATTATGTTATATTGTTTTATATATTTTAACCTATCCAAGTCACGTTTTTGTTCCAACTGCTCTCTATTTTAGGTACCCATCTATATGAAATGTTGCAAAGGATCAAAAAGGAATTTTAATTGGTTTGTCGAAAGATGAAACTTTAGAGGCTATTATGGATAACACAAAGGATGAGAAAAATGTTATCCAGTGCCTGCATAGTTTTCTCTTGGATCCTGTTTTCTACTGCATACTACTGTGTGGGGCTAGTTGAAATGAGGAAAACATCTTGATGAAACCATTTGAGAGGTTGCCACAATGTGAAGTTACCCTAGTGTTATAACTTCTCTATCTCAATCTTTAGATGGTTTTAACTTCCGAAATTAAAACGTTCAAATGGTAATGAATATATCTTAACATTTGCAGGAAATCCACCACATTTATAGAGTTATTGATAATTTCTAGTTGGGTTCCAAATGGGTTCATATTTGTATGAACTTCACCGCATCCAAACAGGAAATCACTGATCTGTGCTTACTATCCAAAAAGCACCTTGTGTTTTCTTGGTTTTGTAATCTTTCTTCTTTAATTTGTCACTGCCTTCTCTTTGTTCTCCATTATGTAAACTGGATATTGAATATATCAGCTGATCATGATCAATTTGGTGCACAATTTACAGTGCAGAAGGTAAACCTGTTTTGGAAGATAAACTTTCTGAGGTGGCCGCAAGTTTGATTTCTGCTTACGACAGTGGAGAACTTATAAAAGCACTTGAGGAAGGCCATGCCGGTTGGCAGAAATGGGTCAAGAGCTTTGGCAAGATGCTAAAGCGCAAGGTTAGTTCTAGCAGAATACATAATGAAATCGTGTCATCCCAGATAATCTCTTTCATAGCAGTGTATTTTAAGAAATGTAGCTAAATTGTGGAAACAGCATCTGAGAGAGATCATTTCATTATTTTCATCAATATGGCTATAGTTGACTTGTAAACTTGCTTGATCTAGAATAAGATACAGAAACTCTGATGATTTGAGGAGACACAATTTGTCTGCGTTTTGCTTTCCTGTATAATATCTTGTGATGTTGATATCTATTACTTCAGAACGTTATGAAATTTGAGCTTATTTTACACTGCAAAAGAATCACTAAAATTTCAAGCAATTCGCCAGATCATTAGAGTCAAACTGTGAGCATCTGCTGTATCCCATGGATCATGACAAAAATATCCAAATCTAGTATGATATTTGATTTAGAAAGTGCAGACATCCAGATACGAATAGTATGCATCAACCGGTCAAATATAAACAGTAAGAATTATTAATAATCATTTTAAAAAGGGTTATTTACACTAACTACCCCTAAGTTTTGTGTTTATAACACGGGATACCCCTACTTTTAAACTAATTACATTGTCCACCCCCATGTTTTATATTTATTACACGGGGTACCCCTACTTTAAGATAAAAATAAAAAGTTATAACACTAACTACCTCTATTTTTATTTTATTTTTTCTAAAGGGAGGGATAGTTAGTATAATTAGTTTAAAAGTAGGGGTACTTTGTGTTATAAACCCAAAACTTAGGGGTAGTTAGTGTAAATAACCCTTTTAAAAGCTTCAGAGTATTCTAATCGAACTATATATGATTGTCTATCATATAAAACAGCAACAAAATGCCATTATGATGTACTGGAGTTTCTTTTTCACGATGACTTGTCCTATTTATAATTTAGTTGTGATTCAAGATTTCTATTTGCTAAACCAGAGATAACTAGCCAATGTTTTTTCATATATGTTTAAAATTCTGAATTATATAATAGTATCTTTGTCATTTGGTGCTAACCTCTAATGTGTCTAATGATGCTAATATTTTCTGAACAGGGGAAATCTCTTTTCATGCCTCTCCGGGTGTTGCTGACAGGAAAACTCCACGGCCCTGACATGGGAGGCAGCATTGCCTTGATATATAAAGCTGGGATATGTGGTGCTATCAGTCCAGAAGCAGGTTTTGTAACATTAGACGAGAGACTCAAATTACTTAAGGAGATCGACTGGGAAGCATTCAACACCACTGAGCAGCACCAAGAGCCCATCGCCACCGCATTTCACTGAGTCGTAATATTACAATATTTGGTGTGTGGATTATTCAAGTTGAAGCATCCAGCTTTTGTAAGGATCGATGAATCAATTAGATAGTATTTTCTTATTTATTCTGAATCTCTGTAGAAAATTAATTTAATATATTGTTATTAGTATTCAATATAATGGGTTTGCAGAAAAAAAACTTCCAATTTCACCAGAGTAAAAAAAAAATCATTTGTAGCAACAAATAACCAATAGCCCCATCAAATATTGATTTTCATTTTGCAGCAGCTCCTTCACATTTTCAGGTGAGTGATAGTACTTAAAGTTCTTATGATCTATGAAAAGCTGCCGCATGGATACGGAGAAAATGTTATCCGTATTCGTGCAACATATATGAAAAGTCTGTTTAGCTGATTTGTATGTTGTCGCCTATCCCCATTGGAGTCCGAAGAGCCTATCCCCAATCTGGATGCTAACGGCATTGATCTGCTGTTGGTCTGTTTCTTCCGTCTTCAATCAATTTTTATGTATTTGTGTGGATGGTTATTAACCATCTTTTTTTTTGCTTAATGTTGTGCAGATGATGTTATTATATAAGCCTTTGAAGCACTTCTGCATAGATGATCTCAACAAGGCATAATCTGTTAGAAGCTGCTGCTGCAAGAGTGCCATGCTGTGGGCATGGAGGGATGGAATCAGGTTTCGTCGAGCATTGCAGTTGATGGGAAGGAGGTTCTGTGTGCAAAATTTGTGCTACTTACACTGTGTGTGACTTTATTATTATTACCTTTATGTGGGGAGTGCTGTAGGTAGAGGGGAGTATTATTCGGTTTTGGACTGGAACTAAGCACACCGAATATCAGTTCGGTTTTAAAAAGAAAATTGGTTCGGTTTCGGTTTTGAAAATATTAAAATTTCTTATTCGGTTTCAGTCCAAAACCGAAAACCGAATAAGACATATACAATTATGTAAATATTTTCAATTGCATGCATATTTTGTGATTAAAAATGTGTATATTTTGAAAACAACAATTCTATGTATATGTTTTGAAGTCCAACTTTGACAATTCAACAATTAGTCCAACTTTGGATGCAACTTTGAAATATAACAAATATGTGTATAAAAATTAGAATTTTTAATATAATTTAACCACAATTCTAACTTTGAACTCGATCCATTAAACTATAGAATTTTTCAACCGAATAGATAGAATAGATTATTTGTTTCTGGTTTCGCTTTTGGCTAATTTCGGTTCGGTTTTGGTTTTTGATTTTTAGAATTTTGGTTTATTCGATTTTGACTATTTCAGTTCGGTTGAAATCGAATAAACCGAACTATTATTGTTTCTTGACATCATTTGTTGGTAGCGATATTAATCGTATAAGCTGGTATTATTGATATTTTCAATTTTGTATTTTGTCTTTTGAGCTCTTGAATTAGTTGGAAATAGATATAATAATTAATTCTATGAGAATTGACACATCTATTTTGAATTTTGGAAGAATTGTATGTCAATGTAGGTATAATTTCAGGATGAATGACACAAAGTTAAAGTTTCCAAGATGGAATGCATCATTCATTGCAGAGAACTGGGCATGACCATCTCATTGCATGCCTTTTTTATAAGGTCAATGCTACGATTACAACCAAATGGGATTGTAACCTTTTACAACCGTCATGTGATGGTTGCCAATTGGTCCCCTTTGTAGGAACGTTGAGCACCTCTAGAGTGGGGTGAATAGAGTGCGTGTGTGCAGCGAAATAATCACCACTTAAACTATTTACGGCAGTAATCAAACTGATATGAAGTAGGCAGTAATGTAAATAAATTTAGAGAAGCAAACGCAAACACCAAGGTTTATACTGGTTTTCCTCTGAGAGGACTAGTCCAGTCTCGAGTACTCTAGCTCGATGTTGAATCCACTATCTCGTGAAACACAAGCTTTGAATCCGAAGCGCTTGCAGCTCCTTACAACACGTGCATTTTATCCGAAGAGCACCACTTCAACTTGCAAGTATTTTATCTGAAGGATTTGCCGACTTCAGGAATTGGATGAAAACTGAGATGTTTTCAAGCCTTTTGTACAACTTGATCCAAACTTCTAGATTGAACCGAAACTGGCACTGACTTGGCTACGAGCTGTAAAGCTTAGATTTAAAAGTGAAAAGCTTTGATAGAACACTTGAATGAATAGAGGAGAGAGAATGGGAATGAGTGAATAGAATGAAGAACTCTTCTCTATTTTATAGTGTTTTCTTGGACAAAAGTCGGACAGAGTTCGGTAGTCCAACGTTCAAAAATTCGAACGTTTGGAGCCTGTTCTTGTCACCTCCGTTTTTCGTTATACGTATTTCCAGTATACGTGTACGGAATCCTGACCCGTATTTTTTCTTCTCCTGCCCTTCTAGCTAATTTTGGTTTAATCTTGCTTAGGTTCATCATGACATATCATGGTTTGACTTGGTTCATTTTGGTTTGGCTTGGTTTATTCCCTTTGGTTCATCATGTTAAACCCTCCCATTTTTCCTTTAAAAGCCCACCAACCCACTCTCTCTCCTCCATTAATTCTTCTTCTTCTTCCTCTTTCATTAATTTCTTCACCCACCAAGCTTAGGCAAGTGCAACTTGCTTCATGAAGGAACCCTCCATTTTATTGTTCTAATTTTTTCTATGCAACATTCTAAGCTACTTTAGTTCTTAGCATTTTTCATTTTGGTGGTTTATTTCTTGTAGATCTAAGTTCGATGCATTTTCGGTTTTCTTGGATTTTGATCTCTCAAACTTCATTATTTTCAAGTTTGGATTGTTCCATGTTGTAGAGAATTTGATTTTACTCAAGTTAGGCCTTTGAAAACCAGGACTTCGTTTTATTTTGAGTGATTTGTGACCTTGAGAAGTTCATGGGTTCAATGAACTTGTGTTCTCGGGTTGGGGAAGAAGTACAGTGCTGGGGCGCATAGACATTGATACGCGCCCACTACACGCTTCCTTGGGAGCATTGCCATATATATGCGCCCAAGTTCCCCCTCACATCCTCTTAGGCGCATAACTTTGCATGCGCACAAGTGCACCATGCCTCCTTCTTTGGGCGCATATATGTTGGCGCATATATGTTGGCGCATTGCCCTGGGCGCATGCCTCCTCTTGGGCGCATGTATCCCAGACTCCCCTCCTCTTGGGCGCATGCCACTATGGGCGCATGCTGCCTTGACCACCCCCATGCTTAAGTGCATGTTGCTTCGACTTGCTCCTCCCCTATGGGCGCATGGCCTCCAATAGTGGGCGCATGGCTCCCTGACTTGGGCGCATAGCCCTAGGACCCATATGTGGGCGCATGCACTCCCTTGGGCCTATGATGTCCCTAGGTTCCCCTTTCTTGATTTTTGTACCCATTTTATATCCTTAGGCCTATTCAATATGAAATCGACATGAACATGATGTGAGCATGGCATATTAATGGAATGATAGCACTCGATGGTGGTCGTTGTGGCGCACCCTAGACAAGCAATATTGACATGATAATCTGAACACGACTAAGTGATGAAAACTACATGTTCAGTGACCCGTTGTGGTGCACTTACATAAACACGACATGATATTATGACTTTACATGATAACTCTTGATAGTGACCCGCCGCGGTGCACTCTTGACAAGTAACTTGACATAATAATTCTTGATGGTGGTCTGTTGTGACGCACTCTTGCCATGATAAGTAATCTGGATAGTGGCCCGTCGTGGCGCACTCTTGACAAGTAATCTTGATAAATAACCTAACATTGTAATCTTGATATGCTGTTGTGACGGCTATCTTGACTTGCTAAGTAACTCTTGTCTTGACACCGTGGGTGTTTGTGCTTGTATAAGCTACATGTCTCGTCTTGCATCATGTCTAGGACATGAATTCCTGATTACCACGGTCAGGGATTCATACTGAATCTGACTAGGATAATGACTAGATTGATCAAGTAGTCATGAAGAGATTTTCCAGTCACAGACAATCCCGTTATCTGGGCGCCTTAATTGGACTTGTAGCCTGCCGTCGAGTAGGACGCATTTCCAGCACACTGTCATGTGTTGTACCCCCAAGTCACCATGGGATACATTTGTCTCCTGGGCGATGTATCCACCTAATACAACTTTTAACCCGCGGAAGGATAACTGGATAGCTGCAGGGCTTGGGACTGTTGGAACATCTCAATGCATCTTGTTAGTAACTAGGCTTGTGATAACCCTAGTTAGTTAAAGTATCAAGTCGTACTCATTGCTTGGCCGTGATTGTTGGATGGAGTCCAATCTTGTCTAGTCTTGTTTAGATCTAGTACATGGTTATTTCAGGACATGCTTGCTTATGCTTTAATTATTCGATAATTGGTTAGAGACTAAGCTCTGTTCAGGTGAAAGGTTACAACCCCGGTCCTTGTTTGGTTTACGGGTTGTAACTTGGCTACCGGAATAGTCCCTTAGTTGTCTTATCGTTTATCACCTTGTTTTCTCTAACTCATGTCTTTTATTATTAATTGTGATTTTATGTGCTAATATGCTGGTTTTAGTTCTTAAGTGAAGTCTCCCTTGTGGCACTTGCTCTTCTGGGTTCTGACCCAGCTGGTTTTGTACGGCCAGATTTCGGAGCAGCTTTCGAGGATCTCCTCGCCTTCCAGCCAGATGGTGAACACTAGAAGAAATCCTGGCAACGAGTGGGTTTAATTTTGCTCTCCCGCTCTATTGTAAAATTATTCTTTTGAGGCGTTTAGCCGCCGAGCAAGTGTTAGCTCGTGTTGAATACTTATATTTCTTGTTTGCCTACGGGCTGTAACATGATTAACAAATCCTATGGTTGATCATGTATGACTGAAACTCTTGCTAGTCCTCGTATTTTGTACGACTAGCTTCATGATCATCTGTATATGAAATGTATGGGACGCCTTACTATTGAATATCTGATGGTCTAACATTTTGTGACTACTATTACTCGCTTGAGATTGAGACACTAGGCTTGTTCTTGACCATAAGAGACTGATGGCTTGTAGATAAACCCTCATGTATCTAGACAGCCGTGACCGTATATCGGGGTAGGATTCACTTTAATATACGTAGTTGGCTGTGTCTGTCCCCCGCTCTCCAGTATTCTAGTTCTGGGGCGTGACAGTTCTTCAGGGTGACATGTTCCTTCGGGAACTGGGTCAGGGGGGCCGAGTTCGGGCAGAACTCGGTCCGAGTTCGGTTGCCCTGTTTCCAGAATAGGTCCGAGTTCGGGCAGAATTGGGTTTAATGAATAGACTGATCAAATAAATGATTGGGTAGGCTAATTTTGGTAGGTAAACTTTTTGTAGCTGAGCCACGTGTCAATCTCGATCAACCGTACATTTTTTTAGACTCAATAGATTGAAAAATACATAACAAAGTAGAAAAAATTGTCACGACCAGTGATGTGATTATCGTTGGCAAAGACTCTGAATAAGTGCAGTAGCAAGGTTGTAGTCGTTCAGCAGCAGTACCGTACTTGTATATTATTTGTGTATTTTGAACTGGAGTTGTCAGTCGGTTATCAAAATCAGCTGTGACCAAACCAATGGTCCAACAATCTTTTTCGTTTTGATAATTGACAAACGCCAAGTTTGATTTACCAAATAATAAAAAAAATCTTTTGGTATTGATATTTACCTTTTCTGGTATATTGGAACTTTTCTTCCCCTTTGTCATTTGATCAAAATGTGAGCTCCCCCGCAATTAAAGAGCATATAACAACAAAGAAGAGTGAAACATCCAAAAATGTAAGCCGAACTAGAGTTTGATACATAGCAGTGCTAAAAGAAATGCATATAACTCGCATAATCAAACTAACCAAAGTGCATAAAAGTCTAACACAAACCAAAATAAATGCAACTAACTAGTGTCATCTACTAAAGTCATCACCATCACATATCAAAACACACCATAAAGCCTAACAACCCTCAAGATGTATCGTCACCAGTCTCGGCAGACCGGTTGGGATCCTAATAGGCAAATCCAGGAATGAAATAGCGCTGAGCCTCTGGATCCTCAAATTTGTATCCAGAGAACTAAGGGTGACGGATATAGGAGAAAGGGCCACCATGTGCATGTGCCAAATTCCATTGCATGTCCGTAATAGAGCTTCCAAGAGCCTGAGCCTAAAGAGTGGTCCTGAAGTCCTTCTGGCGGTGATGCTCTAGATCAGCACTGTGACGCTCATTCTCAAGACGAAAGTGCTCACACATCATAGTGTGAATATCATCAAGTGAGGTTGGGGCCTCAACAGTATGAGGAGGAGGCAACTTAAAAGGTGGGACCTGCTCTCGGTTTGACCTGATACACAAGGATCGAGTTCGGGCAGGGTTCGGTCCGAGTTCGGTCTCCTTATATCTAGGTTACTATATGTTAAATTATGTACGTAAAATAAAAGATAAAATTCATACAAATTTTAATAGATCTCAACTATCTTGGATTAGTTGTAGGGGCCGGATCCCAGCTAGCGGTAGTCGGAAGACTAGTACACCGTGTCGCTTCAAGCTATTTACACCTGTATGATAAAAGGACCCTTTTGGCTTGTACCAAAAATAATTTTGATTTAATAAATTTTGGATTAATATCAAGTCATTTATTGGACATAATTCATTATTCTTCCGAGACAATATCAAGAATACCTAACTTTCGACGAATAAAATTGAAGCGGTCCTTGGCTAATGGTTTTGTAAAAATATCTGGTAGTTGATTACTGGTGTCAATAAATTCTAGACAAATATCTCCGTATTGTTGATTATCACGAAGAAAATGATGACGTATTTCTATATGCTTAGTGCGTGAATGACGTACCAGGTTCTTAGTCAAATTAATCGTGCTAATGTTGTCACAGAAAATAGAAATATTATGAAAATACATATTGTAGGCTTCTAGGGTTTGCTTCATCCACAAAATTTAAGCACAACATGTCACGCCCCAGAACCAGAATACTGGAGAACGGGGGCGTATATAGCCAGCTACGTATATTGTGCAACCCACCGCGCTATACAGTCACGGCTGTCTAGATACATGAGGGTTTAACTACAAGCCATCAGTCTCATATGGTCATAAACAAGCCTATTGTCTCAATCTCAAGCAAGTAATAACAGTTACAAGATGTCAAAGTACCAAATATACAATAGTAAGGCGTCCCATACATTACATATTCGGATGATCATGAAGCTAGTCGTACAAAATGTCAAGACTAGAAAGAGTTCTGGTCATACATGATCAACCCTAGGATTTGTCAATCATGTTACAGCCCGTAGGCAGACAGTAAATAAAGGTGCAATACGAGCTAACACATGCTCGCCGGCTAAACGCCTCAAAAGAATAATTTTACTATAAAGTGGAAGGACAAAAAGAAACCCAATCGTTGCCAGGGTTACGCCTGGTGGTCACCATCTGGCTGGAAGGTAGGTAGATCCTCTGGTGCTGCTCCGATATCTGGCCACCCAAAACCAGCTGGGTCAGACCCCAGAAAGAGCAAGTGCCACAAAGGAGGCTTCATTTAGGAACTAAAACCAGCATACCACAAATGAATATTAAAGATGATTGTAAATGAAACAGATAATAATGAAGATAACAACAGTAAATTGAGTACGAGAAAACCATTCAAGTAGCCAGGTCACAACCCTTAAACCAAATAAGGACCGGGGTTGTAACCCTTCACCTGAATAGAAATCCGTCTCAACTACTTATTGGTAAGCAAGAACATAGGGTAAAATAAGTCAATAAACAAAGAGAGGACACAGAACTGCTCCGGGGGCCAGGTTACAACCCTTAAACCAAACAAGGACCGGGGTTGTAACCCTTCGCCTGAACAGAACTGGACCCCCGATCGTTATTGTTAAGACCAGTATAAATAATCATGCTATTGAAGTAAAATAAAACATCACGAGCATGACATGGGGAGCAATAAGATAATAAACGAAGAGAGGACACAGAACTGCTCCGGGAGCCAGGTTACAACCCTTAAACCAAACAAGGACCGGGGTTGTAATCCTTCGTCTGAACAGAACTGGTCCCCTGATCATTATTATTAAGGCAAGCATAAATAATCATGTCTTGTCATAATCTTGCATAGGATCAGGACAAGTCGAAGCTGGGCTAGACTTCACTCAATCAATCACGGCCAAACAAAGAGTACGACTTGATACTTTAACTAACTAGGGTTATCACAGGCCTAGTTACTAGCAAATGCAATGAGATTATCCCAACAGCCACAAGCCCTACAGACCATCCAGGTTATCCAGGTTGAATGTCCGTTTATGAAGGGTGCAACACGTGACTGTGTGCTGGAAATGTGCCCTACTCGTCGGTAGGCTACAAGTCCACTTAGTGTGCCCAGATAACGGGATTGCCTGTAGCTGGAAAATCTCTTCATGACTACTGAATTATTCTAGTTTATTAGCCTTAGTCAATTTTTATAGGCATCCCTGACCGTGGTACTCAGGGAGCCTCATCCTAGACATGATGCAAGACAGTACTAGTTTATTTGTACAAACACAATCGCCCACGGTGTCCAGGTCATTCATACTTGTCATGACATGCTAGCCGTCACAACAGCCTTCGAGATATATATATCGTGTCATGTTCACTGTTAGGAGTGCGCCACGATGGGCCACTATCACGTCATGTTATTTGTCAAAAGTGTACCACAACGGGTCACCAGCGTGTCAGGAAACATATTTAAATTAACAAGGCACCAACATACATGTAGCACTAAATAATCAAAAGAGGGTGTAGGGACGGCAGGGGGAGTCATGCGGCACAGGGGGCAGGGCGCATGCGGCTGAGAGCCATGCGGCTGGGAATCAAGAGAAGTTCATGCGGCCACGGAAATTCATGCGGCCACGGAAGTTCATGCGGCTGCGAAAGTTCATGCGGACACGGAAGTTCATGCGGCCACGAAAGTTCATGCGGCTGCGGAAGTTCATGCGGCCACGGAAGTTCATGCGGCTGCGGAAGTTTATGCGGCCACGAAAGTTCATGCAGCTGCGAAAGTTCATGCGGCCACAGAAATTCATGCGGCTACGGAAGTTCATGCGGCCACGGAAGTTCATGCGGCTGCGGAAGTGTTCTTCTTCTCTATTATTTCGAGAAGAAGAACCATGCAAGCCATGGCTTCCAAGCTTCATAAAACCTTCATCTAGAGTCCAAATCCGAACTTCCATTGGTCAAAATGGGACAGAATAAAATTCTCTACAACATGGAACCATCAGAACTTGATAATAATAAGATTAAATATATCAAAACCCAAGAAATCCAAAAATAAAATAAACTTAGATCTACAAGAAATGAGCCATGGAAATTAGAAATACTAAGTATTAAAGTGTGTTAAAATCTTATGAGAAAGAGAATGGAACAATAAAAACGGAGTTCCTCCATGAAGCAAGTTGCACTTGCCTAAGCTCTCTTCCTGGTAGGTGAAGAAGTAATGGTGGAGAAGAAGAAGAAGAGTAATAAAGAGAGAGAAAGAGTTGGGCTAATAAATGGGGATGGTGGTGGTTGGTAAGGGTTCTCCCCTTGGTTCATGATGAACCAATAAACAACCCAAGCCGAACCAAGCCAGGAGACATAAAATACGAGTCAAGATACGTATACGTATTCCAAATACGTAATACGAACCACGGTCATTACAACTCTACCCACCTTAAAAGAATTTCGTCCTCAGAATTTAATTAAGAGGCTAGAGCGGAAAGGACAAGCTATACTAATCGCGAGCTATAATAAGCAGTCTATCATGCAGTCATTTATTCAAGCAAGAAATTAAAAGCATATATAAGGCAAAAGGAAGACATTATACCTTACGAGTCAAATAGGTCGGGATATCGCGATCGGATATCATCCTCACGCTCCCACGTCGACTCACCCAAGGAGTGATGACCCCAAGCAACACAGACTAAACTAATAGTCATGTTCTTGAGTATCTTCTCTCTCCGGTCCAATATAGATACGGGCCTCTCCTCATACGAAAGGTTGGTACCAACAACCAATTCCGAATGATCCAGGATGTGGCTCGGGTCCGGGATATACCATCGTAGTTGGGATACATAGAATACGTCATGTACCTCACGTAGCGACGACGGGAGAGCGAGACGATAGGATACATCTCCTACTCCCTCCAGAATATCGAACGGTCCTATATACCTAGGACTAAGCTTTCCTCGTACGCCGAAACGAATGACACCACGGTTAGGCAAAATCTTTAGGAATACATGGTCGCCGACAGAAAACTCAAGAGGGCACCGATAAGAATCGGTCCAATGATGCTGGCGATCTTGGGCAACTCGAAGATGATCTCTGACTCTCCTGACCACTTCAATAGTCTGAACAATCATTTCTGGACCGAGCATATGTCTCTCTCCGACATCGTCCCATGCTAGCGGGGATCGGTACTTCGTACCATACAGTACCTCGAATGGTGCCATCTGGATGCTGGCCTGGAAACTGTTGTTGTATGAGAACTCTATCAGGTGCAGGTGATCTTCCCACGAACCACCGAAGTCGAGTGTACAAGATCTCAACATATCTTCAAGAGTCTGGATTGTGCGTTCTGACTGGCCATCTGTCTGCGGGTGATAGGCTGAGTTGAACTGGAGGCGAGTCCCCAAACTCTCTTGCAGACTACGCCAAAAGTACGACGTAAATTTAGAATCTTTGTCCGAAGTGACACTGACTGGTACACCGTACAACCTGACTATCTGCCTGAGATACATCTCTGCTAGCTGAGCCGTCGGCTGACCGACTCTGAACGGAAGAAAGTGAGCCACCTTCGTGAGTCTGTCTATAATAACCCAAATAACATCTCTGCCAGCCGGGAATCTAGGTAATCCAGTCACGAAATCCATGGTTATATGCTCCTACTTCTATTCTGGAATTGGCAAGGGCTGAAGAAGTCCAGTTGGCCTCTGATGTTCAGCTTTAACTTGTTGGCAAACCATACATCGAGAGACAAACCGGGCTATCTCCCTCTTCATGCCATTCCACAAAAAGTGCTGACGAATATCTTGGTACATCTTCGTGCCACCGGGATGAATAGAATACTGAGAACTGTGAGCCTCTGCCATGATCTCCTGTCTGATATCACCACTGGGAACACAAAGACGTCTTCCATGCCTAAGTGTATCGTCTTTATGAATGCACAACTCCGGTCTTCGTCCTACCTCACACTCTGCTCTGAGCCGCTGAAGCTTGGAATCTGCTGACTGCGCCATCCGGATACTCTCGACTATAGTAGACTGAACTTGCATGCTAGCCATCAATGCCACACTGGTAGGAAGGACAACTTCTATTCCTATCTTCTGAAGATCTGCTAACAGCTCTGGTTGCGCTGATAGGAAATAAACTTCGGCTCTCCTGCTCAATGCATCTGCTACAACGTTGGCCTTCCCTGGGTGATACTGCAGGTTGACATCATAATCCACAAGTAGCTCTAGCCACCTTCTCTGACGCATGTAGAGATCCTTCTAGGTGAAAATATACTTCAGGCTCTTGTGGTTGGTAAAAATCTCTACCCTATCTCCGTACAAGTAGTGCATCCACAACTTAAGCACAAACACTACTGCTGCCAGCTCCAAGTCATGGGTTGAATAATTCCTCTCATGATCACGAAGTTGACGTGACGCATAAGCTATTACGTTTCCATGTTGCATCAGAACACATCCTAAGCCTCTGTCTGAAGCATCACAATATACCGAGAATCCTCCGGTTCCATCTGGAAGTGTGAAAATGGGTGTCGTCATCAAGCCTCGCTTCAACTTCTCAAAAGAATTCTGGCACTCTGTTGTCCAAGCAAACTGCATATCCTTACAGGTCAACTGGGTCAATGGCGCTAAAATTCGAGCAAAGTCTGAAACAAATTGCCGGTAGTAGCCGGCCAAACCAAGGAAACTGCGAACTTCTACAACTGTACGGGGTACTGGCCACGTCTCAATAGTCGCGATCTTCTGGGGATCCACTTCTACTCCTCATCTGGTGATGATATGACCCAAGTATGAAATGCGATCGAGCCAGAACTCACATTTACTGAACTTGGCATACAATTGGTGCTCTCTGAGAATCTGAAGAACCACACAGAGATGCTGCTCATGCTCCACCTCACTCTTGCTGTAGTCCAGGATGTCATCTAGGAACACAATCACGAACTGATCCAAGTAGGAAATGAAGATGCGATTCATGAGGTCCATGAATACAGCTAGCGTATTAGTTGCTCCAAATGGCATCACAAGGAACTCCCAATGCCCATATCTAGCCCTGAAAGCTGTCTTCGGGATGTCCTGTCTCTGACTCTGATCTGATGATATCCTGAGCGCAAGTCGATCTTCGAGAATATTGCTGCTGTAACGCCCCAGTCCCAAAATACGTTGGACCAGGTATGCGAATACATGCCAGCAGCACTTCACCAATGGGCCAAACTACACAACAAGCCCACTAGCGAAATACTTAAGCTGTAAATCATGATAACACCAAAAAATACAACATAGTCCATAGGTATATACATCTAATCACATCTACATAGTCCACAAAGAGATCAAGAATAAATAAAGAAATGTCTCAAATATCCAACAATAAAAGTAACGAAGTCTGTGCGGGTAAAACATCCCAAAACCACAGAAATAGAAAGAAAGTACAAATCAACTACAAGTCTGATGAAAAGAAAAGGAAATAATATAGCAAGACTAAATATGATTATAACATGATCACGAAAAATCTTCTGGCACTATCTCGTCCTCCTGTGCCGGTACGCCTTCGATCTCAGCTCCCGATCCGTAAACCTCTGAAAAGTCTTCAGCTTCGTCTAAGCCTGGAAAATGGCCAGGTCCTCAGAGGATGTCACGACCCGCACCAACTGTGAGGGTACGAGCGCGTAACAATGCCCAGCCTACGTCGCAGTGTCGGCGGTAGAACGCTGTTCTAAGTCTCTAACTAACCATCAACTCAAGCAGTATATAGTATACTCATCATGATCAACTCCGAACAGAGGACAAGTATAAGATATGGTGTAACTCAATCACAGTCTAAGCACGATAAGATAACACAGAAATATAACTAAGAAATTGAAGACAACAATAACTACTGAAATAATAACAACATCTCGAACAATCTCAAATACATCTCAAGTCTCAATTCTATACAACAGCTCTAAATGAAAACAGATACAAGTATACTAAACTAAATCCCGATCACTCCCGAGTGTCGGGGCCCAAGGTAGCCATCGTCTCAGGGTCCATAATACGTAGGGCATGTGTCCTCAGGACAACCATCTGTAAAATTTATTAACAAGTCCAGTCAGGACAGGAACGAGCACAATCTCATCTAGAAAACCCAAGTAAATGACAGAGAACTATACAGCAGTTATAGACAGTTGTATTGATGAATATGGCAGTTTAGATTCAGGTGATGGTAAGAAAGATAGATAAAGTGCAAGGAAAGAAAATAACTAAACAAGAGAAGAATCATAGCAATGAAGACTGTAAAAATAGAACTAGCTGAACCAGGGTAATATGATATAAAGTCCAGACAGCAATGTAGACAAGTGTAACTCCAATGTAAGTCCAGTACAAGATGAATCTAATACAAGATGAATCCAGTAAGGGACGATTCTAGTTATAGTGATCAATGATTCCAGGGTGAGTCCAGCCTATACTCTAGCAGTGTGTTTTAAAATACCGAGATCGACATATAAACGGCTATGGGTAATCCGGCACATCACACACCTGGCCGGGTGTGAGATGGCTATCATTCTAGTTTGATTCCAGCAAAGGGTGATTCCAGAAATGGGGTATGTCTACATGTCTTACTCTAGTATTTCCCTTCCCAGCAAGTGAATCCAGAATTCCGACACAATGATTCAAGATGAGTCCAGCCAGTAATATGAAGATACCAGTAAATGATTCCAGAATAATTCCAGTAATAGAGGCCAGATAATAAATGTGTGTCGTATACATGAATCCAGAAATATCCATACGTGTTGTAACAGAGAATCGTATACAACTAACTAGAACTGAAGTACAGTAATTAACAAGTAAATGAGAGAACTATCAGAGAATGTACTCGCCTGATACTCTGAAAAGAGTAGTGTAATGTCAGATGTCTGCACCGGAGTCACAATGTCCTAAATAGAGCAGTACAGGTTATAATGTATTTAAAATAAGATAAAAGAAGTCTACGATACAATCTACATGATTTCTAGGTCAATCTAGGTCAAAGTCAACTCTAAGTCAAACTTGGTCAACTGTCTAGGTCAAACTAGGTCAACAACAAGGCTATTTGGTCAACTGGTCAAACTTAGGCTAGCAAGGGTCAATTGATCACATTTAGGCCTTAATATTGACTTTGGTCAACAGTCCAATATTGGTCAACTCTAAAGTAAGCTAATCTCCTATAATAACCATTATCTACTCTATGATGTATAGCTTATTCCTTACCCAATACTATCTAACCCTCCATACCTATCCACATATATGAATATTGCCAAACCTATAATCCAAGACAATATGCAAAACCTATAATCCAAGACAATAAATCATGCATACATATAATACCCTATATAGGCAATATATATTCACATATATATAATGAATTACACTATCTAATTTCACATAACCTACATCCCCAACTGTCAACTAACCTGTCAAGCCCACATCCCCAAATGGCAACATTAAATATGCTTCATATACATTATATTACATACACCTATACATATAGAGGAGGGGAAAGGGGCTGTGTTTGTGTGTATATATGAGGGTGAGTGTGTAGAGTGTGTGACAAGAGTGTATGAATTGAGATCTCATTCAAAGAGAAAGATAGCAAATATCTGGAGTTTCTTTTTTTATCCTATACGGATGATCGGATCCGCAAGGACCATGATTGGGAATTGTTTCGCAATAACTCGGGATCTAATCCCATAGAGATGATAAATTTGACTCCTGTAAATTCAATGGGATGAATTGCATCCTGATGATACTGAATCAGATCAATATTACTTATTTTTCATTTTTATGGAAATACAAATATTAGTAAAAATGACAAGATCAGCATAAATAAAAAAAATCTTCCTATACTATCTGATAAAACTGATAAAAATAAAAAAGAATATATTGAATTAGAAAATTCTAACAAAAAAAAAGAAAAACAGGACCAAGGGGATCTTGTATCAGATCCACGAAAACAAAATAAAAAGAAAAATATTGAAGAAGATTACCCGCCATCAGACATTAAAAAGGGTAAAAAGAAAAAACAATTCAAGAACAAGAACAAGGTAGAAGAGGAACTGGGTTTCTTCCTGAAAAATAATTTCATTTTTCAATTAAGATGGGTTGACCCTTTGAATCAAAGAATAATGAATAATATCAAGGTATATTGTTTCCTACTTAGACTGATGGATCCAAAGGAAATTGCTATATACTCAATTGAAAGAGGAGAGATGCATCTGGATCTAATGTTGATTCCACAAAGGCTCACCTTGCAAGAATTGGTTGAAAATAACGGAAGAATTCTGTTCGTAAGAACAAAGAGAAGCAGATCTATTCTATACTCGATAAGTACCAATACGCAATGGGAGGATTGGTCCCTTTTTAGGGGAAGGAATGCATAGATACTTATTCATTATTCGAATGATCGACGGACCCGTTCGTTCAAATTTTTATTTATTTTGTCTTCCTATATAAACCTTACTTTCTTTCCACAGGAAGCGATTAGCGGTTGTCCAAAGAAAAGAGATCCTACACCTAATAAAATGAGATCTTTCTTCCGTTGAGCGATCTGTACATCGCACATTTCATGTTTGTTTTAGACTCCTAGAAATTTAGAGTGTGTAGAGTGTGTGACAAGAGTGTATGTGACAGGAAGAGTAATAGGTTAGGATGAAATGTCAGATCTTGTGTTGTGTACATAGGTTCACATGATGGAATCTCAGGTTTTTAGTTTTTCAGTCTCAGAATTTTCAATAGTTCAAAAGTGTGCATCACAACTCAGTACACAAGACAGTTAAGCAATAATTGGACAGGACATAAATGGGTATTGGGATTAAGTATGGAAAGAGGGGGGGTCTGAAACTCTATTGTCCAGTGAAAACTGAACACAAAGCTCAACCCTCATCAAGGATTAAACCCAAGTAATAAGTGGGGCTGTTAGCATTAACATAGGTCTGATATTAAATACAAGGGAATGAACATAAGGATCCTAAGGTTGATACTAAAGCAAATGTGAATGAAGTATGAGTGATACTCAACCAAGTATTGGCTGAATGCAACCATGGTTGTTCAAATGGGTGGACATGTATAAGTAGCAGTGACATGCAACATGTAGGCAGCATACCATACATGTGCAGGGCAAAGTGAGGGTGCATGACAGTGCCCTGTGTCCATTCAGAATTCCAGATTTCACCAACAGTACAATAACTGTGAATGTGTGTGATATGAGTGTGAGTGAACATGTTCTCAGTTTTAGGCATGCGTGTGTGTGTGTGAATTCTCAGAAAATAGCAAATGAATGTGACAGTTTTGTATGTGTAGAGTGTATCTCAGGAAATGACAGTTCAAACATTAACAGTTAACACATTGTCCAACCCCATTCTCAGTTATTGATATAACCTAATCTCAGTAATGACAGTAACAACATTTCAGTCCACATGATTTAATCTCAGGAATTTGGAAAAAGACAGTGAATGTGTCATGTGTGGCACGTGCTTGTGTGTGTGCCAAGTGACAATGGTGAGTGTGTCCTAGTGAACTGTGGATGCAATAGAACCTGTAGACAGGTTATCTATCATAGGAAACATATAGGAAATAGATATGCAAACAGTGAAATGTATGGTGGTTGCAGTAAGGAAATTCTCAGATTTGTGCATAGACTCAGGAATTTGGAAAACACATTACAGTCCTAACATGTAAACCATCTAACACATGTATCCGAATGTTATTGCCATGAATTCGAAAACCCAATTTACACAAAACATGAATCCCATTGATTTCCATATGTGTAAACATTATTATTAGGCATCAATACACATTAACACATTATCAAATTACATTCAATTTAGTTAATTATCATTAAAAACTCAGAAATTACCTAGTTCGAACCCATATATCAGGGATATGGGTTAACCTTGAATTCATGCATTTACATATAGCTAATCATGCAAAACTCGAATCCAGACATGCATATAAGTAAGTAACATCTACTGCTCATGAATTCTCATGCATACATTACAAAATCTATCATGAATTTGCACAACCCAGCTTTAGTTAACAGTTCAAAATTAGTTCGAAAACCAATTGACATAGGAAACCCAAATTTGAATTCAAAACCCAAATTCGAAGTATGACAGGTGTGTACAGTCATAGGGTATTACTCCACGTGTCTAGGGGAGTCAAACGTGTCCATAAATAGGGCACAAAGTGTCCAAAATCCCACACGAACAGTGTCAGGAAAACTGTCCAGACACTGTGTCGTGCGGCCAGTTCAAGGCCTCGTGGATACGACACAGTGTCCCAGTGTCCACGTGGTGGTACACATGCGTTCGCCAGGACTAAGAGAACACGCTAGGGTGTCTGCAACATGTCCACGACACGTGTGTCGCGTGTACGAGACACGTATCAGTCGAGTGTCTGTGCGTGTGTGCAACAGTGAGGAAAACAGTGCGGGTCGATTTACTTCGTGCACACCAAACGAGAAGCCGTGAAACTTTACAGGTGTCGTGTCAGTCACTAGGGGAACGTTTCCACCAAATTTCAGCTCACGAGAGTCCGTGTCGTGTCCGCAATGGCACCCGAGCAGCAGGACAGCCGCACGGGGCCAGTGCGCAGTGTCGTGCAGCGATGCGTATCCGATTTAGACATGAATCCTCCACAGAAACGTGCTCATTCATATACAAACATAATCTACATATAAAGAGATATCCAAATATATAATTTGTTTCGAAAAATATTAACATTCAATTCATTGAGACATTTCAACAAACACCTACACAACACTACGACACGTGTCCGATACGGACACCAAACGGACACAAAATTCACCCAAATTTTAGGGACACCTAGGGGACTCCTAGATCTAGCCCTACATGCAAAGAAAACCGAAATTTAAATCAATTTAAAGGGTTTTACCTATAGGTGCAAATTGTATGGAAAAGCTTCAAATGGGGGATTCTTCTTCTTGCTAGCCAATATCTCCAAATTGATTCAAACCTGAGATTTCTCTCCATGAACATAAAGTAGGGATCAATTAGAACCCAATGCAAAAGATTTGAGCCAAAAAGGAATTGAAATGAGGAAGTTATGGATTGGGGAAGAAGGCTCTTACCTCTTTCTTCAAACTTGTAAAAATTTAATAAAAGAGGCAAGAACAAGGAGGAGAATATTTATAGGGAAGGGGAGCCCTAGTGGCTGGTCATAAGTTGTAAAAATTAGGGTTAGGGTTTCCTAAATTGGCCCATGGGCTTAAGTTATGATTAATCAAGTCATGAAGTCATAAGCCATTCCATGAAACCATAAGCCATGACTTAAATTCACTAAACCAAGTCCCCTCATTCTAAAATTTGTTTCTAATGACTAAAAGTAGGTTAACCTAAGTTAGACTAGGGTCACCATGGCTAGGGTTAGCTTCTAGGCTAGTTCACTAGGTCTCAACAAGTCAAGTCAACCTAGAATTCACCAATTCAATAAATCATCAAATAATTCAAATAAGTCAAAATGACCAAAATACCCCTAGGCTAAAAATGATAATCAAAACATCCTAATGACATGGTTAGGCTCTAGGTCATGCAGTCTCTAGGGTTTCACTTGCAGCACATCAAAATCACAAGTCATGACTTAAACCAGTTTTTAAATAGATTAGAAATTATTAAAAATCACCAAAAATTATAATATGCAATAAATATCAATAAATAATAATTATAATTACAAAATTTCAAAAATACCCTCATCTGGAAAAGTAGGTGTTACAGAGGACTAGTAAGGTGCATAATATACATGCCAAGGTACAGAAATAAAAATATGAACTAAGACAATCTACTGTATCCGTCTATGTGCTATGCAAGTGAGATACTTTTCTAGAATACCAGACCCCTTCCACTAAGGCTCACCAGTACCTCAGCAGGGTATTGTCCCTAGTACCTGTGTCGTGGCACCAAGGACAATCAATTCTCGACAGTGATAATCCCTTACTCTGCTACAGAGATAAAGGTCACTAAACAACGGGCCACACGACAATAGGTCTGATATTGTAGTCAAGTTCTTCCCAATCCCTATGTCTAGAATCTAGCATTGTCAAGTCTGTACAGTCATCTCAAAAGTAAAAGCAATACTGATAAAGAAATCTAGAATACAAACACAAGGTCAATACCACAAATAGTCATGTAAACCTTACATCATGAATGTGTCGGTGTCCTGTGGTCAATTGTGTCAATGGACACATCAGTATGAACGTAATGCCTAATGTCAATACTCGATGTCACTATCATGACATCGGCACCCGTCTATAAACAGACACTAAGTATCAACGTCCTACGTCATGCAATGCTAAATAAAAACAACAAGACAGAAAAGAAAGATCTGCAACGATGGCAAGGCACGCTTGCCTGTAACTGTTGTCTGCGGGTAAGCCTGTCCAACTTCGGTGTCCTTGTCGATCCTCTCAAGCTCACCTATAATAATATACTATATTTAATATTTTATATCAACACACTATATATAAATTATATGAGTATCTACGCCTCCTAGTTGCCATAACGTTGTTACGACACTGCATCTATTATATAAGTACATATAGGTAACAACGTCTCGTAAATACTTTACAATTATAACAAAATAATATATTTAAATTCTGAAATTTATCTATAAATATTTATATATTGCTATAATGCTATTTTCAATAGGAAAATCCTTTCACAAAAGGTCTTATGTCAATGCCACATATGACTTTCTCAAATCGACCCATTAATTTACTTCCGAAACAATAATAAAATAAAAATAATAAATTCTATAAAAATCCCAAAAATTAGTTAAAATAGTATTTATAATGTTAAACCTTGCACAACATAAAGTTTAGTATGGATTCATGGAGTTTTGATACTTTTGGACACAAGGAAAACAGAATTTTTCGGAGTTCGGTGACACGACAAATGTCATGAATTTTTAAAAATAGTAAACGGATGCAAAAACCTAACTTTTAGATATGCTTCGGAAAGGTATCAACGTCTAGAATCTGAATAAAAATATTAAAAATTAGAAACTGACCTTAGATACACGAAAAGTGGCCCGCAACAGAATTCGTCAGTTCTGGATATCCTGTCATAGAATCAACGCCACGGACAAACCGCTTGGAACTAGGAGATCCGACGATCAGAGGTTGGAGTAGACATATAAAGGTAACTCTCATATTTGGTTTGAGGAGAAACAAATGAGAAAAAGTGGATGAAACATCATCTACAAGTCGACTAACATGTTGTGACGTTTCAGACTTCGATTCGACGGGGTTTTGGCCCAAGTAGCGCGTCGTGCACCTCTCTAATGGACGCAAGGTTGTTCCTAAAGTTGCTAGGGTGGAAGAGGATGTTGAGAGGGACGTTCAAGTGGTGGTGGTTGGCGCAAACATCAAGGAGAAATTATATTTTGTGAAGAAAAGGGGTCGGCTAGGGTTTTGGGTTAGGAGTGGTGGCCGCTAGGTTTGGGGGGGGGGGATTTGTGGAGTAGTGGGTGATTATAAAAGAGGGTGATGGTTAGGGTTTGATAGGTATATATATATAGTGCATGGGCTTTGGTTTGATCTAATTTGGATAGGATTTGATTCTCCAAATCATACTATTATTAATAGGTTTTCTATTTTGGTTAGATGTTTGACCAAGCCAAATATATAAGAGAATATTGCATATGGCTGCAATTAAAGCTCTAAAATTCTCTTAAATATATATACTTGGTTTTGGTACTCCTAATTAGGCTCTAACTAGTAGGGTTGACTAGGTTAGGGTCCGAGTAGCATTACTAGTCAAATTGGACCAAAAAATCAATTTAATGAGTCTCATGTGCCATTTGCAAATAAGTAGCACATGAGAACTCGATTATATTGTACACCCTAGGCATGTGCATTATAGAATTAAAATGGATCAAACCTTATATTGGGTCATACCGTTTCGATCTATGTCAAGTCCAAAAATTAAATTGGAAGTTGGCTTAAAATTACGCCAACGGCTCAAATTGGCCTAAGTTGGTCCGAAATTGTACGAAGTCAAAGGAATATTGAAAGGAAAAATTGGATGGGACATGATATATCAAACTCAAGGTGGACGAGTTTAAAATTCAAATATGGAATTGGATTTGAGAAAATAATATTTGTTGTGCCTCAAAAATCAAAGCTACGGTAAACTACTAACATAGTCATTATTAATTTTAATAAACTAAAATATCTATATAAAGTAAATAAAAATATAAGATCAAAAAATGAGGGGGCTTACAACCTACCCACCTTAGAAAATTTTGTCCTCGAAATTAAAAATAACACAATTATAAAAGAAAACTTATCATAAGAATAATTAAGCTAAGACTTACCGGCATCTACGAATAAGTGGGGATAACGCTCACGCATAGAATCTTCACGCTCCCAAGTTGATTCTCCCGGAGAATGGTGCTTCCATGCAACACGAACTAGTCGAATCGTCTGCCCTCTTAGCGTCTTCTCACTCGTATCCAAGATACCTACTGGCTGCTTCTCGTATGATAAACTGGGTCCCACCATGATCTCAGAGTGATCGACCACATGACTGGGATCAGTCACATACCTCCTCAGCTGTGAGACATGGAATACATCATACACTCCCTCTAGTGATGGGTGTAATGCAAGACGATATGCCACCTCTCATACACACTCAATGATATCGAACGGTCCAATATACCTTGGACTCAACTTTCCTCTACTTCCGAATCGAATGGTGCCCCGCGTCGGTGAGATCCTCAAAAATACATGCTCTTCCTCCTTGAATTCTAGTGGTCGACGATGCATATCGGCCCAATGCTTCTGTCGGTCTTGAGCTGCCTGAAGATGACTCTGAATCCGCTTCACTTTCTCGACTGTCTGCATCCCAAGCTCTGGTCCAAGTATCTGTTGCTCTCCTACGTCGCTCCATCATATGGGTGATCTACACTTCCTCCCATACAATGCTTCATATGGTGCCATTTGTATACTAGCTTGGTAACTGTTGTTGTAGGAGAATTCCACCAAGTGTAGGTGATCCTTCCAAGAGCCTCCAAAGTCCAATAAGCACGCTCTCAACATATCATCTAGGGTCTGTATAGTGCGCTCCGACTGACCATCCGTCTGTGGATGATACGAAGTATTAAACTTGAGTCTCGTACCCAATCTCTCTTGCATACTCCTCCAGAAATGCTAGGTGAATCTAGAATCCCTGTCCGAGACTATACTTCATGGGGTACCAGTTAGTATATCCTAAGTTGGCCCAAAAATTAAATTGAAAGTTGGCTTAAAATTACGCCAACGGCTCAAATTGGCCTAAGTTGGCCCAAAATTGTGCGAAGTCAAAGGAATGTTGAAAAGCAAAATTGGATGGGACATGATATATCAAACTCAAGGTGGACGAGTTTAGAATTCAAATATGGAATTGGATTTGAGAAAACAATATTTGTTGTGCCTCAAAAATCAAAGCTACGGTAAACTACTAACATAGTCATTATTAATTTTAATAAACTAAAATATCTATATAAAATAAATAAAAATATAAGATCAAAAATATGAGGGGGCTTACAGCTGCCCCCTTGAGTTGATCAAACAAGTCATCTAACCTCGGAAGAGGGTATCTGTTCTTGATTGTCACTGAGGTGAAGGTACGATAATCTACACATGATCTGGACGTACCATCCTTCTTTTTCACAAGAAGCATCGGGACTCCCGAAGGCGATCCACTAGCACGAATGAATCCCTTGGTTCTGAGTTCTTCAATCATCTTGTACAATATCTCTAGCTCTGACGGTGCCATCCTGTAGACTCTCTCTGACACTGGGGCTGTCCCGGGAATCAAGTCGATGGTGAACTCGATCTCCCGCTCTGGCGGCATCCCTGGAAGATCTTCTGGGAAAATATCTGAAAACTCTTCGACTATCCGAGGTAACTGTACGGCTGCTACCGCCATCCGCAATACTGGAGGAGAATGTTCAACTTCGACTCGAGAGAAGAAAAACTCCGGCTCGCCTGGAATGCTAAAAATAACCCTGCCAAGATGGCAGTCTATCCTAGCATACTGGTCCCTCAACCAATCCATCCCTAAGAACACATCATAATTGGCCATCGGGAACTCTATCAATCTAGTGGGGAACTCTCTACCACTAACTACGATCCGACACGAGGAAAACACCCTATCTACTCCCACAAGTCCATTACCAGTAAGTATATTGAGCCTCACTGATAATGACTCGGGCTCCAATCCTATCCGTGTCGCGAATCGTGCAGACATAAATGAATGCGAGGCACCAGAATCAAATAATACTGAAGCTGGAAAGGTGTTGACGAGAATAGTACTTGCCACTACCTCACCGGGTGCTATTCCTTCCTCTCCCATGGTCAAGGCCAGCACTTGACCATGCCCTCTGGGTGCGGGTCCCCTTTGCTGAAAATTCCTCTGCCTGCTCTGGATCAGGGCTTGGGCTTGGGCATACTGCTGCAGTCTCTGCTGCTGGAATGCCTGGGCCTGCGTCGGCAATGGCCTTGGGAACGGGTACTGCAGCTGCTGCTGCTGTTGGACTGGTGCTGGTCCTCTAACTGAAGGACTAGAGAAAGCTGATGATGAACTTCCCCTGTTCGGGCAGTTTCCAACCCTGTGGTCTGGGGCACCAAAAACTAAGCACAAACCCTGTGCACTGCGACACTCTAATACCACATGCCCCGGCTTCCCGCAGTGTGAGCATCCCACTGCGGAAGACTGCTTCTGCTTCTGCTGCTGAGGGTGCGTCGGAGTGGAATGCTGAACCGACGTCACTGAGGCCGCCCGTCTTGGAGCTCCAATGGTCAAAGCCCTGGCTGCTGGGCTAGTGCTGATGACTGATTCATCTGACCGTGGGATCGCTTTCGACCTCCGGTCCTATCCACGATCCTCTAGGAGGTATACTCATGCCTCATAACTGTTCTCAATACTGCATCAAATGTCTGATGCTCAAACTGCTCTACTACCAATAAAATCTCCAGGTGAAGCCCCTGCTGGAACCGCTGGGTCCTATCGAACTCGGTCGCTACCAAGGTGGGAGCAAACCGACTGAGTCCTGAAAACTTGGCCGTATATCTGTCGACCGTCCTGTCCATCTGCTTCAGATTGGTGATCCTCGTCTGTAGATCGTATCGAGCTACAACATCGAAATACTTGGTCTGGAATCTCTTTTTGAATACTGTCCAAGCAATGGGTGCCAATAATCTAACGGCCTGCGCCGCCCACCAGCTGCGGGCAAGATCCAATAACTGCAGGCGCACTACGGTCACCTTTTCGACTTCTGGAGTCCCGGCTGCTTCTAGAATCACCTCTGTGTCCTGAAGCCAAGCATTAGCAGCGATAGCATCTTCACTGTCGTCGAAGAATGGAGGGTTCAAGCGCTTGAAGCTGTTGGCCATGCTGTTACCCTGATGACCTCCTCTGGTCAAAGCATCTGCCACCATATGGTACAAGGCATCTCCTCGACGATCCTGGGAAGCTAATAATAACCTGATGAGACCTACCAAAGTTCCATCATCAGGTTCTGCAGGCTGGACGGGCTGAACTGGTGGCTCTCCTCCAGTAGGCATGACTCTGGAGGCTACTCCTGAATGTTGGGCTTGATCTCCGGGTTGCTGCTGGTCCACGGAAGGTGCTCCGCCTTGCTGATCGGCAGGTCCAAGAACAATGCCGCTGAAGAAGACGACATAGGGAACAATAAGGAAGGACCAGGACAGATCAACGATACAAGCATGTGATCAGGTCAAGATTACAGGGATTCAAAAGATACGAGCAGAGATCAAGGACGAGTACTGATTGAGACATCTATTCGGTAAACTCTCACATATCTTGATTTATAAGACCTGCATGGGCCACCACTTAAACCATGTCATACCCCAGAACCAGAATAATGGAGAGCGGGGGCGTACATAGCCAACTACGTATATTGAAGTACAACCCACCTCGCTATACGGTCACGGCTGTCTAGATACATGAAGGTTTAACTACAAGCCATCAGTCTCCTATGGTCATAAACAAGCCTATTGTCTCAATCTCAAGCAAGTAAAAACAGTTATAAGATGTCAGAGCACCAAATATACAATAGTAAGACGTCCCATACATTACATATTCGGATGATCATGAAGCTAGTCGTACAAAATATCAAGACTAGCAAGAGTTCTGGTTATACATGATCAACCCTAGGATTTGTCAATCATGTTACGGCTCGTAGGCAGATAGTAAATAAAGGTGCAATACGAGCTAACACGTGCTCGCCGGCTAAACGCCTCAAAAGAATAATTTTACTATAAAGTGGAAGGACAAAAAGAAACCCACTCGTTGCCAGGGTTACGCCTGGTGGTCACCATCTGGCTGGAAGGTAGGTAGATCCTCTGGTGCTGCTCCGATATCTGGCCACACAAAACCAGCTGGGTCAGACCCCAGAAAGAGCAAGTGCCACAAAGGAGGCTTCACTTAGGAACTAAAACCAGCATACCACAAATGAATATTAAAGATGATCATAAATGAAACAGATAATAATAAAGATAACAACAGTAAATTGAGTACGAGAAAACCATTCAAGTAGCCATGTCACAACACTTAAACCAAACAAGGACCGGAGTTATAACCCTTCACCTGAATAGAAATCCGTCTCAACTACTTGTTGGTAAGCAAGAACATAGGGTGAAATAAGTCAATAAACGAAAAGAGGACACATAACTGCTCCGGGGGCCAGGTTACAATCCTTAAACCAAATAAGGACCGGGATTGTAACCCTTCGCCTGAACAGAACTGGACCCCCGATCGTTATTGTTAAGGCCTGTATAAATAATCATGCTATTGAAGTAAAATAAAACATGACGAGCATGGCATGGGGAGCAATAAGACAATAAACGAAGAGAGGACACAGAACTGCTCCGGGAGCCAGGTTACAACCCTTATACCAAACAAGGTCCGGGGTTGTAATCCTTCGCCTGAACAGAACTGGTCCCCTGATCATTATTGTTAAGGGAAGCATAAATAATCATGTCTTGTCATAATCTTGCACAGGATCAGGACAAGTCGAAGCTGGGCTTGACTTTACTCAATCAATCACGGCCAAGCAAAGAGTACGGCTTGATACTTTAACTAACTAGTGTTATCACAGGCCTAGTTACTAGCAAAGGCAATGAGATTATCCCAACAGCCACAAGCCCTACAGACCATCCAGGTTATCCAGGTCGAATGTCCATTTATGAAGGGTACAACACGTGACTGTGTGCTGGAAATGTGCCCGACTCGTCGGTAGGCTACAAGTCCACTTAGTGCGCCCAGATAACAGAATTGCCTGTAGCTGGAAAATCTCTTCATGACTACTGAATTATTCTAGTTTATTAGCCTTAGTCAATTTTTGTAGGTATCCCTGACCGTGGTACTCAGGGAGCCTCATCCTAGACATGATGCAAGACAGTACTGGTTTATTTGTACAAACACAATCGTCCACGGTGTCCAGGTCATTCATACTTGTCATGACATGCTAGCCGTCGCAACAGCCTTCAAGATATATATCATGTCATGTTCACTGTCAGGAGTGCGCCACGACGGGCCACTATCACGTCATGTTATTTGTCAAAAGTGCACCACAACGGGTCACCAGCGTGTCAGGAAACATATTTAAATTAACAAGGCACCAACATACATGTAGCACTAAATAATCAAAAGAGGGTGCATGGACGACAGGGGGAGTCATGCGGCACAGGGGGCAGGGCGCATGCGGCTGAGAGCCATGCGGCTGGAAATCAAGAGAAGTTCATGCGGCCACGGAAATTCATACGGCCACGGAAATTCATGCGGCCACGGCAGTTCATGCGGCTGCGGAAGTTCATGCGGCCACGGAAGTTCATGCGACCACGGAAATTCATGCGGCTGCGGAAGTTCATGCGGCTGCAGAAGTTCATGCGGCCACGGAAGTTCATGCGGCTGCGGAAGTTCATGCGGCCACGAAAATTCATGCGGCTGCGAAAGTTCATGCGGCCACGGAAATTCATGCGGCTGCGGAAGTTCATACGGCCACGGAAATTTATGCGACTGCGGAAGTTCATACGGCCACGGAAGTTCATGCGGCTGCGGAAGTTCATACGGCCACGAAAGTTCATGCGGCTGCGGAAGTGTTCTTCTTCTCTATTATTCTGAGAAAAAGAACCATGCAAGCCATGGCTTCCAAGCTTCATAAAACCTTCATCTAGAGTCCAAATCCGAACTTCCATAGGTCAAAATGGGGCAGAATAAAATTCTCTACAACATGGAACCATCAGAACTTGATAATAACAAGATTAAATAGATCAAAACCCAAGAAATCCAAAAATAAAATAAACTTAGATCTACAAGAAATGAGCCATGGAAATTAGAAATACTAAGTATTAAAGTGTGTTAGAATCTCATGAGAAAGAGAATGAAACAATAAAAACGGAGTTCTTCCATGAAGTAAGCTGCACTTGCCTAAGCTCTCTTCCTGGTAGGTAAAGAAGTAATGGTGGAGAAGAAAAAGAGTAATGAAGAGAGAGAGAAAGAGTTGGGCTAATAAATGGGGATGGTGGTGGTAGGTAAGGGTTCTCTCCTTGGTTCATGATGAACCAATAAACAACCCAAGCCGAACCAAGCCAACCCAAACAAGCAGAACCAAGCCAGAAGACATAAAATACGAGTCAAGATACGTATACGTATTCCAAATACGTAATACGAACCACGGTCATTACACAACACGACCGGAAGCGATATACTCAGCTTCAGTCGTTGATAATGCGACATAATTTTACTTTTTTCTAAACCAAGAGACTAAAGCTTTTCCTAGAAAATGACACGTACTGCTGGTACTTTTACGGTCTACTTTGCATCTGGCAAAATCTGCATCAGAATAATCAATTAGGTTAAATGATTTAGTTTTGGAATACCACAAGTCGATGGCAGAAGTTCCTTTAAGGTATCGAAAGATACCTTTAACTGCGCATAGGTGTGATTCCTTAGGATTAGCTTGATATCTAGCACATATGCAAACACTAAATATTATATCAGGATGACTAGCAGTTAAGTACAGTAAACTTCCAATCAAACCTCGATACTTACATTGGTCTATAGGTTTGCCACTTTCATCAATGTCAAGCTTGGTTAAGGTAGCCATTGGAGTTCCAATAGGCTTTGTATTGTTGAAGTCGAACTTCTTTAGAAACTCCTTCGTATACTTTACTTGATTAATGAAGGTCCCTTGTGAAGTTTGTCTGATTTGTAGTCGGAGAAAGTAGTTGAGCTCTCCCATCATGCTCATCTCAAACTCATTTCGCATACACTTAGCAAACTATTGACATAGTACCTCATTAGTTGGACCCAAAAAAATGTCATCTACGTATATTTGTACTAAAAAAATATCATCACTAAGGGATTTGATAAATAAAGTATTATCTACTTTCCCTTTAGAAAAAACATTTTGCAGTAGAAAGATACTTAGACGATCATACCAAGCTCTGGGTGCTTGTTTGAGTCCATACAATGTCTTTCTTAACTTGGAAATGTGATCAGGAAATTTAAAATCTTTAAAACCTGGAGGTTGTTTTATAAAACTTTTTCTTTTATAAAGCTATTCAGAAAAGTACTTTTCATATCCATTTGAAACAATTTAAAATCATGAAACATGCATATGCACAAAACATGCGAATGGATTCAAGTCTAGCAATATGAGCATAGGTCTCGTTACAATCAATTCATTTTTCTTGATTATAACCCTGAGCAACTAGACGTGCTTTGTTGCGAATGACTTGTCCATCCTCACTTAGTTTGTTTCAGAATACCCATTTGGTACCAATTATAAAGTGACCAATAGGCTTAGGAACGAGTTCCCAAACTTGATTCTCTCAAATTTGTTTAATCCTCTTACATGACATAAATCCAAAATTCATCATCAAATGTATTTGCTACTGACTTAGGTTCTATTTATGAAATAAATGAAACACTTGCAGCTGCATCCTTAGTAGAAGAATGAGTATTTACACCTTTTGATACATCACCTATTATCAAAGTTTCTGGATGGTCTAACATGAATCTCATCTTCTTTGGCAGACTCTCCAGATAACTAGTTTTTGTTTCAGTATTTTAAGGTTCTTTGCTGGATGTTTTCCCTGAGTCCTCGTCATCACTGTCATTTGGCAATTAATTGTTAAATTCATCAAAAGTAACATTAACTGATTCTTCAACAACTAAAGACCTCTTATTGAAAATTATATAGCCTTTAATCTTAGCAGCATATCCAAGGAATATTCCTTTATCTGCCATAGAGTCAAACTTTTCCAAGTTATCCTTGGTATTCAAAATAAAATAGCGTCATCCAAAAACTTTAAAATATAAAATATTAGGAATACGATTAAACCACAGTTCATCAGGAGGCTTTTTCGATATAGGTCGAATTATAACCCTATTTAAAATATGACAAGCTGTACTTACAACTTTAGACCAAAAATATTTTGAAAGATTGTACTGGTTAAGTATAACTCTAGCCATTTCACTGAGAGTTCTATTCTTCCGCTCCATAACACTATTTTGTTGGGGAGTTCTGGGACAGAAAAACTCATAAAAATAACCATTCAAATCACAGAACTTTTTAAAATTAGAAATTTTTAAATTTGCCTCTATGATTACTTCGGATATGAGTAATCATGAAGCCCTTTTCGTTTTGAACATTTTTACAGAAAATTTCAAATTCAAAAAGCGTATCATTTTTATTTAATAAAAAGAAAACCCAAGTGTAGCGAGAAAAATTATCAACAATAACAAAAGCATAGAGTTTTCCACCAAGACTAGCAACTCTACTTGGTCCAAACAAATCCATATGTAATAGTTGCAAATGTCTTGAAGTACTTACAGCATTTATGGATTTAAATGATGACCTAGTTGCTTTATTTTTCTTGCAATCAGAACATACCGTTCTTTCTTGAACGAAATTTTAGGTAATCCTTTTACCAATTTCTTCGTTGATAGCCTTGATATGGTATCCATATTCGTATGTCCTAGTCTCATGTATCATAGCCAGCTTTCATCTTTGTTAGCTATAAGGCACTTGCCAGCATTGTTAGTACTATCTGATATATATTATCCTCCCTTATTCCTTCATAAGCTAAATCCCCAATAGTCATATCATATATAGAGATTTATCTATCACAAAGTTAATGCCATAACCATGATCGACAAGATGACTTATGCTTAGTAGGTTATATTTTAACTCTGTGACTAGACAAACATCTTCAATGACTAGGTAAGGAGACACACCAACAATATCGTTACCTATTATATAACTTCTCAGATTATTTTCAAAGGAGACATATCCTTCTTTCTTTATTGATAGTGTAGCGAACAAAGATTTATCACCAGTCATGTGCCGTGAATATCCGCTATCGAGGATCCATTTACTTCTAGCCTGAGAGGGTTGGCCTACCTATAAAACGAGTAGACGTGATTTGGTACCAATTTTTTAAGGGTCCGAAAATGTTAGTCTTAGGTATCCAGGCATATATGTTCACATCACTTAGTTTTCTAACTCTACAAAACTTAGAAATGTGTCCATGTGAACCACAATATGTATAGGAAATTTGAGAGCTAGTGCTTGGTGTCATATTATTGATATGATGCTTGTGTGTCATTCTTGGATACTTGTAAACAAATACATGATTCTGTGAAACATTATGCTTACATGCTTTCTTTGATCGTGTCGTATTACGTATATGTTGTGTTATATGACAAATCTTTGGCTAAGTAGCAGGTATAATCTGTTTTCCCAACTTTACCTCTAACTTTTTAGAGAAAGCACATGCCTCATCATACTTAATAGATATAGCATCAATCTTTTGTGCAGCGATGTTATACTTCTTCTTCTCTAACTCGTATAACTCATTCAGCTTGGCATAATGATCACTTTTCTCATTAGTTTTGTGAGCATCATGCAAGCTAAGCTTCAGAGTTGATATTTCTTCATTCTTGTTAATGGTGGAAGGTGTTTCCCGTATATCCTTCAGTAGGGATGACCACCTTTCACCTTCAGTAGTATAAGCTTTAATCTATTTTCGAGACTGCTTATATTTTTTTAAGACTCTCTTGTGTTCATCTAACAAGTCGTTAAAAGCATCAAATGTAAAATCATTATACAGAGGGTTAGTTGTTACCTGATCAAATGCCATCAAGTAAACATTTGTAGAGCTGCTTGGTCTATCTTCTTCCTCTAATTCACTGGCCTCACTTTCATGCCAGATGTAACACCCCAATTCCAAAATACTTAGGACTAAGTACGTATCTATGCCAGTTGTACACATACGAAGTATACTCTAATATATGGAAATCTCGTACGAATACATAAGCTGTGTAATGAAGTAAACCATGATAATTAATCTCATCCACAATAAGCAAAATAACTGTATAATAAAAATAAACTCTAAATTTATCATTTGTACAAAAGTTGGGCGGAGACAGATCCACTACCAACCATTTAAGTGTGAAGAACAGTACAAGGAAATGATGGATAAGAAGGGTAATGGAAGATCCAAGAGCAATCATCCTCGATATAGAAGGAAAAACCATGATCTTGGCTAGAGCACCAGCAAAACATCAAAAAGCAAACACACCTGAAGAGATCACCAAGTCCTCAGAGGGACGTAACAAGATACATAAAAGAACATGCCATATAAACTATGATATATAATAAATAAAGAAAAAAGTACATGCAATAGGGCTCCTAACTGTTCTACTGTGAATATGCAGTTGAGATGCAATCCTTCAACGCATGAGCCCTGGCTGTAGATGGGATCGGCATAGTTTCCATATAGGGCACCAGGGGCCTATGTCCGTAACGTTCGAAGATCGTCAGAGGGCATCATATGCAAGGGGCTACGTCCATAACGCTCTGGAAAACGTCAGAGGGCACCTGGAGCCTGCGTCTCCGGAGGAGCGCACAGGTAATCAAGGAAGTACAAAAGAAGCCCATACGTCAGGTATTGTTCTTCCTACCCAATGTCTAGTATTATCATTTCTATGACTGATATGAACCTCTAGTAACCACCAAGTCTACTAACATGCAATTCTATTGCCAGTTACTCATATCTGTCGCACGCCCCATACGTATCGGTGGCCGACCGACTACGCGAATGCGTGTCCTACATGTGACTCACAATACGTGATAAAGCATGTGTCAAGGCCTATGAGATATACCAATACCTCGTCATCAATGGGGGGTCACTAGACTAAGTCAATGCAAGAAAATAATATAAAAGCAATCAAAACGACCGATATAGTCGCTTGCACCCAAGTGTGACCTGGACGCACAGTTATATAAAAACATAGAACAAATATAAGAAACTGAAAATAAATAATTGAAAAAAATTAAGTAAAGTAATCACAGAGTAAGGTGGCAAGGTATCTTACTTGGTAGTATGAGGATGGCAAGTCCAACTGTCAATCACGCCAGCAATAAAAACTCAAAATCCATGAACGGCTCCGGATGCTGAAATAAACATCAAGAAGGATCCCAGTGTAAAAGATATATCTAAGAAACACCTGTCCAAAAGTCTAATTTCAGACACAGGGGCAAAATCGTAATTTTTGGTCAAAACGATGTCCGCCGTTGGACCCGTTTTGTATCGAAATATGTGCCAGTATATATGGTCTCTTCATCAAAATACAAGTCTATGGGTCCGATTTGAGGAGACGAACCCAACCGTATGTCCAAGTTGGATTCCGGCGGGCCGTGCACAAATTCGCCCGTTGGATCGGGTCGTGGGCCCGCCAAATAGGCATTCCGGTCGACCTTTTCAGAATCGGACCAAACTTGGCACACAGGACCATAAAAATGATAGGGTTCTGCTGGCATAAGTTTCGTCTCGATTTGACAAATGTGCACAAATTAATTGAGAAATTTGCAAGGAGGCCGATACGGTAAATTTTGACGGATATGCATCAAATTCATCGCGCACACGCGACCAATTTGAATTCCGTCAAAGCCCATACGTCTGCAAAGTCGATACGCACCTTTCGAGGCTTTCAGTTCACGACCATGTCGCCCGATTTGTCGGGGCGCACATCGTATCGGGAGAAAACCATTAAAAATTGCTGTTTTAAAAGATGATTTTTCTTAAACTTTGAAGTCTCTTTTCTTAGCGCTCATTCGATAAAATTGAATTCTGCGAGAAGGGTTATAATCTCGTATATGTTGTCTATAAATCCTATTAAACACAATTTTGAATCTGTTGATAGGTTGGTCAGGAATCGCCTTCCAAGTGGGCTGTTTGAATTAGTTTCATGCTCTGTTTCGAGAAATTTTTCGACAATTTCGTGTCGATTTTTCATCGAAACAGCATCAGTTCGACACGAACTAATTAAAGGGATTCCTAGATGGTTATGTAGTCTGTTCATAGGATTTTACGAGATCGAATTTCATTGAACGAGGAGGACGAAATCATACCTAAAAAGTTGGGTTGTTGCTTCCTACTGTCCCTGTGCTTGTTGGTGCCACTGCTGCTGTTGCCGGCTTCTGGCCGCCGGTCGGCCACCACTGCGGCGGTACGGTAGGGCGCACGGGCGTACGTAGGCGTGGTGCACCATCACGTGGGAAGGGGTTAGGGTTTTGGTGATCACAAACTTTATATAAAGAGAGAGATAGGGCTCCTTATACGCGCGAGCTGGGGGGGTTTATAAGCGTGCCTGGGGAGTTCTGTGTTCGGGAAATTTTTTTTCTCTATTATCTATATATTTTTTTTCTCTATTATCTATATATATTTTTTTTTTCTCTATTATCTATATATATATATATATATATATATATATATATATATATATATATATATATATATATATACCTATCAATATATCTTATAACCAAAATAAATAAATAAAAATATATTTTAACTCATCTGATAACGAAAATAATATATTTGTATAAAATATTTTATACATAAATTTATTTAGTTAATATAATTTCTTTAGTATAACTCTCTCTCTCTCTTTCTCTCTCTCTCTCTTTATATATATATATATATATATATATATATATATATATATATATATATATATATATATATATATATTACCATAATATTATTTTTCTAATTAGAATAGAGAATTAATTATAAAAAAATATAAAAAGTATCTAACTTCTTTTTTTTCCTCAATAACTAATATCTATAAAGCTTGAGTAAAAATATTTTATAAAAATCTATATATAAAACATTATATTTTATACATCAATTTATAGTGAAAATTTTATAGTACAGTCTAGAGATCAAATTTATATATGCAAAAATCTAAATAAAATAGAATGTCTGCTGAATATATATATATATATATATATATATATATATATATATATATATATATATATATATATATATATATATATATAACAAAATTTTGGGGGTTTACATCCTACCCAACTTATAAAAAATTTCGTCCTCGAAATTAAAATAAGTCTCATTAAAAAAAATGTAAATATATAACAACTACGATATTTAATACAAGGGAGGGTAGTACGTCCATTTGCAACATGTTTTCCAAAACGGGTAGGAGGTGGCTATCACAGGAATCTCAGTTGACATCATATTCTACAAGATTGGGTATTCTTGGTTCAAGGCCCTACTCAACTTATAGAAGTTGGCTAACCGCGAAAATCATTGCAAGGCTTCTGGGAAGGACAATCTCTAGGGAGAGGAACAAGAATAATGGACGCCTCTGACTGTAATCACGGTTTCTAAGTGAGCCTCGTTATTGTCATGGTGTTCTTGGTTATTAATTGCTATTAGAGGATTGTTAAAATCTAACATCGTTTCTATCTGTCATGCCTTCGGCAGGAGGGTAAATTTATTTATTTATTTATTATATTTTTTCTCTCAAATGTAACTAGAACATGTTGGTTCAAAGAATTTTTTGTTTTCGTCAAACATAAGTACTAAGAGATGATATTGAAGAACTTAGGGGAGGAAGAGTTCATGTGCCAAGAGGTGAGAATCTATAACAAGTACAAAACCTTGCTATAGAGTATGAGTTGGTGAGTGTTTAGAATCTTTAAGTCATAATTAATAGGGTATGCGGGTTGGTGTTGGCATCGTATTAGAGGTGTGTGCTTGCTTGAGTGAAAAGTATATGTCATAGGTGTGATGCATGTCACGACCCGCACCCACTGTGAGGGTACGAGTGCGTAACAACGCCCAGCCTACGCCGCAGTGTCAGCGGTAGAACGCTGTTCTAGGTCACTATCTAACCAGTACTCATGCAATTATATAATTTACTTGTCAAAATCTCAATTCTGAACGGAGGACAAGTATAGATATAATGTAATCTCAATCACAGTCTAAGCACGATATGATAATACAGAAGATTATAACTAAGACTGAAAACAACAATAAAACCAACTACTAAATAATATAATCTCTAACAATCTCAAACAACATGTCTCAACTTATTTACAATTCAAGTTCTAAAACATGAAATCTAAACCAAGTCACTAGCTAATCTCCCGATCACTCCTGAGTGTCGGGGCCAAAGGAAGCTAAGCCGTCTCCTGGTCCATAATAAGTAGGGCAAGTGTCCTCAGGGCAATCATCTGTAAAATTTTAACAGGTCCAGTCAGGACAGGAACGAGCACAATCTCATCTAGAAAACCCAAGTAAATGACAGAAAACTATAAAGCAGTTATAGACAGTTATATTGATGAACATGACAGTTTATATTCAGGTGATGGTATAGAAAGACAGGTAAAGTACAAGGAAAGTAAGGTAACTAAACAAGAGAAGAATCATGGCAATAAAGACTGTAAATGGAAACTAGCAGAACCAGGATAACATTATATAAGTCCAGACAGTAAATGTAGACAAGTGTAACTCCAATGTAAGTCCAGTACAAGACGAATCTACTACAAGATGAATCCAGTACGGGATGATTCCAGTCATAGTGATCAATGATTCCAGGGTGAGTCTAGCCTATACTCTAACAGTGTGTTTTAAAATACCGAGACTGACATGTAAATGGCTGTAGGTAATACGGCACATCACACACCTGACCGGGTGTGAGATTGCTATCATTCCAGTAGATTCCAGTAGATTCCAGTTAGGAGATTCCAGATTGGGGTATGTCTACATGTCTTACTCAAGTATTTCCCCTCCCAGTAAGTACAAGTGATTCCAGAATACGATACGAGAATCGAGATGAGTTCAGCCAACATGATGATACCAGCAAGTAATTCCAGGGTGATTCTAGTAGGTGATTCCAGTAATAGAAGCCAGACATGATGATACCAGTAATAGAGGCCAGACAATATGGTATGTGTGTCGCATACATGAATCCAGAAATATCTATATATGTGGTAACATAGAATCACATACAACTAACTAGAACTGAAGTACAGTAATTGACAAATAAATGAGAGAACTATCAGAGAATGTACTCACCTGCTACTCTGAAAAGAGTAGTGTAATAACAGATGTCTGCAACAGAGTCACAATGTCCTAAACAGAGAAATATAGGTTATAATGTGTTTAAATAAGACAATAAAGTTTATGATGCAATCTACATGATTCTAAGTCAATTCTAGGTCAAAGTCAAACCTGGTCAACTGTCTAGGTCAAACTAGGTCCAAGTCAAACTTGGTCAACTCTGGGTCAACCCAAGTCAACATCTAGGCTCAATGTTGACTTTGGTCAACTCTAGTCAAGTCAAACAAGGTTAACTAGTCTCTTTCTAGGTCATACTAGATCAACATCCTATGTATCAACCTATACCTTACCACAAATGTAAGCTATTACTTAGCACCCAATACTCTGTCACATATCACCTAGGTAATCCCATTACCTATACTTAAGACTACCACATAACCAAATACCTATATCCATTATACTCTCTCATATCAACCTTACCTCAACTCACCATAACATATTACATATGTATATACTCAAGCCTATATACATACATCAACATTTTCTCCCTTAAACCCTCCAACTTATCTCATGCAACACTATGTACATAACCACATCCATATATATGTATACTCAAACTCCTATATAGATATATATCATATATACAACATTGCATTTATTTCATAACCTCATGCTAGCATACACATATGTACATATAGATAGGGAAACATGAAACAAAGGGGGAAGATTATGGTAGGATATATATTTAACTATGTGTGGATGGAGGTTTAGTGCACACTGTTAACAGGGGGAATTTCAGGAAGGATTCAGTCATATCTACATAGTGAAACCTGGGAATTGAATTGCAACTTCAGAATTTAATGATAAGGAAGGGAACATGCATATAGTTCAGTTAACAATCTCAGTTGTGTGTGTGCTAGTGTGTCAATATAGGTAGTTATGAAGAATGTGTGTGCAATACTAATTCAGGTTTTTGACAGTGCATGTGTGTGTGTCCATGTGGTACAATGTGTATAGGTGAGTGTCAATGTGGGTTCAGTTTTTGTGTGTGTAGTGGCATATAGAAAACAGTGTTGTGTGTATTCATAGGTTAAGTTCTCAGAAAACGGGAAACATTGAATGTGTGTGTGTGAAGAGAACTCAGTGTCATGTTCTCAGATTTTGAAATGTGTGTGTGTATACTTCTGAAATCAGTGGTGTGTGTGGCTTAGTGAAAGGGCAGTTCAGTGTTCAGATTATGAAAAGGAAGGGGATTCTCAGGTTCAGTCTAATATGCTCAGTCCCTCACAAACTCAGATTTTAACATACATCCAAATTTCTCAGGTTGCATATCAACCAAACCAACATTCCCAGATTGAAAATACTGAACCCAAATCTTAACAACTTGAAATCTATACTCAGGTTTTGAGATCCTGAAATCATCTCAGGTTTACACATATTGAATCACTCAGTTAACTCATTACTTGAACTCTCAGGTTATAGGTTCATGACTAAATCTCAGATTACATTTACATGTGAAACCAACCCATCATTCCTATGAAATCTCAGTTATTTCTATTTAACAGTGAATCAAAATTCATATATAAACAGTGCATCAAACCAATACAGTTCACTGATTGTTCTCAGGTTTACATTTAATCTAGGAATCAAACTCAATTCAACATCATCCAACTAATCTCAGTTATTACTTCTTAGCTAAACCAACATACATTTCATCTAAGTTTAACCATTTAATCAAGAATCAAAACTCAACTCAACATATGAAATTTCAGTTTTAATTCTAACAGTGATTCAATCATTCAATATCAGTTAACACATTTAACAGTGAAATCAATACTACATATCCTGAATTCTCAGGTTTACACAATTGCCATCTCAGGATTTCATTTCCAGGTTTAACATTACCTATATCTCAGGTTTTTGACATTGAATCTCAGGAATAGGCTCGATTGTTCTCAGGTTTATATGTATATTATCTGACAGTAAAGAAAAGCCAACTGAAATTCCCTGATACATAACCTTCCACATTCGAAAACCCAAAACTGAACTACTGAATTTAACATCAGTTATACATACATATACAACATAATCTTCTAAACTAATTTAACATTCGAGGGAAATGGATTCCAACAACTGACAGGTCAAATCAAAAACTCAACTGACAGTGAAGAACACTGACACATAAATTCCCATTCATTCAAACCCAAATTAACCATCGAATTTTACAAACAGGTATATCAGTATGTGTACCATGTGTCATGTGTCTAAGGAAAGCCATTCGTGTCCACTAGAGTGGACACGAAGTGTCCAAACGAAACAAAACATTGTATACGAAATTCACAGTGAGGACTGGCTCGTGCACGCGTGTCGTATCCTCGTGCATACTACACGAGTCAAACCAGGACACGAGCTCGTGCACCTAGGTTCGCCAGGACTAGGAGAACATGTCTAGGTATCTTCCCCGTATCCACGTGTATCGTGTCGCGTGTACGAGACACGTATCAGACGCGTTCCTGTACGCGTGTAGTCTCTGTGTATGACCAGTGCGGCCCCGTTTCTGTGTCCGATACGAAACAAGGTGTCGTAAAACTTGGGGAGTGACTTGTCAGTCACTGCCCCAACCTCCATGCCAAGTTTCGCGTGTCGAAACGCTGTGTCCAGTGAGGAACAGGACACGGGTAGCAGGACAGCGCACACGCGTGTCGTGCAGCGTGTCCGCACCCAATTTCGACATGAAATCGATACGAAAATCACATCAGTCTTCACAGAAGTTAATATAAATATCTAGATCTACAAATTCATGTAATTGGTTTTACAAAAATCGAAAATAAATTCCTAAGTGACATTTCATCGAACACCTATACGTACTCTATGACACGTGTCCGATACGGACACCAAACGGACAGAAATCCATCCAAATTTCAGGGACAGCTAAGGGACTCCTAGATCTAGCCCTATATACAAAGAAAACAGAAATTTAAATCAATTTGGGGAGTTTTACCTATAGGTGCAAAAAGCATAAAAAGCTTCAAATGGGGGGGTGTTCTTCTTGATGGCCAAATGCTCCAAATGAACCCAAAACTGAGATTAACCTCCAGAAATATTAAACATACAGAAATTAGACACTAATGCAAAAGACTAGGATTAAAAAGGAGTTGAAATGAAAAAGTTAGGGAATGGCTCTTTACCTCTTTCTTCAAAGCTTGAAAAAAATAATAAAAGAGGCAAGAACAAGGAGAAGATTATTTATAGGGAAGGGGGAGCCCTAGTGGCTGGTCATAAAGTGAAAAATTAGGGTTAGGGCTTAGTCTAATGGCTATGGGCCTAATTGCACTAGTCATGGAACCAATTTCTAGGTCTCAAGCCTATGGACCAATTCACCAATCCTCCTACTTCAAACTTGATCCAAAGTGTCCTAACTTGAGTTGACTTAAGTTAGACTAGGGTCCATACCATGTTAACTAGGTCACCAAGTCAAGGTCAAAATCTAGGACAGTCTCTTAAGTCACAGCTAGTCAAAAGTCAAAATCAACAATCACCAGTGCAATAAATCATGAATTAATTCAAAAAGGCCAATTGACCAAAATACCCTCATGCTCAAAAGTAATAATAATTATCCTAATGGCATGGTCAGGCTCTAGGTCAGACAGTTTCTCAGGTTACACTTGCAAGGTATCAAAATCAAAAGCCATGACTTAAAACAGTTTTTAAATAATTTTAAAATGATTAAAAATCACCAAAAATTATAATGTGAAATAAATATCAATAAATAATAATTATAATTACAAAATTTTAAAATTACCCTCATTTCAGAAACTGGGTGTTATAATGCGTCTTGCATGGATCATGGGTGTTTAGTTTGTTCGAAGGAATGGGTCGATATTGTATGGTTAAATAAGAAGTGGAACGAAAATTACCTCTTATGGTTTGTTCTAGGGGAAAAATGTGTCATACCTATGGTGTAATTGAAATAGAGTACAAGAATGAGTATTTATGCGGGACAGGGATGTCATACGTGCAGCTTGACTTATCTAGTTCATGACTGTGAAATTTGTTCAAAGAGAACGGCTCGTGTTGTGCTATAAATATCAAAGTCATAGTAGGGGGTTTCCATTGATACAGAATAAAGTAAGCGTTTATGAACTACTAAATTACTGGCCTAACTTGGAACCAATCATTTCCAATCCTTGCTAATTCTTAGAGAGGCTGGCCTTTACATTTTAGGAATTTTATTCTCGAAGGTAGAACTAAGCCGTGTTTCTATTATCGAACGAAGTCTGAAGAACCCAAGTTGCTATATTTTACCGCGATTATCTAAACACACGAGCAAGGGATATAAGGGCAATACGAAGATCGTATCGTAACTCCTAACAGATGGAAGGATGGTTATGATGGAATCCAGACTTGATATCGTATTCCAAGAGATAGAGTATGCTAATTTCAAGGTTTTAACATAATTTACTTAATCAAGGGAAGCACATTAATAGAACTTCTAAGAAGTTCAACTTCAAGGAGATGTATGAATATGAGGTACTCCTGATCGTAGTCATTGTCTCTCGAAGAAGTCGAGGTGTTACCTATTAAATATTGCTGATATATTGACCTTGTTTCTTCAAGGCAGTAGGGGAGGTCTTGGTCAGGCAAAATCGGAAACAAGTTGGTACAATGGGATTCTACTCTTCGTATAACATAGGCTACGAAGGGATACGGTTAAAGGAATTATGGAAGAAGGATTTGTAGACCAAAAGATGAGGACTACGCAAAAGGTGTATGTACAAATTTCACGAAGTGTGGTTTTTATAGCCCAAATATGGCGATATGTACGTATGGGTTTAACTGGGTCTTAATGGATTCCCAAATGGGATATCGATCTTTGATTGAAGGAGTCATAGGTTTTAATCTATATCAACTGGACGAGATGCTATGAAATCAATCTGAGCCATTCCTAGTAGGTTAGGGTAATCTTATATAGGTTCCAAGTCAAGTGGTCGGGATAATTTTTTTCCAGCCAGGGTGATTAACCAGGTTCCTAAAACCCAAAAATACGCCTTCTGCGACTTTTGTGTTTAAGTAGCACAAAAAAACTCAATTGAGTGGCACACTAGTGGCATGTGCGTAGAGGACTTCGAGTAGATCACAACCATATATTGGGTCGAAAGATTTGAGTCTAGGTTGAGTCTCTAATTGGAGTCGAAAATTATATTGGTATTATGGTAAAGGTTATCATTAGCCGTTATGACTCGTAAGTCGCATCATAAAAATAGAGTACAAGGGGACATGTTCTAGTGGGACATGTTATGTCTATATGAAGGTGGAGTCGTCTATGTCTTGTATGTGAAATTTGTTGGAAGGTAACAGCTGGTCTCGTGCTCCGAATATTAATGTCACGGTCGAGGACGCCAAATGATCTAAATGGAAAGTGGGAGTTCATGGGGCACTAATTATCATCCTAATGGAAATCAACTTATCATGATCCATTGGTAACCTAGTAAAATTTTTAGAAGGCTTAGAATCTATTCACTCCAAAATTTCTTTCTCAGAATTAAAACTAATGCACGGTTTTAGGATTAATAATGTTAGAAAAATTCAAAGTTGTGATATCATGCTTGGACTTTGAGTATAAAGGAATACTACGCAATGTGATAGATAACTTGATATGGTCGATATGCATCAGTTTGGAAGGTGGTTCTTCGATTTTGAATAGATGGAACGATTGTGTATACATAGCTTTCATGGCCATAGGTGGTATGGCGAAATAAGGGGGACATTCTGTGTCTAGCTTCCCTCAAATATGAGCGTTTGTTTTTCCGTAGCAAGTAAAAAGCGAAAACAGTAAAGAGTTCAAGGGAGATGGAATCCATGCGAATACGGGGTTCCAAGGACGATTGAATAATTCAAACAGAGTTGTCAAGACAGTTGTAGATGAGTTCATAGAGACACATATATCTCACTCTACGTAGGTTAATCATATGAAGAGCGAACCAATGTACTAAGGTTGATCAGACCATAATACACCGATTCTAATTAGTCAATATGTTAGCGGGCGTCCCCAATAGACACATGTCCTGAACAAGCTTGATAAAAAATAAACTTGCAAAAAATAGGCTATAATAGTGGCGCTAGTCAAGATAGTCAAAATATAACTACATGAGATTTATGATTGAAAGAAAACACCAGTAGTTCAAGTTCATCAAACTCTAAGATTCGTCCGGTGTTCGTGCCTCTAAGTTGTCCTACTATTTTCTTTTTTCAGGCCTTGGTTGTACTAATGAGCACAGTCTAGGTAATCTGATAGGTTATGAGACAGACTACCCAACTTATAAAAGTTCAACTAGTAAGATGATTGAGCAATATACACGTATACATAATAGGAGTCACCTTCCTAACCTCTCCATCAAGCACGAAATGAAAGAGAGATAAAATTTATGGTAGAAAAAGAATCAAGTAAGAGACAAATCAAGGCAGTCAAACGAGAGTTCGAAGATGGAATTCAAGGGAGGAGATCAAGTGTGTGGATGAGATTCTATACTCTAATCCTATATGCAGGCTCACATCGGTACAGTAACGTAACATAACCGAAGTGATAAACTCGACCTGCATGGACCACCACAAAAACATGTAAAGCCCCAATCCCAAAATACTTAGGAGTAAGTACGTATCCATGCCAGCTGTACACATACGAAGTATACTCCAATATATGGAAATCTCGTACGAATACATAAGCTGTGTAATGCAGTAAACTGTCACGACCCGGTCCCAATTTCTTGGGTCGAATCGGATCATGTCCAGCCTGCACCGTTATTGAGACGGTGGCAGTAAGCTGTATCACTCATACAGGTAAATAAAATAACACAGTCTAATTGCCACAACTTTAATAATTCGAATAGTTTAAAACTTTTTACAATAAAATGAAAGATACATCTGAGATACATTATTTCCACAAACATCATGAATTATAAAAGAAGAAGAAAAATCTAGACAACCAGCTCATCAGTCTCGAGATCATCGTCCTCTAGTTGGGACCTCAGGAAATATCGCGGAACAAAGCCTCATCAGTGATACCTAAAATGTTGGGTCTCCAGTCAGGAGGGAGCAAAGTACAATTTATGCTAATTTGACAATTGAAATAATAATAGAATCATGCACTTTTAAACAATTTTGAAACCAACAGTTTAAGCAGTTACAGTTTTAAAACAGTTACAGTTCTGTGATGTGAATAGGTAATAAAATATGACCGGCTTGGGTTGTACAGTGAATGATATGGCTTATCCCCGTGTGTATGAGGGGTAAGCTAATACAGTTGTTACAGTAATTTGGATGTGGTCATACACATTACACTACTCTTCCAGTCCCCAATAGTTACAGTAGTTACAGTCAATGCTCTCAAAGAGAGTTCCGTGTTGTATCGTGGTTTAAACTTGCAATAAAACGATTACTAAATAATTGTAAACTAACACAAAATGTACTTGCCTTTGTTTTATTGACTGGATTCGTTTGTTGATTCCGGGGTGATGCTAGTACAGTCCTCGAAACCCTACAATTGAGAATTGACTCAGATTTCAGGTTTACCAATCTAGCTACGCTAGTTGAAATCTCTATTTGTGTCCTAGTCCAATTTTAATTCTTTAATTAACCAAACACGAAAAATACGATTATTAGTCCGTTGATTTAGTACGAGGGAAAAAGATTGTTTTAAACTTTTGAATTCGAAAAACTTCGTCGATACCAGATTAATTATTAAAACTTGGTATTTTCATAGTATATAAATATAAAGCTAATTTTCTTATTTAGTGAGAAATACATGATTTTTAATTAAATAGAAACTTGTCAATTTTTAGGTGAGAAAATTTTTATTATTTTTTTTTATACGAAAATACCTTTTTATTCAATTTACTCCTTTAATACAAAAACTCACAAAACCAGAAATAACTAAAATCTAGGCTACCAATTACAGTTACAGACCACAGCCAGCTGGGCTTATGCCCATTACAATTTATTTACATAAATTGAAATAAGACAAAACTGCCGTTAGTCCTAAACTTTAAATATAAATAAAATATGATCAGAATTAAATAGTAATAATAAAGATAAAATATAGAGTCTCAGATATGGTCCAATCCACAACTGGGCTAATGCCTCAACGTCCGGGCGAAGCCGGTTTCGTTTGCACTTAGCCGGGTCCATTGACCGATACGGTCGTCACCCAAAATAAAATATCAAATAAAATTCCGAAATCCATTTTAAATTTATTTTTAAAATAATCTAGAATTTACGAAAAAATCCGGCAGCATCTCCTCTATTTTTGGTCAACCCAAAAACTAGGAAATAGCGCCGATAATTTTCCTACAAATCCCAAACTAGGGAATCCCCAAAATATATATACAGAATAAACACAACCAATCCACGGATAAGTTCGGAACGACCCGAATAATTTCGGAAGTCCGATTCCAACCCAAAAATCACAGAACGCTACCGGAAAAATCCGGAAAGCCAAAACATACCAAAAACCAATTCCTGAAATATTTCGGAAACCCAAAATAATCTACAGAACCTTTCCGAAGGTTCCGAAAAAATACGACGTCGCTAAAACCGAATTCCCAAAGGAAATCGGAGACCATTTCTCATCATAGACTATATAAAAAAGAGACAGGACAGGGGTTATACCTCAGGTTGCTCGGCTAGAGCTCTCAGATGATAAATAATAGAAAGAAAAGATCTGAACAGCAGGTCGGGAAGATCCGAAACAGCAATGCAAACCCGGGACAGCGTCCGGAGTTGGAACATCGCTCCTGGCCGGGAACAGAAAGCCGCAGAACAGCGGATCGGGGTCGGGACAGCAGTGGGCAGCGGCAACGCTGTCACGGAACCACTGAAACAGCGGATCGGGGCGCGGGAGGTCGCGCGCCGGGGAAGGGTGCGTTGGAGAGTCGGGGAAAAGCCGGCGAAGGGCAGCCGGAGGTCGGCGCTGGGGCCAGGGGGTCGGGCGCGCTGTTGGGGGTGGGCCGGAGCACGGGGCGCGGCCGGCGGTCGGCTCGGCGGGGCGCGGCGAAGCGCGGTGGGACGCGCTGAAGGGGGTCGCGCCTGGAGGAGGCCGGCCGGAGAGGGGTTGCGTCGGGTCGGCGCACGGGCCAGGGGGCGCGGGAAGGCTCATGGGTGTGGGGAGAAGAGGCTTCGGGAAGGGGGTTAGAAGTTCTGTGGGAAAGAGAATAGAAAGAGAGGGAATAGTTGGTGGTGGTGGTGCTTTGTTCCTAAGGAAAAAGTTCTGTGGGGAAAGAGAATAGGAAGGGAAGTTATAAGGAGGTGGGGTGTTACTCTCTGGAGTGAAATAAAGAGGGAAAGAGTAATGGGTTTTCCTGTGAGGAGTTTGAGTGGGGAGTTATAAGGGGTGAGTTTGTGCTGAGAGTTATTGTAGGAAGAGTGAATTAAGGAGAGAGGAAAAACGTGAAGTGCTGGAAGTTGGACCAGCTCCTGGAAAATCCTTTTTTTTATTTAAAAGAGAATCAGATTTTTAAAGAAAAGGTTAGGTCCGGGTCTGGGTTCGGAAATCGGGTCCGGGCTCGGGTCTGGTCGATAAACAAAAGCCATATTTAATTTTCAAAATTATTTTAAACTCACAAATAATACTAATAATAATAGCAATAATATTATAATATTAATATTAATTTACTCTACAAAAATTGGGTTTCACAATCTTCCCTCCTTAGAAAATTTCGTCCTCGAAATTAAAGGCAGGGTAGGAGAATCAAACAGGTACGGGTACTACGCCCGTAACTCAGGTCCAACAATAAGAATTTCCAAAGCAGTCGTGGATGAGACGGTTTTAGGGACAAGTTTTATTTATGATATCATCCATGTAAAAAAAATACAAAAGCGAACCAAAGTACACGAGGTTGATCAGACCATCATGCACCGGTCCTGATTAGACAATATATTAGTGGGTGCACCCAATAAAATACTGTCATGATCAAGCTTGATAAAGAGATAGCTTGCAAAACTAGGCTGACTTAGCAGCATCAGTCAAGTTTAGAACGAAAAGATAAGAAGTAGGAGTTTAAGTGATGGCTCAAATTCTGATCTTCTTCTCACCTCTGACTACGCTTGCAACTGGTTTCTCTGGCACTGAAAGGTTGAGTCCAATCTTCAGCTCTGAATTATCCAATATGGGACTCGGATCCGGAATATAGCGTCTGAGCTGTGATACGTAGAAGACGTTGCACACTCTCAAGATTAGCTGATAGAGCTAACCGGTACGCTACTTCCAACTCGTCTTAAAACTTCAAATGGCCTGATGTACCTGGCTCAACTTTCCTGCTCTGCTAATACTGATCGTTCCTCTGGTAGGAGAAAATCTTCACAAAAGATGCTATCTCCTTCTTCAAACTCCACTGATTGACGATGCTAACTTGGTAGTTGTTGTAAGGAAACTCTACCAATTTTAAATGATCTTCTCCAAGACCCTCCAATTTCTAAAACACAAGATCTAACATATCTTCAAGCGTCTGGATTATCTTCTTTGATTGTCCTCCGGTTTGTACTCCATAAATCCGGTAGGGGTGCCTCTCGTACAATGCTGCCAACTTCTCGGTGAATAAACTAACCTTGAAGGGAATAAAGTGTGCTGACTTAGTCAGTCGGTCCACTATAATCCAATTGGTGCCCTTCCCTCCTTAGGAACAAGGCAATCCTTACTCAAAGTTCATTGTTATATGCTTCTACTTCCACTCCGAATTATCCAGCGGCTGCAACAAACTTGTTGTTCTCTTGCTAAATTCCTCATGTTGACAAATTCACATCTAATCCCATACCTGGAATTGTCTTTCTTCATTCCATAGTACCAATCAATGGAGGCATATTCCGATACATCTTATTAGCTCCTGAATATATGGAATACTGCGACTGGTGCATTTCTTTCATCAACTCGTTCCTCCGTTTGTCAGCCGATACGCAAAGTCTCGTACCATTCTTCAGAGTTCCTCTGCTGATCAATTTAGAAACCCTCAAGTATTCCTGCCAACACTTGATCTCTAAGCCTGTAAAGTGCCTCATTTTGAAACTACGTTCTCTTGATTTTGTCCATCAGCCTCGAGCTTCATCAATACTGAATCAGTATCCAGCTCCGTCCTTCTATCTCCAGGTAGTATAACCTCCAGTCCAAGCTTCTCGACGTCTTCTAGTAGGTGCCACTCCTTGGTTAAGAACATCGCCACTGGGTATCAACTAAGTGTATCAGCGATCACATTAGCCCTACCCGGGTGGTATAGCGGGTCGATGTTGATATCCTTCATCAGCTTCAGCCATCTTCTTTGTCTACCATTCAGCTCTTTCTGAGTGAAGACATATTTTAGACTTTTGTAGTCCGTATATTTTCACTCCCTTTCCATAAAAATCATGCTTCCATAGCTTCAAAGTAAAGATAATTGCAGCAAATTCCAAATTAGGTGTGGGATAATTCTTCTCATGAGTCTGTAGTTGCCTAGATGTGTAAGCAATTACTTTTCCATGTTGTTGAAGAACGCAACCCAGTCCTTTTCCAGAGGCATTACTGTAAATTGAGAAACCACCAGTTCCTGCGGGTAGCGCAAGGATTGGTGTAGTGGTAAGTCTCTTCTTCAGCTCCTCAATGTCGCCTGGCAATCTTTTGTCCAGATGAACTCTTCATTCTTCCAAGTGAGCTTCGTCATCGGCTCAGCAATCTTGGCGAAATCCTTCACGAACTTCTGATAGTAGCCAGCCAAGTTCAAGAAACTTCCGAATTGAACTTGGGGTATACCACTTTTCAACAGCAGCTATCTTCCATCGAAATTTCTTCTCTTGACAACATGGCCAAAAATCCACCTTGTCAAAGAAAATCCACGTTCAGATAACTTACCATAAAACTTCTATACTCTAATCCTATATGCAGGCTCACATCGGTACAGTAACGTAACATAACCGAAGTGATAAACTCGACCTGCATGGACCACCACAAAAACATGTAAAGCCCCAATCCTAAAATACTTAGGAGTAAGTACGTATCCATGCCAGCTGTACACATACGAAGTATACTCCAATATATGGAAATCTCGTACGAATACATAAGCTGTGTAATGCAGTAAACCATGATAACTAATCTCATCCACAATAAGCAAAATAACTATATAATAAAAACAAACTCTAAATTTATCATTTGTACAAAAGTTGGGCGGAGACAGATCTACTACCAACCATTTAAGTGTGAAGTTTTATAAGAAAATGATGGATAAGAAGGGTAATAGAAGATCCAAGAGCAATCCTCCTCGATATAGAAGGGAAAACCACGATCTTGGCTAGAGCACCTGCGAAACATCAAAAAGCACACACACACCTGGAGAGATCACCAGGTCCTCAGAGGGACGTAACAAGATACATAAAGAACATGCCATATAAACTGTGATATATAATAAATAAAGAAAAAAGTACATGCAATAGGGCTCCTAATCGTTCTACTGTGAATATGCAGTTAAGATACAATCCTTCGACGCATGAGGCCTGGCTGTAGATGGGATCGACATAGTTCCCATATCGGGCACCAGTGGCCTACGTCCATAACGTTCGAAGATCGTTAAAGGGCATCATGTGCAAGGGGTACGTCCTTAACGCTCTGGGAAATGCCAGAGGGCACCTGGAGCCTGCGTCTCCGGAGGAGCGCACAGGTAATCAAGGAAGTGCAAAAGAAGCCCATATGTCAGGTATTGTTCTCCCCACCCAATGTCTAGTATCATCATCTCCATGACTGATATGAACCTCTAGTAACCACCAAGTCTACTAACATGCAATTCTATTGGCAGTTACTCATATCCGTCGCACGCCCCATAAGTATCGGTGGCCGGCAGACTACGCGAGTGTGTATCCTACATGTGACTCATAATACGTGATAAAGCATGTATCAAGGCCTATGAGATATACCAATACCTCATCATCAATGGGTGGTCACTAGGCTAAGTTAATGCAAGAAAATAATATAAAAGCAATCAAAATAACCGAGATAGTCGCTTGCACCCAAGTGTGACCTGGACGCACAGTTATATAAAAACATAAAACAAATATAAGAAACTGAAAATAAATAACTGAAAAAAATAAAGTAAAGTAATCACAGATTAAGGTAGTAAGGTATCTTGCCTGGTGATGCGAGGATGGCAAGTCCAACTGTCAATCACGCCAGCAATGAAAACTCAAAATCCATGAACGGCTCCGGATGCTGAAACAAACATCAAGAATGATCCCGGTGTAAAAGATATATCTAGAAAATATCTGTCCAAAACTCTAATTTCGGACATAGGAGCAAAATCATAATTTTGGGTCAAAATGATGTCCATCGTTGGACCCGTTTTGCACCGAAACGTGTGCCAGTATATATGGTCTCTAAAGTCGTCAAACTATATGTCTGCGGGTCCGGTTTGAGAAGACGAACCCAACCATATGTCCAGGTTGGATTTTGACGGACCGTGCACAAATTCTCCCGTTGGGTAGGGTCACGGGCCCTCCAAATAGGCGTTCCGGTTGACCTTCTCAGAATCGGACCAAATTTGGCACACAAGATCAAAAAATAATACGGTTCTGCTGGCATAAGTTTCGTCTCGATTTGACGAATGTGCACAAATTAATTGAGAAATTTACAAGGAGACCAATACGGTAAATTTTGACGGATATGCATCAAATTTGTCGTGCACACACAACCAATTTGAATTCCGTCAAAGCTCATACGTCTGCAAAGTCGATACACACCTTTCGATGCTTTCGGTTCGCGACCACGTCGTCTGGTTTGTCGGAACGCATGCCATGTCGGAAGAAAACCTTTAAAAATTACTGTTTTGAAAGATGATTTTTCTTAAATTTTGAAGTCTCTTTTCTTAGCGCTTATTCGATAAAATCGAATTCTGCGAGAAGGGTTATAATCTCGTACATGTTGTCTATAAATTTTATTAAACACAATTTTGAATCTGTTGATAGGTTGGCCGGGAATTGCCTTCCAAGTGGGATGTTTGAATTAGTTTCATGATCTATTTTCGAGATTTTTTTCGACAATTTTGTGTCAATTTTTCATCGAAACAGCATCAGTTTGACACGAACTAATTAGAGGGAACCCTAGATGGTTATGTAGTCTGTTCATAGGATTTTACGGGATCGAATTTCATTGAACGAGAAGGAAGAAATTATACCTAAAAACTTGGGTTGTTGCTTCCTACTGTCCCAGCACTTGTTGGTGCCACAGCTGCTGTTGCTGGCTTCTGGCTGCCGGTCGGCCACCACTACGACGGCGCGGTGGGGAGCGCGGGCGCACGTAGGCGTGGTGCACCGTCACGTGGGAAGGGGTTAGGGTTTTTGTGATTCACAAACTTTATATAAAGAGAGAGAGAGAGAGATGGGGTTCCTTATACGCGCAAGTCGGGGGGGTTTATACGCGCGCATGGGGGGTTCTGTGTTCGGGAAAAAAATTTCCTCTATTATCTATATAAAAAAAAAAAAAAAAAAAAAAAAAAAATATATATATATATATATATATATATATATATATATATATATATATATATATATATATATATATATATATCACTTGGGGCATCGGACGGAGTTCGAGCCCCCACGGGGGCGGCTTGGTGGTTTGCCCACGGCCCCCGGGCCAAGCGGTGGCTGGGTGTCTTCGACACGGCCGCTTGGTTTTTAATATATATATATATATATATATATATATATATATATATATATATATATATATATATATATATATATATATATATATATATATATATATATATATATATATCTTAAAACCAAAATAAATAAATAAAAATATCTTAACTCATCTGATAACGAAAATAATATATTTGTATAAAAATATTTTATACATAAATTTATTTAGTTAATATAATTTCTTTAGTATAACTCTATATATATATATATATATATATATATATATATATATATATATATATATATATATATATATATATATATATAATATATATATATATATATATATATATATATATATATATATATAATATATATATATATATATATATATATATATATATATATATAGCCGGGCGCTTGTAGCTCAAGTGGCTAGGCGCACCGGCACTTGGGGCATCGGACGGAGTTCGAGCCCCCACGGGGGCGGCTTGGTGGTTTGCCCACGGCCCCCGGGCCAAGCGGTGGCTGGGTGTCTTCGACACGGCCGCTTGGTTTTAAAAAAAAAAGAAAAAAAAATATATATATATATATATATATATTTTTATATATTTATATATATATATATATATATATATATATATATATATATAACCATAATATATATATATAATATATATATATATATAACCATAATATTATTATTCTAATTAGAATAGAGAATTAATTATAAATAAATATAAAAAGTATCTAACTTCTTCTTTTTTTTCTCAATAACTAAGTTTTTATAAAGCTTTAGTAAAAATATTTTATAAAAATCTATATATAAAACATTATATTTTATACATCAATTTATAGTGAAAATTATGTAGTACAGTCTAGAGATCAAATTTATATATGCAAAAATCTAAATAAAACAGACTACCTACTGAATATATATATATATATATATATATATATATATATATATATATATATATATATATATATATATATATATATATATATATATATATATATATATATATATATATATATATATTCTGGGGGTTTACATCAGATGCTGGTATTAGCATACTTCTGTGATGAAGACTTTCTGTTTGACTATTCGTATGTACTTATTTTCTTTGCCATTGTACAAAATATATATATATATATATATATATATATATATATATATATATATATATATATATATATATATTCTGGGGGTTTACACCAGATGCTGGTATTAGCATACTTCTGTGATGAAGACTTTCTGTTTGACTATTCGTATGTACTTATTTTCTTTGCCATTGTACAGTCTTTCTTGATGTGTCCAGTCTTATTGCAACCATAGCAGATAGTCTCTTCTTTATTGCTTTCTTGATAATCTTTCTTCTTTCGGTTTGATTTCTTAAACCTCAAGAATTTTTTGAAGTTCTTTACAAGAAGAGCTTGTTCCTCACAAATTGAATCTTTATCATCCATGTCTTCGCTTGTGACTCTTTTAGCATGAGCTTTGAAGGTGATAGACTTTTCTTTTGGAGTAGATTCTTCCAAGTATTATAAGTCTAGTTCATGAGTCATCAGTTTGCCTATAAGTGTTTCAAGTGACATAGTGGTAATATCGTTTCCTTCTATGATCGTAATGACTTTTGGGTTCCAATTCTTTGTTAGTCCCCTGAGCACTTTGCGAATCTTTTCATGATTTGATTAATCCTTGCAAAGAGATGATAAAGGATTAGTAATATCAAGGAAACATGTAAACATCTGAGTGATTGATTTATTTGGCTTCATCATGAAAGTCTCATACTCTTGTGTCAATCTACTTATCTTGGATTCCTTCACTTGTGAAGTACCTTCATAAGTTACCTCAAGTGTTTTCCAAATGTCGTGTGATGTGACACAAGTAGATACTCTGTTAAACTCAGTCTTATCAATGGCACAAAATAGTGCATTGATCGCTTTTGCGTCAAGACTGGCTTGTGCCTTTTCTAGATCCGTATATCTATCATGTGGCTTGTCTACAAGATTACCGACAATCACTATTCTAGATGGTTTTTTGTAGGCATCTATGACTATATATCAAAGATCAAAGTCAGGAGATTTCAGGAAGAAACTCATCCATGTTTTCCAGTAAGCATATTTTGTTCCATCAAATAGTGGGGGTCTATTTGTGGATTTCTCTTCACCGGTGAATATAGATTTTACGGTTGTCATATGTATTTACTCAATGTCACGACCCGTACCCCGCTTTTCAGGTGCGAGCTCATGAGCAAGCCAGCTACGCATCAAGCGGACTCCAGCCCGACTCGAATACATAAACGCTGTCACGGCTATGGCAATGGGCCTAATCAAGGCAAGGAAAAACTATATCTCAATCCACAATAAGAATAATAAACAAGAATAAACACTATGGGTCATGGTCTGCAGCCCACTAGCATAAATGTCCGATAAGACTCTAAAGAAAATAATAAGAGTCTAAAACTGAATCAAGAAACAAGACATCTCATGATAAGGTATGAAAGCACGAGCGGATAATAAACACGATAACGATACCTGAATCCCGTAAGAATCATAAATCCTCCATATTTTCCATAAATAAATTCACTTTATTTATTGTGTTTCTGAGAAAATTACAACTATAGGAATCTAATCTAGAAGACGATTACTTTATCCCTTGGACGATACGATGAAGAAAACTCGAACTTCGAAGAACTTGGACAGCAACTGGGCAATCTCTCTGTTCTTTCTGAATTGTCTGTAGTGTCTGTTGAAGGTGGAGAAACTCTCTTTTATAGAGTTTTGGATAACTGCTCTGGGCATACGCTCAGTCAGTTACTTGACGTGTGCATAACTGCAGGGACGCATGGCGAATTTTGGTGGAGACACGTTGGAGTGCGGTTGAGAGTAATAGGGTATATCCAGGAGAGATTGATGGCATGAATGTCACATTGCATAACTTCTGAATGAGTGGATAACCGAGTACAGGACACGTGAGAACGTGTGTTGACTGTACATTTGAAGTCATTCTGAATGCATTTGCTTTGATACGCTGTCTTTTGGAGAAGTATGACTATCATACGCTGTCTTGTTGAAGAGGAGTCGTATGAAGTCCATACGCTGCCTTGATGAGGAGTCGTATGAAGTCCATACGCTGCCTTGATGAGGAGTCGTATGAAGTCCATACGCTGCCTTGATGAGGAGTCATATGACTGGGGAAGTAGACACGTGGCTGTCCTCAATCTTCTCAAATATGCCATATCTCCCAATAACTGACAAATATCTCTCGAGCGTCGTATTGCGGATATGATGGCTGATAGACTGTCAGAAATGACAGTAATGATGGCTGTGCATTCATGATGGCTAATGAGCTGTCCTCGTAAAAGACAAAATCAACTCTCGAAAATCCATATGACGGTTAATTCTCCTAAGACAACTGTTTTTACACGAAAGACGAAGTGTCAGATTCATCCCCCACTGAGCGTATGTTGTGCTGTCAGTCGAAAAATAATAAAATATTCACTGAGCGTATGGCCTTTGCACTGAGCGTATGGCCTTTGGCTGACTTGGTCTTATGTCAGCGTGTCAGAATTTTTCACACCCTACAAGACCCCCTTCAAAGTTTTCGAACTTTATGATTTTCGAAAGTTCGAAATTACTTTGAACTCAAAGTGGGAATAAGTTTTGACACGCTGGCACGAGTTTGTGTATGATGTTTTTGTAGAAAATATGATCAGAGGTAAATAATATATGACATATTCAATAGAATAAAATATACAAATGAATTTTGTAATTTCATCAGATGATATTAAACCAAAAAGTTTAGTTTAATACTGATTAGAGAAAACAGAATTCAGATATAAAGATATATTTGAACTCAATTTTCCATGATCTTTGGACTCGGAAATCAAAAGACTAGATATCATTTTCATAGAATAGAAAATATGATACTGAGATAGAAAATTCAGAGGTAATATGGACGTAATTTTCTATATGAGATCTTTATTAAATCCACTGGGGATCTAATAAGACAGAATATCAAATTCTCTGGGAAGATGATATGTGGTAGAATATCAATTTCCGCTGGGGATAACGATATCGAGATGACTTTTTGTGGGGAAGAATAAACTCTGATTTTATATTTGCTGGGGAATAATTGCAGCAGATGAAAATATCATATATTAACGAGATTTATACATAATATTTCTTTAAGAATTTGTCGTTGATAGGCATCATCGTGACTTTACCATCCATAGAGGTAAGCTGATATGCTCCGTTAGAGAAGACTTTGTTTACGACGAATGGGCCTTCCCATTTCGCGTCGAACTTGCCTTTGCTCATATGTGTCATAGTCATCGGACGTCTGACGGTAAGAACAAGTTCTCCTTTCCGATATGCTCTGACTTTCACCTTCCGGTTAAAAGCTTTTGAAATTCGGGCCTGATACAGCTCGATATTTTGTTGAGCGTACAATCGCTTTTCATCTAGAGCTTCCAGCTCTTGAAGTCGAAGACGATCATTATTTTCTGTTGTAAGTTCATTGGAGATTGCGATTCTCAGAGAAGGAATCTGGATCTCAAGGGGAAGAACAGCTTCACACCCATATACCAAAGAGAAAGGCGTACATCCAGTCGTATTGCGAACTGTGGTGCGGTAAGCCCATAAACATTCACCAAGCTTCTCGCTCCAGTTGCGTTTGTTGGAAGAAACAAACTTTTTCAAGATTTTGATGATCGTTTTATTGAAAGCTTCTGCCAATCCATTAGCTGCTGGATTATATGCTGTAGAAGCTAAATTATTGATTCGATGGTCGTCACAGAATCGAGTAAATTTCTGACTGACAAACTGCGGTCCGTTATCATGAATAATACGTCGAGGAACACCAAATCGATAAATGACATGATGTTTGACGAAGTTGATGACATTAGAAGTTTTAACTTCAGATAATGGGATTGTTTCAGCCCATTTAGAAAAGTAATCGGTTATTGCTAGAATAAACCAATGTCCTTTTGATGATGGTGGATTGATAGGACCAATGACATCCATGCCCCAAGCCTCAAAGGGCCATGATGCCGCTGTTGGGTGTAAGAACTCTGACGGTTGATGGATAAAGTCTGCATGAATTTGACAGGCTTTACATTTCCTAGCATATTGAATGGCGTCAGCCACCATCGTGGGCCAATAATAACCCATACGCCGGATACGATCTTAAAGTTTTGGACCTGGTTGGTGGGCTCCGCAGACACCATCATGTGCTTCACAAATTATCTGTTGCGCTTCTTCACCAGCGATGCATCGGAGGAGAAGACCGTCATAGGACCGACGATATAGTATTTTCGTTGTATAATTATAGTAGAATCTGAGAGATCGACGCCGGATAGACGCTGCTTCGCTCGGATTATCGAGAAGTATGCCATACAACACAAAGTCTAAAAACGGACGTCTCCAGTCTTCAGTTATGGCTTCTGTTTTGTTAGAAAAGACATATTCCATAGTAGAATCGGAAGAAGACGAGGACACTCTGTCAAACTTTAATCCAGTATTAAAGTCAAAAGAAAGTTCATCAAGGTTGATAGAATTTTCGTCTGGATTATAGGGAAAACCCAAAGCCAAATTATCCTCAACGTAGAATAGTTCTCGGTTATGAACCACTATCACTTGCTGACGTCTGATTGGTATGGCTAACATAGCGGCAAGATTAGCCAAAGCATCCGCTTCTGCATTACAGGCTCGTCGAACATGTTCAATAAAGAAACCTTCAAAGGAGGATGCCATAGAGAGTGCTGCTTGATGATAAGGTATCAAATCTTGATGGCGGACTTCATACGTTCCTCTGATCTGATTGATGATAAGCTTGGAGTCTCCATAAACTTCTAAATATTGAATATCCAGATGTTTAGCAAGTTGAAGACCGATGAGCAATGCATTGTATTCGGCTACATTGTTTGAACATGATTGATCTAGAGAATAAGCCCTCTGAATAGTTAGTCCTTCTGGAGATACGAGAACAATCCCAACTCCAGCGACAATATCGCCATTAGGACCTATTCTAGATGCTCCATCAAAGAATAGACGCCAGGTAGGAGTTTCTTCAGAAATCATATTTGAATCCAGAACTTCATCTGGAATGTCATCATATAATTTAGAATCTTCTGGAACCGCATGAGCTGCCAGAAAATCAGCAAGAGCCTGTCCTTTAACTGACTTCTGAGGAATATAATGCATGTCGTATTGAGCTAACAAGATTCCCCAATTAGATAGTCTGGAGTTGAGAATACTGGGTTTCTTCATCATAATCCTGATGGGATTTACTCTGGAAATGACGTGAATCATTTGACCAATAATATAATGTCGCGTCTTCTGAACAGCAAACATTAATGCTAGGTATTCTTTCGCGATTGGAGAATAACGCGGTTCAGCACCTGTCATTGTGCGACTGAGATAATAAATAGCCTGTTCATGGCCATCTTTATTTTTCTGGACGAGTAATGCACCGAAAGAATGATCCATGGCTCGAACATATAGAAGGAATGGTATTCCCGAGACGGGAGGTACCAAAACCGGAGGGTTCATGAGATACTGTTTGATATCGTCAAATACTTTTTGACATTCTTCGTCCCAGACGAAAGATACACCTTTCTTCAGAAGTTTGTTGAATGGTCTGCAGCGTCCTGATAAGTTGAAAATGAATCTCCTGATATAAGCAATTCTTCTTTGAAATCCTCGTAGCTCTTTTAAGGTGCGTGGAAGACGCATCTCTTGAATGGCTTTGATCTTCTCGGGATCCACGTGTATACCTTTAGCGGTAATGACGAAGCCGAGAAATTTGCCACTAGAGATGCCTAGGAAGGACTTAGTAGGGTTCATTTTAAGTTGATGCTAACGCATTAAATCAAAGATAGTCTTTAAATCTTTGATATGATCCTCTTTTCGTCGACTTTTGACTGCAATATCATCAACATAGCATTCGACTATTTTCCGGAGATGTTCGCGGAATATAGTACTCATTGCTCGCTGATATGTTGCTCCTGCATTTTTGAGACCAAACGGCATCACTGTATAACAGTATGTACCGATCGGCGTTCTGAAGGAAGTATGTTTCTCGTCATCTGGAAACATTTTGATTTGATTGTACCCCGAATACCCATCCATGAATGACATTCGTTCGAAACCACATGTGTTATCGATCATGACGTCGATAATTGGAAGAGGAAACTCGTCTTTCGGACAAGCCGCATTGAGATCGCGAAAGTCTATACAGACTCGGATCTTGCCGGTCTTTTTGAGGACAGGAACGATGTTAGCCACCCATTCAGGATGTTGTTCCTCTCGAATAAATCCGGAAGCCATAAGCTTGTTGACTTCAGCTTCAATCGCATCCATAATGTCTAGACGAAATCGTCGTTGTTGTTGTTTGACCGGTTTAGCATTTGGCATGATATTAAGTTTGTGCGTTGCGATCTTCGGATCCAGTCCTGGCATATCCTCGTAGCTCCAGGCAAAAACATCGATATAATCATGAATAAGCTTGATCATGTCTTGCTTATCTGTTTCTGAAAGACTTTTGCTGATGAATATTGGTTTGGGGGACCCCTCTTTACCAACATCAATTTGGATCAATTTATCTTCAGTGGGAGGTTCTCTTTGTTCGAACCTGAATTCCCATTGGTTATCTAATCTTTGAGTCCATTGTTCTGATTCGGATGATATTTCAAAATTATCCTCATCTTCATCATTTTCTTGCGGGCCATCGGCAGAAACCATATTGATGGATAAAATAGAACGATGAAGATCGCCAATGCTTGTGTCAGAATTCCAAGAGAGGGAATCGAAAGATTCAGATCGTTCGCCTCCATCGGATTCTGAATCCTCATGGACTGCGTTGATAAAGGGGGTAGGAGCAATGTAACCTAAACCACATTTTGTCCTTCCGTATTTTAATGGAGGAATTCGAATAGGCATTCTTCTTCCTTTTCCATTATTGAGGCTGGTTCTGAAGTCATAACCCATATTCTTGATGATATTTTTGGACTGTTGACTATAACGACGTAGTTGTAATCTTCCAGTATCGTCGTTTTTGTCATCTTCTTCCAGGTTAGGAGGATTCTGGGGTCCTTTATAGAAGAATATTGGATTTTCTCCTAACTTTCTAATAGGGACCACGAAGTATGATCTTTGTATAGACTCTAATGATACTTCTGTGTGAAGAGTTTGAACAACTCCTATAGTTAGTGGCTCTAAGCTATCTAGCAATTATAAATAACTTTGTACATGATTACAGATATCAATATACTGTAAAGGAGATGCTTCATTAATATCAGATGCTGTATTTACAAAAGAAGGCTGAGCCTTATCAGACTTAGTCAAATTAATGACTAAAGGGGGAGAAGAAGAGCGATCAGAAGTTTTGTTTCGATTAAGATCGATAACAAAAGGCTCAGAAGAGGTGAGCTTCCTTGAAAAAGATCGTGGATAAGTAGTACGTCCACTGACTGGAATGACTAGAGTATCTGGTCTAGCCTGAGAAGATGGAAGGGGAGTGGTGTGTCCACTGACAGGAATTATCAGTAAACTTTGTGGAGCTTGAGAAGACAATGCAGTAATACGTCTACTGACAGGAATTATCAGTGAGCCTTGTGGAACTTGGGAAGGTAATGAAGTGGTACGTCCACTGACAGGAATTATCAGTGAACCTTCTTCAGATGATTTAGGAGACTGCGGATGAGTGATACGCCCTTTTACAGGAATAACAAAGGTGTCGACTTTTGATGTCTCATCGTCGTCATCCATAGCTTGCAAGACTTTTGAGTATTCATCTTTGTACATGCGAGAGTCATTGAAATAAGCTTCGACTCCTTTAAATGGATAGAGATCTGCAACTTCCTTTTGAACCTCTCCATTATCATCAACATATTTGAAGCATTGATGAAGAGTCGAAGGAACAACATTATGTTCATGCAAGAATGGTCTCCCCAATAGAGCATTATATGAGCAACCATGATTGTCGATGATGTAGAAAGTAACCTTAGTGCGAAGATCGCCTATTTGAAATTTAAGGTGAATCTTGCCCAAAGGCTCACTTTTTCCTTGATTGAATCCCAAGATAGTAGTGATAGTACTGGAAAGACTATGCACGGGTATTTTCAGTACATCTAGCATAGTCTTCGGCATAATACTGAGAGCGGATCCTGGATCAATCAGTAGACGATCAACCTTCATAGAATCGACATATCCTGTATGATATAAAGGACGGTCATGTCGATTATCCTCTAGCAACATATCGTCCTGCGTAAAGGTAATGTTTAGAATAAATTCTAATACATTATGGCAGTGAAGACGAGAGACTGGTTCTGTTTCTGACTTCTTGAGCAAAGTCAGGCAGGTTTCTGCTTGCAACAGCGCTTCACTCAGAGTTTCTCGAGTCTCTTTAGAGAGGCGTAAGAGCTCGAAGATTGATAATTTAGCTGGTGTATTGGCTAGTTGAGCCAATATATCAAAATTATAAGGCCTTTCCAGTCCTGTAGGAGATGACTTCTTCAATGGTTTGTCGAAGCAGACTTGTTGTTTGCCTTTGTCAGCTGCTGTTAGTTTAGAAGGAACCGTCTCAACAGAAACATTTGAAGGTTCTTCATTAGAGATTGGAGTTGTAACCGGAGGGACATCAGGAGTTTCTTCAGGAATTTCAGCATAATCTTTTAGATATATTTTTCCTGATCGAGTTTCGACAAGAACTTCGACTTCAGGTTCAGGGTTTATCGAAACCATGTTGCAATTCTTCATTTTGTTCTTGGTTCTTTTATGTTTGATGAGAGCTTCATTCCAGAAACCAAGGCCAACACGAGATTGATTATGTCTCATAGTGATAGCTAAAGGTGCTTGGAGTCCTTTGCCTGAGTTTAAACCAGGAGCAGTGGCTAAATCATAACCCATCTTCGCCATTAATTCACGAGATTGTGAACTATATAGGTGGAATGCAGGCTTGTATCTATCTTCAAACTGATGTACAACTTTTACCTCCGTAGGGGGTAAATTTCCTGCCAAGATAAAAGTAGGGGTTAGAGAAAGATTGGGTGTGATACTAGAAGTCACATTGCATGACTTAGTCTTTCCAGGCTTCTTTTTAGACAAAGGAGTCTTCCGAGGAGAAGAGGAAGGCGTCTCGAACTCCGTCATTAAATCCGGGTGAATCCACATGATCTCTCCCTTCTTAGTTGTGACAGGAACAAGTCCTTCATTCTGTGCTGGTAGGATGTTCACAACTTCCAGAGTTGCTTTGGGGATAGGAACAATCCCACTTTCCACCATTAATGGAGGGAAGTCACCAAACTGCATTGAAATCACATTTGCTGTGACTGTCTTGTCTTTAGGTGTCAGAGTCACAGCTCTTGATTTAATCATTTCCTGGATCTTTCCTTTTAATACATAGTAAGATCGGATTGTATGACCCAGCATTCTATGATATGGACAGTATTTTGGATGATTCATCTTGTTGGCTTCATCGGGCTTTTTGATTTCTGGCAATTGAATCTTGTTACCTTTGAGCAAGCATTCAAAGATATCCTGAACATCGTCATCGTCGAAAGAATACTCTTCCTTCGGCCGAGGAGGTCTCTGTTGTTGATTTGTTGGAGCTGGGGTAGCTTGGGTAGCCTTTGTCTCTTGACTATTGCTCTGGAGATTGACTTCAAGAGCCTCTTTTCCTTTACGATTGTTGGGTCGAGCACTATTGCTAGCACTCTGATTTGATTCTTTGGGAGTCATTTGTACCCCCAGGCCTTTGAAGGTTTCAGCACTGACTTCGGCAGCTTTGGCACTGACGATGAATGAAGGCCAATCTTGAAACTGAGTGGACCCTGTCCACATGCTGATAATTGGTAAGAGATTCGACTTGCAAGTGTCGATAGTAACAGCATCATGAGTTCCGAGAGGCATTTTGAGGGCTTCTCTTCTGAATCTTTCAATGAAGTCCTCAGTAGTTTCATTATTTTTCTGTTTGATTCTTATGAGGGCCGACATGGTCATGTCATTGAGCCCTTCATAGAACTGTTCAAGAAACATTTGTTTGAAACTGGCAAATGAGGTAATGCACCCATCAGGGAGACTTCTATACCATTCATAAGCCGTTCCCTTGAGACATCCAACAAATACCCGAGTAAGGAGGGTGTCACTTGGTTGTAGCTGGTCAGTCATCACTTCAAAGTGATTAATAAATTGACTTGGAGAAGTGGTTCCATCAAAGAATGAGATAGTATGTGGCTTGTATTTAAGAGGATATGATACTTGCTTCCATTCTATCGGATAAGGTTGCTTTATACCTAACCTTTGTAAACCATCCTTCTGTTTGAATGCCTCAAATTGAGTTCGGAGATTCCTTAATTCTTCAGTGACAACTCCAGAAGATTGTGGAGTTGTAGCTTGTTGAGTGTAATTGGGGGGAGGGACTGCAGCATAAGTACCACCCCCAGCTCCGGTCTGACTTGGAGTGGGTTGTACAGGGATATTAGACTGTACCCCCGGAATAGTAGAGGGTTTCGGGTTTGGGGCAACAGGAGTATTTAATACCACTGGTGGTACTGTTGTTTGAACTTGCTGAGTTCGTTGCTGAGCTTGCATAAGAGTATGCATAGCATTCAATATATCTGCCATAGGTCGCAACTGTTGTTCCAAGGAAGAAATCCTCTGTTCATGAGCTTCAGTGCTAGTCGAAGGCTCTTGATTACCATCTACCATATAAGCAATAATTGTTCGAGGAATAGACGATGAAACAGTTTGTTCTGAATCATCGCTGTGAGAATCAGTCTCTTTCCCGGGGCTATTTACGGGAGTCAATAACGGGAAGTTGGACTCTCCAAGGAAGTCCTCTGTGATCTCCAGATTATCACTTGGATGAAAAGAAGAAGAGACCCTGGTCGAGGCTCCGGTCCTGGATCGGGTGCCAAGGTAAACACCATCTTCAGAATCTGACATAGCATCAGATCGTATTCTACCCCCAATATTTCTGGAGGTCATGTTGACAGAAGCATAAAGAGGTTCATCTTCGTCCAGTATTGGTTCATATTGAATCCGTTCGAATACGGATCGTCTTTTCGGTGAACAACAACACTGAATCACAACCCGAGGTTGGAAGTTACAACCATGCTTTTCATGGCAAATATGAGCAATGTCATAGCCAGATGGAGTGTCGATTCTCCGTTTGTTTTGCAAATGTTCCCGGAGATCTGTAGGAACAGATTGGGAAGTACTTGAAGATAGTTTCTGTGTAGAAACTTGTCTTTTATTCTTCTGTCTTCTCGTTTCTTGAGTGTATAAAGACCGATTAATTTGAGCGATATAGTTCTTGGCATATTCTGCATCAGGGTCTAGTATACCTGTCTCAGTTTGATAAGGCTTCTTTATACCGGAAGTGGAACCGAGATGATTCCGGTTAAGCTTGTTACGAAGATCCGTAGGAGATATGACTTTAGTATCAGTCTTGGATACTTGTAATTTGCCTTCCTCAGATCGGAAAATTTTGAGAGACGGAAGATGGACATTATTCCGACTGGGAGTCGGTAATAATCCATCTTTAGAGGAAGTAGCCAAAAGGCATTTTCCTTTGTTTGATCTAGTAAAAGTACTAGTCAAATTAACTCCAGAGGTAAAGACCTTAGGAGTAGAGGAGTTGACTAAAGAGTCTTTCTCCTTGGTTGGCACAAGATGTGTAATTTGTGGGGGAATCATTTGTATGTTCTGTGGAAGAGAACCCCTAGCCTGATTTTAAGAAACAGTCAAAGGACTGTATTGGTTGGCATACGCTGACTTCAGTTTGGAATTCTGGTCATACGCTGTCTTTCTACTAGCATACGCTGGCTTAGCGTACGCTGCCTGCTGTTGGCTTTTGTTGTACGCCGCCTTTGCCGTACGCCGCCCTTTGACTGCCATACGTACAGAGTCATTAATGGCTAAAGAGCCGACTGCTGTCGTAAGGGCAGAAGGAGAAGAGACTTTGACATGTCCAGAGATGGTTTTCCTTGGACACGCTGACTTGGTTAAAGAATCCACTTTGTCAGCGTGACTAGGAGAAGCCACTGTTGCCGTGTTCAGAGAAGCCGAGGCGTGCTTCGTTGAAGTTGGAGACGTGTTCTTGTCAGCGTGAGTGACAGAAGCATCTCGGGCCGTCGAAGAAGACTTAGGTACATAGACAGAGCGTCCCTTCTTCTTGGCAGCAGGAAGAGCGGAGGAAGCAGTTCGGCCCTCCTTCGCTTTGAGCATTTCTTCGTAAGCAGATTGGTCGAATTGTACGACCATCACTTTCTTCGTCGAGCCGATCGACGAAGTATCGCATTGAGTTGTTGCTATCTCGTTGGAGGAGACAGCTTTCCCCAGCAGAGTTGCCAATTTGTTTTTCATAAATAAATTCACTTTATTTATTGTGTTTCTGAGAAAATTACAACTATAGGATTCTAATCTAGAAGAGGAATACTTTATCCCTTGGATGATGCGATGAAGAAAACTCGAACTTCGAAGAACTTGGACAGCAACTGGGCAATCTCTATGTTCTCTCTGAATTGTCTGTAGTGTCTGTTGAAGGTGGAGAAACTCTCTTTTATAGAGTTCTGGATAACTGCTCTGGGCATACGCTCAGTCAGTTACTTGACGTGTGCATAACTGCAGGGACACATGGCGAATTTTGGTAGAGACACGTTGGAGTGCGGTTGAGAGTAATGGGGTATATCCAGGAGAGATTGATGGCATGAATGCCACATTACATAACTTCTGAATGAGTAGGTAACCGAGTACAGGACACGTGAGAACGTGTGTTGACTGTACATTTGAAGTCATTCTGAATGCATTTGCTTTGATACGCTGTCTTTTGGAGAAGTATGACTATCATACGCTGTCTTTTGGAGAAGTATGACTATCATACGCTGTCTTATTGAAGAGGAGTCGTATGAAGTCCATACGCTGCCTTGATGAGGAGTCGTATGAAGTCCATACGCTGTCTTGATGAGGAGTCGTATGAAGTCCATACGCTGCCTTGATGAGGAGTCATATGACTGGGGAAGTAGACACGTGGTTGTCCTTAGTCTTCTCGAATACGCCATATCTTCCAATAACTGACAAATATCTCTCGAGCGTCGTGTTGCGGATATGATGGCTGATAGACTGTCAGAAATGACAGTAATGATGGCTGTGCATTCATGATGGCTAATGAGCTGTCCTCGTAAAAGACAAAATCAACTCTCGAAAATCCATATGACGGTTAATTCTCCTAAGACAGCTGTTTTTGCACGAAAGACGAAGTGTCAGATTCATCCCCCACTGAGCGTATGCTGTGCTGTCAGTCGAGAAATAATAAAATATTCACTGAGCGTATGGCCTTTGCACTGAGCGTATGGCCTTTGGCTGAGCGTATAGCCTTTGGCTGACTTGGTCTTATGTCAGCGTGTCAGAATTTTTCATGCCCTACACTCCGGCATCCAGAACTACTAGCTAACTCCATACAATTGCTAAACCTGAAGAGATCATCAGGTCCTCAGAGGACATAGCAAGATACATAATATACATGCCTATCTAACAGTTTTATCATGCGGGAGAAAATAAACAAGAAAAATGGGAACACGACAAATGACTACGAACACGAACACGAACACGAACACTAGAACAACTACGTATAAATGAACTGTCGGATGAACGATAATCACGAGATCAATGGAAGAAACCAAACCCTCATTCCGAGTGTGGACACACGGGTTTGAACTAAGCACTAACCCTCGTCCCGAGTGTGGACTCTCTGGTTAGCTAACGGCAAGAACCCTCGTCCCGTGTGTGGACTCTCCGGTGTAATTGGTCAACCCTCGTCCCGAGTGTGGACTCTCTGGTGCACCAAACAACCCTCGTCCCGAGTATGGACTCTCTGGTTGTGTACAACGATAATCAAGGCTATGGCAGTTCACTACACGCACTCGTTCTATGATACGACTCAAGCAAAGTACAGACGAGAAACTCCAAGTGTGAACCACAAGACCAAACATGAACACGGATATATGCAATGAAACAACTCAAAAGAATAAAATAAGAAAAGCACATGTCCATAAACAATCAAAACTGGAAAATGAAATACAATGCATGTAAATAAAACTGTAGAGGGAGGCAAGGTATACTTGCCTTAGGTCCTGAGCTGCTGGCACGGGTCAAGGATCCGTATTAAGTCCAAGTAGCCTGTTTAAAGAACTTACAATGTCATTTATACTAACAATGAATCAAATTACTCTTATCTAAATTATTTCTTAGAATCCTAACCCAGTGCCTTCATTTGGTAAGGTTTCCTATAGTTGATATTATCTAGCCTAGTGCCTTGTCTTCACTCTATTTATCTGATGAATCCCTATCCAAGTCTTAGTAGTTGTACTTAATTGTGAACTCCACACAATAGTTGGTAATCCTGCCTACCCATCCTCTTTTCCTATTTACTGCCCTATGCTTGTAGGTCCTATACTCCCTACTAGTACCCTCTGCTCTGGACACATACCTCCCCCCACATGCTCATACATAATCGAGTATAATGGGTGTAAAGAAGGGTCTCTATCACCATATCAGATAATTGTCTTGGTTCGTAGTGTATCCCCTGGGTCCTGTCAAGAGGGTATAGGCAGTGTTGCTTGATGACAGGTGATTATTGTCACTGTGAACACAGTATGTAGTGAACAGGGCCATGACTTGGGTCATTCTATCACAGGAAAGGGTGTCTGTACTAGGGTTTACACACACATACCCTCACAAGTTGATTTGAACCTGACATAAGGAGTCTACCTAGATGTCAGGGTTTATCCAGGATACCATATGGGTGTAACATGTCAAACTAATACCTATTTCAATTTGCCCCATCCTGTGTACATACCTACCTATTCCTTCAGTTCAGTTCTTGTGTATTTATCCCAGGTACCCTCTATTTACTTGGACCTAGGTACAAGCATTGGTCTTCTTTCCAACTGTTATACATACTCATCTAATCTAGATATTCAAGGACTGCCTTAAGGTTTGGCCTACCAGTTGTAGTCTTGGTTATCCATAGGTATTAGGAATAACCCGGTCCTGTTTGCAGCCAGGTAATAGTCCAATAGCCAGTCCCCTGGTCCCTTGGCTATTGTTTCCTGATACCAACACTTAACCCCTCATCTCCCATGCTAACTTAATTGATTACCAACCTAGTAGCCTTCCTAACTCTGGGTACACAGGTTTCTGACCTATGATCTGGTACATTAGTCCCAATCAAACATCAGACAATAAATCGTGTATAAGAGTGGTGCTACTGTGTACTCAGGTTTCTGTGTTTGCACCCACTGTCAGTGTCTAAGGTGTTACTTAAGTGGTTAGATTGATGCTAGGCAGCCTTGGGTGTGGGTGCATAGGTACCAGGTGAATCCCTGTGTCCAGTGCCAATTGTACAAATGTCTAGACAAAGATTCCTTAGTTCAAGATCCCATGTCTAGTTGTAATAGGATACACATCTTCCTGTAAACCTGGGGTACCTAGTTAGCTAGTGTGTGTTAGCCCCAAAGTGATGGTGTAGGCTACCTTGCCAGGGTGTGTGTGGGTACAACCTAACTGGCTATGGCTTCCAGGTTTCTTATGTTTTGATCCCTTCCCTTTACCTCTCCTATATTTGCATGTGATCAGGCACTTTAATGTAGGCCATTATAGATGATATCTAAGAGGAGGAACTACCCAGGCTTCTTAAGGACCTGTTGTACCTAATCTCTATGGGTTTCTTAGGATTGGGAGTGTTGCTAAGTCCACCATGTCCCCATATTCTTTAACCTGGACTTTAACCACCCAATCTCCTGTTAGGAATTTGCTAGGTACCAGGAAAAATCCATGGTTCATGATCCTCTGGTCCTGCCAATATGGCATATGTGTATTACCACATGTGTTCCTTACAGGCACATAGCTCCTGGGATTGGGCCTACACCAACAAGGTTGGTACCTTGTCCAGTAGGCCATGTCCTGTATTCGATCCTGGTGGGTATGGGGGTGGACTTATTACAGTTGGTTTGAACCATTGCCAAACCAACAAGTACCCAGGTACCCCCTTCCTCTATGCTAAAATCCTGTATGATACCATGTACCCTAAAGTATTCTTCTAAAGTAATTTCTGGTCTGTTCTTACTCCCACAGGTCCCTAAACAATTGTACCAGCCTATACCTAGGTTTATTTGGTCGTAGACTAAATCAAATCTATCCCAACTAATATGGGATTTTCTGATACACTTTATGTATCAATCAGTCCTTTAGTGATGCGCCCAGCTAGTCTACAGTCTAAATTTCAATCCCTGAATACCAATACTCATGGTCCATTGGCATTACCCTTGGTAACTAGGTCTTCCCTAGTCAATCAAATTAATAAGTTGGTTACTAGCCTGTCAGTTAGAGGCCTTGCCCTTAGGTTATCTAGGGCTATTCTATGTCATTACCCAAAGCATTCCCTTCTGTTTCTCGTACAAGGTATAGGCCCAAGAACTTTATTGATGCTAACACTGAAACCCTATGTGTTTTCCAGTGTCCTGTGTCCTTACCATGGGTACGAACTCTAGGGTGTTCAGTGTTCAAAACATTAAATTGTCGAGAAGGGTGTATGTGTTACCTGTTTGCAGCACAACTTCCCAACTCAAAGACTTTGCTCGACTTCCCTGTGACAGGAACAACGAAGGGGTTTTTGCTAGGGTTTGCAAGGGGAAAACGCAGAAGGATCATCCATATATATATATATATACAGGTGATCTGGATGTGATCGAAGGAAGCTTAGAGATATTCAAATTATTTGAATTGATCCTATGCTTATCTAATGATGTTGGAGAACAAAATCTCAGTGTTCGATTTGAATCAGGAATATGGGTTATATCCTGAGGAAGTTTAAATTCAAAAATAACAAAAAGGTCCCTGTACAATCTTCTTTTGCAAAGAAGCCCCCTTTTTGCAATACATATATTTACATATATATGTGCTTAAGAAAACAGGTTTCTAGTTTAAAATAATAATTAATAAATAGCAAAAATTTAACATGATGGAAATTGATCAAGGGGTTTACAAGTCTACCCCCCCCCCCCTTAGATTAATTTTGTCCTCGAAATTCACATAAAGACAAGATCTACTATCATGAGTAGTCTTGAATAAATTGCTATAAAAGAAATTTAAATGCTCATAAATCAGGTCTAATATGGCCTATCTATAACACTACTGCAATTCTCTACTAGAAATTCTCGCCAGCTGCTCCCTGTGGTGTTGTTGCGCCCTCCGTGATCATGGCATAGGCTTGTCCCCCATGTGCGGCTGAGGCGAGAGAATCCTGATGAATTCTAGACAGCACGATCATTCATCACCCCAAAATAGGAAGGGACGAGAATCAAGGGTACGGGAGGGCAATGGAGAATAATCGAGAACAAATATGAAATTTCAAGGACGTAGAGAAGTTTCGAGAAGAATTTTCAAGGCAGTGTGGATTGAGATTTCTAAGGTTTAGTCATAGTCGCAGGCTCGTATCAGTACATTACGTAACCGATACGATATGCTCTGACCTGCATGGGCCACCAAAAAACTTGTCACGACCCGCACCCACTTTTCAGGCACGAGCTCATGAGCAAGCCAGCTACGCATCAAGCGGACTCCAGCCTGACTCGAATACGTAAACGCTGTCACGGCTATGGCAATGGGCCTAATCAAGGCAAGACAAAACTATATCTCAATCCATAATAAGAATAATAAACAAGACTGAACACTATGGGTCGTGGTCTGCAGCCCACTAGCATAAATGTCCGATAAGACTCTAAAAAAAATAAAAAGAGTCTAAAACTGAATCAAGAAACAAGACATCTCATGATAAGGTATGAAAGCACGAGCGGATAATAAACACGATAACGATACCTGAATCCCGCAAGAATCATAAATCCTCTGCCATCCAGAACTACTAGCTAACTCCATGCAATCGCTAAACCTGAAGAGATCATCAGGTCCTCAGAGGACATAGCAAGATACATAATATACATGTCTATCTAACAGTTTTATCATGCGAAAGAAAATAAACAAGAAAAAACAGGAACACGACAAATGACTACGAACACGAACACGAACACAAACACTAGAACAACTACGTATAAATGAACTGCCGGAAGAACGATAATCACGAGATCAATGGAAGAAACTAAACCCTCATCCCGAGTGTGGACGCACGGGTTTGAACTAAGCACTAACCCTCGTCCCGAGTGTGGACTCTCTGGTTAGCTAACGGCAAGAACCCTCGTCCCGTGTGTGGACTCTCCGGTGTAATTGGTCAACCCTCGTCCCGAGTGTGGACTCTCTGGTGCACCAAACAACCCTCGTCCCGAGTATGGACTCTCTGGTTGTGTACAACGATAATCAAGGCTATGGCAGTTCACTACACGCACTCGTTCTATGATACGACTCAAGCAAAGTACAGACGAGAAACTCCAAGTGTGAACCACAAGACCAAACATGAACACGGATATATGCAATAAAACAACTCAAAAGAATAAAATAAGAAAAGCACATGTCCATAAACAATCAAAACTGGAAAATAAAATACAATGCATGTAAATAAAACTGTAGAGGGAGGCAAGGTATACTTGCCTTAGGTCCTGAGCTGCTGGCACGGGTCAAGGATCCGTATTAAGTCCAAGTAGCCTGTTTAAAGAACTTACAATGTCATTTATACTAACAATGAATCAAATTACTCTTATCTAAATTATTTCTTAGAATCCTAACCCAGTGCCTTCATTTGGTAAGGTTTCCTATAGTTGATATTATCTAGCCTAGTGCCTTGTCTTCACTCTATTTATCTGATGAATCCCTATCCAAGTCTTAGTAGTTGTACTTAATTGTGAACTCCACACAATAGTTGGTAATCCTGCCTACCCATCCTCTTTTTCCATTTACTGCCCTATGCTTGTAGGTCCCATACTCCCTACTAGTACCCTCTGCTCTGGACACATACCTCCCTCCACATGCTCATACATAATCGAGTATAATGGGTGTAAAGAAGGGTCTCTATCACCATATCAGATAATTGTCTTGGTTCGTAGTGTATCCCCTGGGTCCTGTCAAGAGGGTATAGGCAGTGTTGCTTGATGACAGGTGATTATTGTCACTGTGAACACAGTATGTAGTGAACAGGGCCATGACTTGGGTCATTCTATCACAGGGAAGGGTGTCTGTACTAGGGTTTACACACACCTACCCTCACAAGTTGATTTGAACCTGACATAAGGAGTCTACCTAGATGTCAGGGTTTATCGAGGATACCATATGGGTGTAACAGGTCAAACTAATACCTATTTCAATTTGCCCTATCATGTGTATATACCTACCTATTCCTGCAGTTCAGTTCTTGTGTATTTATCCCAGGTACCCTCTATTTACTTGGACCTGGGTACAAGCATTGGTCTTCTTTCCAACTGTTATACCTACTCATCTAATCTAGATATTCAAGGACTGCCTTAAGGTTTGGCCTACCAGTTATAGTCTTAGTTATCCATAGGTATTAGGAACAACCCGGTCCTGTTTGCAGCCAGGTAATAGTCCAATGGTCAGTCCCCTGGTCCCTTGGCTATTGTTTTCTGATACCAACACTTAACCCCTCATCTCCCATGCTAACTTAATTGACTACCAACCTAGTAGCCTTCCTAACTCTGGGTACACAGGTTTCTGACCTATGATCTGGTACATTAGTCCCAATCAAACATCAGACAGTAAATCGTGTATAAGAGTGGTGCTACTGTGTACTCAGGTTTCCTGTGTTTGCACCCACTGTCAGTGTCTAAGGTGTTACTTAAGTGGTTAGATTGATGCTAGGCAGCCTTGGGTGTGGGTGCATAGGTACCAGGTGAATCCCTGTGTCCAGTGCCAATTGTACAAATGTCTGGACAAAGATTCCTTAGTTCAAGATCCCATGTCTAGTTGTAATAGGATACACATCTTCCTGCAAACCTGGGGTACCTAGTTAGCTAGTGTGTGTTAGCCCCAAAGTGATGGTGTAGGCTACCTTGCCAGGGTGTGTGTTGGTACAACCTAACTGGCTATGGCTTCCAGGTTTCTTATGTATTGATCCCTTTCCTTCACCTGTCCTATATTTGTATGTGATCAGGCACTTTAATGTAGCCCATTATAGATGATATCTAAGAGGAGGAACTACCCAAGCTTCTTAAGGACCTGTTGTACCTAATCTCTATGGGTTTCTTAGGATTGGGAGGGTTACTAAGTCCACCCTGTCCACATATTCTTTAACCTGGACTTTAACCACCCAATCTCCTGTTAGGAATTTGCTAGGTACCAGGGAAAATCCATGGTTCAGGATCCTCTGGTCCTGCCAATATGGCATATGTGTATTACCATATGTGTTCCTTACAGGCACATAGCTCCTGGGATTGGGCCTACACCAACAAGGTTGGTACCTTGTCCAGTAGGCCATGCCCTGTATTCGATCCTGGTGGGTATGGGGGTGGACTTATTACAGTTGGTTCGAACCATTGCCAAACCAACAAGTACCCAGGTACCCCCTTCCTCTATGCTAAAATCCTGCATGATACCATGTACCCTAAAGTATTCTTCTAAAGTGATTTTTGGTCTGTTCTTACTCCCACAGGTCCCTAAACAATTGTACCAGCCTATACCTAGGTTTATTTGGTCGTAGGCTAAATCAAATCTATCCCAACTGATATAGGATTTTCTGATACACTTTATGTATCAATCAGTCCTTTAGTGATGCGCCCAGCTAGTCTACAGTCTAAGTTTCAATCCCTGAATACCAATACTCATGGTCCATAGGCATAACCCTTGGTAACTAGGTCTTTCCTAGTCAATCAAATTAATAAGTTGGTTACTAGCCTGTCAGTTAGAGGCCTTGCCCTTAGGTTACCTAGGGCTATTCCATGTCATTACCCAAAGCATTCCCTTCTGTTTCTCGTATGAGGTATAGGCCCAAGAACTTTATTGATGCTAACACTGAAACCCTATGTGTTTTCCAGTGTCATGTGTCCTTGCCATGGGTACGAACTCTAGGGTGTTCAGTATTCAAAACATTAAATTGTCGAGAAGGGTGTATGTGTTACCTGTTTACAGCACAACTTCCCAACTCAAAGACTTTGCTATACTTCCCTGTGACAGGAACAACGAGGGGGGTTTTGCTAGGGTTTGCAAGGGGAAATGCAGAAGGATCATCCATATATATACAGGTGATCTGGATGTGATCGAAGGAAGCTTAGAGATATTCAAATTATTTGAATTGATCCTATGCTTATCTAATGATGTTGGAGAACAAAATCTAAGTGTTCGATCTGAATCAGGAATATGGGTTATATCCTGAGGAAGTTTAAATTAGAAAATAACAAAAAGGTCCCTGTACAATCTTCTTTTGCAAAGAAGCCCCCTTTTTGCAATACATATATTTACATATATATGTGCGTAGGAAAACAGGTGTTTAGTCTAAAATAATAATTAATAAATAGAAAAAATTTAACATGATGGAAATTGATCAAGGGATTTACACTCTAGAGTGTTATATTTGAATATAAATCTCTCTGATACTAATTATAGGAACGTTGAGCACCTCTAGAGGGGGAGAGTGAATAGAGTGCATGTGTGCAGCAGAATAAAAATCACCACTTAAAAATATTTACGGCAGTAATCAAACTGATATGAAGTACGCAGTAGTGTAAATAAGTTCAGAGAAGCAAACGCAAACACCAAGGTTTATACTGGTTTTTCTATGAGAGGACTAGTCTAGTCTCGAGTACTCTAGCTCGATGTTGAATCCACTATCTTGTGAAACACAAACTTTGAATCTGAAGCGCTTGCAGCTCCTTACAACACGTGCTTTTTATCCGAAGAGCACTACTTCCACTTGCAAGCCTTTTATTCGAAGGATTTTTCGACTTCTGGAACAGGATAAAAACTGAGATATTTTCAAGCCTTTTGTACAATTCGACCAAACATCCGAAATTGGCACTAGCTTGGCTACAAGCTGTAAAGCTTAGATTTGGCTTTGATAGAACACTTGAATGAATAGAGAAGAGAGATTGGGAATGAGTAAATAGAATGAAGAACTCTCCTCTACTTATAATGTTTTCTTGGACTGAACTAGGTCAGAGTTCGGTAGTCCAACGTTCAAAAATCCGAACGTTTAGAGCCTATTCTTTAGGATGACCTGTTCCTTCGGGAACTGGTTCAGGAGGGACCGAGTTTGGTCCGAGTTCGGTTGCCCTATAAGTGTCACGACCCGCTCCCACTTTTGGGATACAAGTGTGTGGCCAAGTCCAGCCTACACCGTCGCATCAGCGGTAGTACGCTATCTATGATAACAATAGTCCACAACAAGAACAACATGCACATAGCATCCACAACTAAACCATCAATACTCACTAAAATAAAATCAAATAGCCTCAATAAATAAACTAAAGATAATCGTCAAATAATCCACTACAACTCAGATAGTCTCGAGAACAAACCTGGTAGCAGCAAATAGAAAAAACTAAAATCCATGTCTATATCTACTAACTAATGTGAATGCATAAGAAAGAAAATATGCTAATTCACATCAATGCTGGAATCGGGTACGCCAGTGACGTCAGTGTCGCCAATATACTCATCGTAGACCTTGGGACCGATAACGTCATCTAAAGCTGAAAAATAGTTATCCAGTCAGGATTGGAGCAAGATCACCATAACATTATATTACACAATATAGTATACATGCATGAAAAAATAATAATAAGGAAGATAAACTATAGATATGACATGATATGATAAGAAGAGTACTACTATGACAATACTAGTATGAAATAGACTCGATGGAATACAAACAATATAGAAGCAATTATCAAGTCACGTGTATTGTGTATTTTAGAATACTAACTTTTTGCATGTAGACGGTTTAAGATATACGTCAATCATATGTGTGGTACATGACTGATATTATACAATCAATGTATAGGGAGTCTGTATTCAATTTGTTGACCACATGCTTACTTGTTATATTCCCCCGTTCGACTCATTCATGGTACATGTTCATTACGATAAAACATTAGCAATACGATAAACAGTAAACATGATAAACAGGAAGACATAAACATGTACATATACCCTAAAGATTCTAACTCTTGTGTACAAGTAGTAATCATGATAAATCAAGAAAAACGACAACATGAACTATAAACAACAGGTAACTACACGTTGCCAAACTGTATATATAAATAGTGTGAGTATGACATCGGCGTGTCACTTATTTAATAGATTGATTTATTCTAGGAGTTCGTAACGGTGTGACGAAGGATACCGAAGTCTAATCGTTGTACGCATCTTTGGAGACTACAAGCAAGTACACGTTGCCAAACTGTATAGTATTTACATGTATTTATTATATTATTATTTCTTTTCAGTCATACTTGTTTACATGTTGTTTCTGTTCATGTCATTTATTTTATCGTTATACGTGCACATAAATGTTTTCTATCTTTTTATTATTGTCTATTATATCTTTCCATGTTCTTATGTACTTCTTGAAATTGTCCTTGTCGATCCTATGCCACGTTCCATTGACATGATTGACTTTGACTTGACTTGTTGACTTGACTTGTTTGACCCATAGTTCTAGGCGTGGACCTTGTTATAGACGATGATTATACTTGACCACTCTTTATTGTGAGCCCCCACCGAGCTGCGATAGAGACTTACTATAAGTTGTGAGCCCCCACTGAACTATGATCTATAGGGCTGTTAGCTTCTACCGAGTTGCAGTTTTACCTCAATTTACCTATAGTCATATTTAACAGCACGATTCTCGACGGCATGTAATTTTCTTTAGATTTCATTCTTATATTCTTCAGTCTTATTTCTTATACTATTTTATGTCTTTCTATGTATTTTATTACTGTCAAAGCAGTCTTGTATATTATGTGTCGTGCTAGTCCCCTGAAGACCTGGTGATCTTTCCAGGTTTTGTTGAGCTCGTTTGTAGATTAGATGGAGGATTGATGATTTTTTTCTCCAGGATTTCAGGTATATATTTAGTTAATACCTTTTTATATTCGTCCAATATTATGCTTTATTTTACTTTGACCATGCTGCTGCATAGCCTAGTTTTGCAAGTTTTATTCTTCTTTAGAAGCTTGTTCATGATAATTGCATTAGAGACTAGTCCACTTTATTGTATATTGTCTTTTCTTGTTACTTGTAAGAACCGGTATGTTAATGCCTGACCAGAACTAGTATACTTGGTTTATATAAGAGTTTATCTTCAGTGGATTGAGATATAGTTAGTTGTTATACATGTAGTTTATTTTAGACAGCTTATACACATTTGAGCTGGACTGGAGTCCTCTTGATACGTAGCCGGCATGTATACGATCTCCTAGTCCTATATATTTTGGGACTGGGCATTACATATTTTGTGGTGGCTCATGCAGGTCAGAGCATATCGTTTTGGTTACATTACTGTGTCAAGCGAGCCTGCAATAGGATATTATATTCGGATCTCAATCCATAATTGCTTTGAAAATCCTTTTATTTTTATCAGTCGCCTTTGGAACTCATAATTGAATTTGATCATCCTTCTTGAACTCCTTGTCTTGGACTCTCATCTTTCCCTATTTCGGACGGATGAATACTCGTGCTTTATGAACCATTTGGATTACATTCCATCATTTGATAGAACGTAGTTGATAGAAATATTTTAAAAGGGAATTAGTTATCTAATAAGGTAGTAAGGGTTTGGATAGACGTCTCAAATAAATAAACTTTGTAGAACCATTATTGACTGAACTTTTATTTGAAGAAGACAGGAATCTATGTTTTACAGGACTAGGTAAGTAGCTAAGGTGGGTAGAATATCATGGATACTTTTCCAAGGAATAAGTTAGAATATATAGTACAGTATAAAGCCTAGCCTCAACAATCAACTATAGAATTGCTAGATAAATTCTGATATCTTTTGCCTGAGATAGGGCTTAGGTTAGAAGTACTAGAGAAATTATTATCTAATGATAGTGTCAAGATGGTCAGCAACCTAAGAGTGCTAGATAGAGTAAGAAGATCTAAGTAGAATGGACGATCATCTCTATATATGGTAAGACTAGTCTTGAAATAACCTATAAAGGGATAGGACTAGAATGATGACTAATAGGTTTATTAGCCGTCTAGTTCAGCCTGGACCTTTACCCCAAATAGATATAAATGGTTAGGCATACTTGTAACGATTGTATAGATTGCTTATAGGTAGGAGAAGTGGATCACTAATTGAACTACTATAGAAGTTGGTAATGTAACTTATAGGAATATAGTATATAGTTTAAGGACTGACAGAGTTACGGAGGAATTGTGATTTTTCTTTGGTTAGTCATAGATAAAGGTGTAAGAGCCAAGTTAGAAATCTTACCTCTAGATTTGTAACCCTTTGGTAATATAAAGCATGTTGGAGAAGTGGGATATCGTTTTGCATCGTCCCATCATTAGCGAGAGTGCATGATGTAATCGAATAGATTATTTGTTTCTGGTTTCGCTTTTGGCTAATTACTGTTTGGTTTTGGTTTTTAATTTTTAGAATTTTAGTTTATTTGATTTTGACTATTTTAGTTCGGTTGAAATTGAATAAATCGAACTATTATTGTTTCTTGATATCATTAGTTGGTAGCGATATTAACCGTATAAGCTGATATTATTAATATTTTCAATTTTTATTTTGTCTTTTGAGCTCTTGAATTAGTTGGAAATAGGTATAATAATTAATTCTATGAGAATTGACATATCTATTTTGAATTTGGGAAGAATTGTTATGTCAATATAGGTATAATTTCAGGAGAAATCATACAAAGTAAATATTTCCAAGATGGGAAGCATCATTCATTATAGAGAATAGGACATGACCATCTCATTGCATGCCTTTTTTTATGAGGTCAATGCTACGATTACAACCAAATGGGATTGTAACCTTTTATAACCGCCATGTGGTGGCTGCCAATTGGTTTTCTCTGTAGGAACGTTGAGCACCTCTAGAGGGGGTGAATAGAGTGTATGTGTACAGCGAAATAAAAATCACCACTTAAAACTATTTACGGCAGTAATCAAACTGATATAAAGTAAGCAGTAAAAATAAATACGTAATATAAATAAGTTCATAGAAGCAAATGCAAATATCAAGGTTTGTACTAATTTTCCTCTGAAAGGACTAGTCAAGTCTCGAGTACTCTAGCTCTATGTTGAATCCACTATCTCATGAAACACAAGCTTTGAATCCGAAGCGCTTATAGCTCACTACAACATGTGCTTTTTTATCGAAAGTGTACTACTTTAACTTGCAAGCTTTTTATCTGAAGGATCTGCCGACTTCTGGAACATGATGAAAACTAAAATATTTTTAAGCCTTTTGTACAACTCGACCAAACTGATAGATTGAATCGAAATTGGCACTGACTTGGCTACGAGCTGTAAAGCTTAGATTTGATAGTAAAAAGCTTTGATAGAACACTTGAATGAATAGAGAAGAGATAATGAGAATAAATGAAGAACTCTCCTCTATTTATATTATTTTCTTGGACAAAACTCGGGCAGAGTTCGGTAGTCCAACGTTCAAAAATTCGAACGTTTGAAGCATGTTCTTCAGGGTGACCTGTTCCTTCGGGAACTAGGTCAGGGGGGCCGAGTTCGAGCAGAACTCGATCGGAGTTCGGTTGCCCTCTTTCCAGAATAGGTCATGAAGAATTGACTTTGGATTTTTTATGGGTTTATGGGCTATTTGGTAGGTGGACTGGGTTTAATGAATAGACAGATCAAATAAATGATTGGGTAGGCTAATTTTGGTAGTTGACTTTTGTAGCTAAGCTAGGTGCCAATCTCGATCAATCGTACATTTTTCTAGACTCAATAGATTGAAAAATACATAACAAAATAGGAAAATTGTCTTGATCAGTGATGCGATTATCGTTGGCAAAGATTATGACTGGGTGCAATAACAAGGTTATAGTCGTTTAGCAACAATACCGTCCCTGTATATTATTTATGTATTTCGAACTAGAGTTGTCAGTTGGTTATCAAAATCAGGTGTGACCAGACCAATGGGCCAATACCCTCAACTCATGTGGGATGGGGGCAATAGGGAGACCAATTGCCAACTGTCATGTGATGGTTGTAAAGGATTGCAATCATATTTGGTTGTAATCATGGTATTATTGTTTTTTAAACGCCTTTGAATTTTGGTTGACAAATAAACACCTGATTGTTTTCTTACATAATTTTGTTGTTAAGATCTAAACCATCAGCAGGTCTTTGCAAAGTTCAGCTGTAAGTAGATAGTAATCATCACCAGTTGGACATAATTTTATTATCACCGAGTTCATTCATATTGACATTAGAGGACAAAAAATCTTGCAAACCCTATTCATCCCTCTATGCTTCTTTCTGGTTGCATTTTTTTCTTTTTTTTGTTGGATAATGCTTTCAAGGCAAAAGCATAAATATAAAATATATGAATCACCAACACTAATAAAATCTGAAATTAAATTGACTGTACTACACATGCATGACACATTAGGGTGTGTATTACGTCGTGTTGAGCCGACCGGGCCTGATTTTGATTGGGTTTGACCGAGCTGGGCCAAGAAATCCTAAACCCAAATCCAGTCCACCCAGAACACGAAAACTTTCGGTCCAGGCTTTAACAGAATGGGCTTGGGCCAGTTTCGGGTTGACCGATTTTGAAAACAGATGAGCGGGATATTTTAGCAAATGTTCCCATTCAAAATATAGAAAGTAGCATATACCCCAATTTTTCAAAAAAATAAAAATAAATGTCCCACTTCCTTTGTAAACCATAAAAATTTTGATTAAATAGTGGGGGTATATCTTACAATATTATTTGTTCCATACAAAGGAATGGGGACGTTTGCTAATTTTTTAAAAAGTGGGAGTATGTACTAGTTTCAATAATTTGAATGGGGACATTTGCTAAAATATCCCAAAATGAGCTTAGCTTTTAGGAAATGGGCCAAGTAATTTTTAGGCTTAAAAAAATATAAAAATTTGTGCTTATAGTAAATAATGTAAATAAAGAAACTTTGTTAATTTTATTTATTTCAAAATTTTAATATGACATTTCTATTTCTTTTTTGGGCAGCTAAAAAAAGTACAGATTTTATCTTCAATTTGATCTAAGTCTTCAGTATTCATGTCCAGCTTTTTTTGAATCTTTGTTGCCTTTTCATTGTTCAACTCCAGAAGAGTCGTCCATAGTAAAAGATTGAAAGTCCAGTTCATTAATATCAGCAACTTCATATCTTAAATATTGAGTTCAGTGTTTCGCACGAACCCAATCTTGAACCTGTTACATACTTCCAAAATATTTTGTAGCATAATGTTTCTCTTTTTTGCTTAGCATTCTTGAACCTGCAGTACAACAATATTTCAATGCTATCCTGGAGACATGGGCCATTAGAAGATCACTTGCCAAAGAAAAAGTATATGGTAAAAAAATTCGTATCTTTTTCACTACTCTAAAATTGAAAAATATGATCCAGAATCGTCGTCATCTTCATCATAGGAGTTTCAATATAAGGACAATTCTTGAGTTGGGAAAGAAGATTACTTCTGGTTCTTTCTTTGTAGTATATTCTTAGCATGAGATAACTTAGAAATTAAATCAGAGCTACTACTACCTTAAACCATTATATTGGGTCGGTTCGATATGAATTATTTCTTCATATATTATAAACTAATCGAGTATCTAAACGTTCTTTAATTACAATTTTAAGCTACTTACCTCAACGTTCATATTATCATAAAAATTATCTAACAATATAAATACACCATCTAATTTGATTTTAGGATCTAAAAACTACATCCAAATAATACTAAAGATATATTTCACGCCAATATTTTAGAAATTTTGTTTCCATTTTAGAAACGGCATAATCAAAAATAGGAGCATTCTATATTTTATAAATAAATGAGACATATTAATGATTTATGTTAAAACTAGAGAAAAAGTTGTAAAATAAACTATAAATAAAATACATATAACATTGTAAAATAATTCTAAAAATTCATAAATTAAAGTAGCAACTAACCAATCATTTTAAGTTATTTGGTAATCAACACTTGTATTTACATTAATATAGTATGTAATAATATCTCTATATTTAATACAAGATTTCAACATCAATCTATGTGGTGCATCATTAACAAATCTCTCAAATGTTAAACCATATTTTACAAAATATATTTTAAACTCTTGTTGTCTACTAGGTGAGATGTTCAAACTTATTAGACATGTTTTAATATTTTCTAAATTTGCTTGAAAAGTTGAAGGCATTCCTGTACAATTAAATTGACAATATGACAAGCACATTTTATACTAAAAATTCATCCTTCTAATACAGGTAGAAATTGAGATTATAAAATATTGATAAAACAAGTACTACTACTAGCATTATCAGAAGAAATTAGAAAATATCATAAATATTATATTCACGTAAAACTTGTAATATGGCTCCATCGATTGCAGATCCATTATACAAAAATTCCAACGGTCTAAGACAAAAAAATCATTTTTGTATAACTTTTTGTGCATCTAAATAATGTGTCATGATACAAACAAAACGATAACTTTGTTTACTAGTCTATATATTAGTAGTTAACAAAATTTTACTAATATTTTCAAAACTTTATTTCAAAGCTATTTTTCAAATTTAACATCTTCTACTCTTGTAATAGATCTGAAAACTTTAGTAAAACAATAATTTAGTGTGCTACTTCCATAGTCATAATATGATTCACTCTCACATAATATAAAAGGTTGTTCATCACAAGTAATATATTTTGCTAAGTTGGCTTTGTTACTAGCAGCAGAATAAGTAAAGTTTCCAATTGAATATCCATGAGGACCGGTGCCTAATCGTGTTTGTCAAGTATTAATTGTGTCCATAACTCAACTTGCTTGGAATTTTCTTACACTTCAGTCTCTAAAAATTGTTATTTCACCGAATAGAACATCGGATTGCTAGTAATTATTAAAAGTGGAAATAAACTTTTTGGTAGTAATTTGAATGAACTAAGCCCTATTTATAGGAATTTTGTGTTGCCAAATGACCAACAATACCTTTAAAATATAGTTGTTGTATGGTCATTTTCAAAAACATAATTAAAATATCCCTTATTAATATTCAAAAATAGCTAGAAATAGGGGGAATTTTGGTAAAAATACACCTAAAACACTATTATGGCTGTTGGAAAGGATTTTTTTTCAAAAGTCCCAACATTTATCTAATGGTTAATAGGGGAGGTATTTTGGTAAAACAATCCCCTAAATAATTAAAATATGGCGAATGACTGGGTCACTGATCGGGCCGAGTCGAATGGTTTTGGGGGTAGGGATCCGTCTTGGACAGGGTTTTGTGGAGGATCGAGCCAGTCCGGGCCTACGGGGCTGGGTGATGAACCCAGCCCTGAGCCGGGGTTTTAGTGGGCCGGGCCAGGTCGACCCGTTGACCGGGCTCGGGCCAGGTTCTGGGCCGCCGACCCACACATACCTTGAATGACACATGCTTGCAGCGACCCAAAAATAACTATTAATTAGCCCTTCTTCATTGCAGATTTATACTCAATCCATATTCATGAGTAGTCAATACATAAAACTTTTATTGATCTCATCGCAACATGTAAACCCACTTCCCAATTTTTTTATTTCTTTTAGTTTTATATATTTTTTAGTTAGAAAATAAATCTTATTTTTTCTTAATTCTATAAAAGATATTTGTATTGACGAAGGGATTTGTCAAGCTATTTTTTTTAATTTGATTTTGTTGTATTTGAGATTGGCATTGAGACCTAGACAGCACACTACCGCCGATGTTGCGGCGTAAGCTAGACTTGGCTACGTACTCGTATCCCGAAAAGCGGGAGTGGGTCGTGACAAATTTTTTTGGTGGCCCATGCAGGTCTATTTTCATAAAATTGAGCGAACTCGTGATAGTACTTAAGTTAGTCGTAGTATTGTGACCCTACGACTAGAAAATGCTCATTCACAATTAGGATTGATTTAATTTTAGGACAATGACTAGGACTAGGTACACCATAGGTAATCCGTTATTCAATTTGACCGTTGGGTAGTTAAGGTTGCTACATAGGCAGGGGCGGCCCTAGCCCAGGACAGGTCGGGCGACGGTCCAGGGCCCCCTGATAAAAGGGGGCACCAACATGGAACTATCTACAATAGAACTAGTATGTATCATGTGCCTTTTTTTAACAAAAAAGTATTGTGGTGTAGTGGTTATAATGCTAGACTTATATTTAAGAGTTCCTTGGTTTAAATCTTGACTACAATAATTTTTTATTTTATTTATACTTTATTTTTTACATTATGTATGGCCTATTTCAGAACTTTGCCTCGGGCCCCCATCAGCTTAGGGCCGGCCCTGTACATAAGCCATATGATTTAGGTAGAAATTTATTGAATCCTAAACCCTATTAGATAATTTGAGAAATTTTTCACGTAGGGATATATCATTGTGTTTTCGTATGATGGTTTGATCCAAGGTGGGTAGACTATTCGATTGGCAAATTAGGCCTTCCTCGAATTCAAGCCTTATTTGTTCAAATTTTATTTTCTGCCTTCTCTAAACATCGTCATATCATACGGTCCGTATTGCTTATTTATTTTCCTATTGACCATAAGTAATTATTTTTCCAGATTCTATATTTTATTTCCATCTATTGAGTTTGAATCTAATTCGAGTCGATTATCCATATATTAATTCCAAGTCGTCTTCGTTTATTTTTTGATCATTTTAATTTCAAAAATTGATATTTTCACTTCAAGGACAGATACTTACATTTTTCCTATCATGATTGACTTGTTTGAATTTTTAGAAGCTCATTTGAAATTCTTATGCATATAATTGAAATAAATTTTCGATGACTTGCAATTACAAGGCATATGCGCATTGTCGCCATTTATTTGGATTATCGAGACTTCGGGTTCACTGCAGCCAATAGCGCACTGCAAGGCATGATTCTAAGTTGAAGTAATTTCAAGTAAGCATAGGTTATCGAATATTATTAAAACTATGTCCAGTTGTCCTATTTTGATCTTTGAGTTATGTCAATAATAGGTTGTGTTAATAGAATATTTGATACCATATTCTTATTGGAGTCATGAAACCAAAGAGTTTACTACAGCCAGATATACACTAGCAAGGCATAAATTCTCGGTAAAATAACTTCGAATATGCTTACGATTTTTGAATATTATAGAGACTACATCCTTTTTGGCATATGACTATTGATTTTCATGGTTCGTAATTTCATGCACCCTCACTTGAATTTGTGTTAGTTCTTATCTTTTCCTTTTTGAGCCTTTCTTTTTTATCTTTTATTTTCATATCATTATTAGGTTTTCTTTAAACCTATTTTGATTTCTTTCCACTAGATACATAATCGTATCTAGATTTGATAATCGTGCCTAAATGATGGGTTAAATAGCGGATCATGCCGAAACGAATTTGATTTGATCATTCTTAAACGATTTTGACCGCGACTAAACTATCTTGATTATATTTCGATCAAGTCAATTCGCATCTTTTCCTAGATTTTGATTCTATAATCGTGCCCGAATGATTTTGGTTGCCTAATGACTTTTCTTGTTGAGAAAATCCTATTTCGATTCTATCCTTAACCAAGCCTAGGTTTTGACTAGCCCTTTTTTACTATATATTGATCGTGTCAAATCATATCTTTTCTTAATCTCTCAATTCGATCCACGATTATGCTTAACCTATTTTGATCATTGATCGTATCATTTATTGATTATATTCTTAATCGTGCCTAATCGTATCCTTTGAAATTTCGAAGACAAAATTTTTCTAAGGTAGATAGATTTGTAAGCCCACTTCCCAATTTTTTTTATTTTTTTTAGTTTTATATATTTTCTAGTTAGAAAATAAATTTTATTTTTTCTTAATTCTATAAAAGATATTTGTATTGACGAAGGAATTTGTCAAACTATTTTTTTTAATTTGATTTTGTTGTATTTGAGATTGGCATTGAGACCTAGACAGCGTACTACCGTCGATGTTGCGACGTAGGCTGGACTTAGCTACGTACTCGTATCCCAAAATGCGGGACCGGGTCATGACACAACAAGCTCAGATATACCAATATCTAAACCATTTAGCTCATTTGATCTACATATTGGTGCTTTTCATACCGATATATTTTGTCACTTTTCGTTTCTATTTTTCATATTTCTATGGTATCATGTAATTAGTTTATATACGGTATTCTGTACTTGTATTGTTAGTACCCTTAACTAATACTAGATTCATGTATCATGTTATTGATTTTCTGATTTAGTATTGAGAGCCGTACAGACGGATCGACCATAAGGTAATCGAGAAGTTTAACCGATTAATTAACATATGTAACTTATTTGAATTTGGTTTTTCAACATGATATGTGACACTACCCTAGACCCGTAGATATACCACGAACATTGCCCTAGACCCGTACTAGGACTCACACGTAGACTTGATAAACCAAAACCACCCAAAAATTATTGTTTCATGAGCAGACAATAATACTAATAGTATACTGCCTACACAGCAGAATGGCTAGACAACCTGGTGCCTAGCTAAGTTATTACCTATTGGTCATGGTTTTGTTTGGGTGGCTGTGATTGGTTGGAGGGGCTTGTATGGGCGACTTGGCAGCATCTATGGCTAAGGATAGCCCTCCCCTCTCCATATAACACATCTCTTTCTCTCTCTTCCATTTCTTTTTCTTTTCTCTATTTCCTTTTTCTTTCTTCTATTGGATTGAGCATAGAATCTAAGGCAGCCTTGAGGCTTGGGTGTGGTGGCTAACCCCTAGAAGGATAAGTAGAAGCTAGGTGTGTGGCAATAGGGATCAAGGCAATTGCAACTTGCTATTAATTGTGATTTAAAGTTGAGTTTTCTTCCATTTTTTTATTACCTATAACTATATGGTGCTTAGTGTCAAGCCCAGAACCAGAATACTGGAGAGCGGGGACGGTACAAATCCAGCTATGTATATCAGAGTACTCAGGTACACCAAGATACAGTCACGGTTGTAGAAGTGTCACTACCACTTTCTAGAATAAGGATATTTTGGTAATTGTGAATTTTGATTATTTTTATAATATTTAATTTAGTGTAATGTGATTTTTGGCCATTGCTAATGAAACCTTAGAACAACTTAGCCTAGAGACTAACCATGACCATAGAGACCTAGCTAACTAGTTTGAGTCAGTATTTAGACTCTAATCTAGCTAGGAATGACTTAAAGATCATTTGGAGAATTGAATTAAGGAGCTAGTTTGGACCTTTAGCTTAAAGGGCTTGTTTTACATCATAGGAAGAGGTAATGGGCCTTTGTATCTTAGCCTAACCCTAGCCCACTTCATATGGTCGGCCAAGAGAGACTCTCACCCCTCTATTTAAGTTATCATGTAGCCCCCTTGCCTCATTTGTAGCAAACCGTAACCCTAGTTTGTGTTCTTCCTCAAATTTGCCCCCTTTCTTCAAATTACCTCCAAATTGGACCAAATCAGATTCATTGCATTCCCCTAGTGAAGAAAAAGTCTCAAATGGCTAGCTAACAAGGATTGGAGGCATTGGACTATAGGAATTTGGTGTTGAAGATTTGGAAGGGGCTATTTCATTGAGATTCCAACTCTCAATAGGTAATGATATCTAAACCCTTTCAATTCCTGATTTCTCTCCATAGATGCATGCATTTAGGGTCCCCCTAGCTGTAGGCTAAGTTTGGTAGGAATCCGTGTCCATTTGATATGTGTATCGGAGGCGTATCATAGTGTACTGTAAGGTGTTTGGTGAAATGCCTCAATGGAATGTTTATTCATGAATTTTAAAACTAATTTCTTCATTTGGTTGTTGTTTATGTGTGGATTGGGTTTCTTGGTGATCGAGCACGATTCAACATATTTTTCGTGTCTAAATCGGACACGGGGATGCTCAGTGCACACTGTGGACACTCCCCTGCTACCCGACACCCATTTCTCACTGTAGAGACCACTTGGACATGTGAGACTTGACACAGAGGTGGGGGCCATGATTGTCAGTCCCCTCCCTAAGTTTCAGGTCGATTCTGGTCGTATCAGACACGTTATCGTGTCTGCATTGATTTCGAACAGACTGTGCACACACGAAATTGAGCCTCTGATGTGGGCTCGACATGCGGACACAAGAGCACTTGGACACTTTGCAGACACTTGTACACCTAGCCCTACACCTACCCTAGCTATTGACACAAGCACGAGATATTTCGTGGTGTGTGCCGTGTCCTGGATAGGTCGACACATCAGCACGAGCCTTGTTGTGCACTGGTTTCTGATACCAGTTGACACTTGGACTTGGACACAGTATTGACACACCCCATTGTTGACACATGTGTAGACACATTATCCCCTTCTTATATATATATATATATATATATATATATATATATATATATATATATATATATATATATATATATACTTACATGTTTTGGTTGAGTTAGGTTTTGCAGTTTTCGAAATTGGGTTAGGCTGGGGAGATACTCAGATTTCTGAGGTTTGAGATGTGATTTCCAGGTTCTTGTTCAGTAGATATGTATTGTTAGTCTATATTAGATTTGCTATATACTTTCATATATGAATCTATATACATATATCTAGTTTCTATATAAGCTCTATATATATAGTTAATTTTTTTTACCTATATATATATATATATATATATATATATATATATATATATATATATATATATATATATATATATATATATATATGTTTGGGTTAAGTGAAGAGATGCGGATGGGCTCCCCTCTCCTGGCCTCGCCGCCCCCATCCTCCGTCGGGATTTGGTGGCAGGGCTGGCCGGAAGGCCTGCCCGGGCCGGCGGCGCCCTTCTCGGTGTTCGTACTTCTAGGCTCCCCCCTCCCCCCTAGTTGGCCGGCCCCCCGCCTGGCCCTCCGTCCAGTGGGGCCTCAACCCCCCCTTCACGTCGGCTTCTCGCTGAGCTCCCCCCACCCCTCCGGCGTCCTAGACGGTCCCGGCGTCGCCGGGCTAGGCGTAGCCCCGCTCCGGCAGCCGTCCAGCCGGTTGAGCCCCCTCCCTCTTTGACCACCCCGGCTGTACCCCTCGCCGTTCCTCCGTCGATCTCCTCGGCAGTCCCCGCCCGTCTGCGGTGGCCTCCCGCTGCGACCGGGTCGGCCTCCTCCGGCGGATCAGAAGCTGGAGCGACTTCGGCGACTCCTCCTCTTGCCGCAACTGCAGCGTCGCCGGCGCCCCCCATCCCGGCGCCTCCCGTCGCCCCTCTTTCATGGCCGGCTCCTTCCCTCGCGGCGTCGCACCAGCCTAAGGAGGCGGCTGCCTTTTTCTCCCTCCCGTGGCCGACGTCTGCGCGTTCTCCGGCTACCGGCAGCACTGGACCGGCCCCCGCATCCTCTTCGCTTGCCTCGTCGGCTTTCTCCTCGGCAGCGACGGCCCCTCCGTCGTGGGCCACGGTGGCCGTGTCTTCCTCTCCGAACTCCTCGCTGTGGCCCTCGGTGCCCTCTTCGTCACCGTTCGGGCTTCCTTCGTCGGCGGTGGCGCTGCCCTCCTCGTCAGCCCCGTGCTACGAGCTTCGGAGTAGTCTTCGCCGCTCGTCGGCGGACCTCCCCAATCCCTAGCCGGAGTTTCGCCAGGGGTCGCCCGGGGTTCGAGCCACCCTCCTTCCCCCACCCGGCGGCCCGGGCGCCCTCCCTACCATCCTCCTCGGGTCTCCTCTCCACCCTTTCCCTCGGGTCTCCCTCCCCTCCTCCGGGACCGTCCCCCGCCGGAGCACTCGCTCCCCTTCAGCCCTTCCCGCCGTAGCCTCCGGCTTCGACTTGCGCGCGGAAGAGTCGGCCTTCCTCCCCCTAGAGTCGATCCTCCTCGCCGCCGGCTTTCTCGGCCTCCCCCTTCTCTCCCCGGAGTCGTCCTCCCCGCTGCCGGCCTAGCATCGGCCTCCCCCGCCGGAGCCCCTCGGACCCGGGCGGCGAACCGGGGAGGGATCCACTGCTCCTCGAGCCGCGCGCTCGTCTCCTTGAGCCACGCGCTCGCCTCCTCGAGCCGCGCGCTCGCCCCTTGGGCAGAGCGCCAGCACACCCCCCCCCCCCCCACGTGATGTGGTCCCCCATCAGGCCCCGAGCCCTCATTTTCCCCCGTTAGTTTTCCCTAACGCCGTTTGTTTTGAATTTTGGAACAGCGTTTTTCGATTGTAGGTTTCTGTTACCTCTCTCGAAAAAGAAAAAAAAAGGTAATCTGGTTTTTGACGCTACGCGTCAGGATGTCTGTTTAGGGGTTCACCCTCACTATGTAGGAACCCGGGCTATCTCCCGGTTCCACCCTATCGTTTTCGGTTTCAATGAAGGCTCTAGCCATTGTTAAATATATATATATATATATATATATATATATATATATATATATATATATATATATATATATATATATATATATATATATGTTTGGGTTTGCCTTAGCCTAGGAGTTCCTGGGATCATCCCAGTTTGGGGGTTTTCCAGTCCCCTCTTCACACACACTCTTAATTGCCTTACACTTTTCCCCATATTCCTTTATATATATCTATATATATATTTATAAGTTATCATATATCATATATGTGTGTGTATATATATATAAATATATATATATATATATATATATATATATATATATATATATATATATATATATATATATATATATATATATATATATATATATATGTTATGATATGTTACTAGCTAGGTATATATTTGTGAACTTGTATATATAGGTATTATATAGACTATGTTATTTGTAGGCTTCCTATATAGGCTATTTTGCATGTATTACTAGCTATATATATATATATATATATATATATATATATATATATATATATATATATATATATATATATATATATTGACAAAGGAAATTTATTGAATGGAAATCGACAACACAAAGCACACGACAACACCCCGGGCCCACACAACAGGCCAACGGGCCAAAAACACACGACAACCACAAAACGAAATTTGAAATTCGAAAACGCCCACGTGGCGCACAGGCGCGGGGCCCGAGTGGGCCTGCTCCGGGCGCAAAGCCCGAGGGGGGACGCGACCCGAGGGGACTCGGAAGACTTGGCCAAGCACGAGACCCGAGGGGGGCCTCGGGGCCAGAGGGGGAGGTGACGCGCCACCGGGGGGCGGCGGTAGCCACGGCCGGCGGGAGTCGCGGCCGGCGAAGACTCAAGGCCAGCGCATCCGAGCGGGAGAGTGACCGGAGGGCGGTGCCGGAGGCGGCCAGAGGGGGATCTGAACCGCCGATAGCCTGGGAGGAGCCGCGGTGGACGGAGCAGAACCGCCGAGAGCCAGGAAGGATGTGGAGCCCGAGGAAGAAGAGGGGGAGAGGGGAAAGTCCGCTGGGGAGCTGACTGGGGGCCTCGACGCCGGCGGACCTAGGCGGAGGGGGACGGCGACCACGCTCCGAAGGGGGCGGAGGAGTCGCGGGGGCCATCACTGCCCAGAGGGATGGCAGCGGCCACAGCGGCACCACGACGAAGCATCGGGGAGGCCCAAACCGCCGCCGTGGGCCGGAGCCGGGGGTGGGGTGGAGATCCAGAACCACCGGAGGGTTGCGGGATCTTGCCAGTAAACCCCTGCTGAGGAAGAGGGAGGCGTTGCAGAGGCGGAGGCGGGGAGGGGGGCAGGAGGAAGAGACGACTGGAGGGGGGTGGCTGACAGGGCGGGGGGCTCCTCGGCCGCGGGGACCCAGAACCACCGCAGGGTGGTGGGGTCCTGCCAGTAGGCCCCGGCCGAGGAGGAGGGAAGCGGAGCGGAGGCGGCGGGCGGGGGAAGGGGGTCTGCGACCGAAACGAGGGGATACGGCGCAGAGGCGGAAGGGGGCCCCCAGCCGCGGCGGAAGGGAGGGATGGGGGCCCCCAGCCGCGGCGGGAGAGGGGACTGGGGGGGACGGGAGGGGGGGCTGGCTGGGCGGGGGGCTCCTCGGCCGGAGGAACTGCAGGATCCGTGCCCGAAGGAGGATCCGGAGGAACCGAAGGAGGCGAGTCCACCGGAGCGGGGCGAGGACCCGGAGCCGCGGGGACGCCGAGTGCAGGGGGGCTCCGGGGCGAGCGCGGCCTGAGACCCGGCGGGCTGGCTCAGGCCGAAGGGATCGGGGGCAGGAGCGGCGACCGAGGGGGAGGGCGGCACGCCGAAGGGCACGGCGTCCAAGACGCGCTGCTGACCGGCCGAAGGGAGAGGCGGAGCCTCGACGGGGATGACGGCCAATCCAGAACCCGGTTGCGCAGCGCGAGAGGCGACCAGTGGGACCGGCGGGGGTCCGAGGAGGGAATGAGGCTGGGACGGCCGAGGGCGGCGAGAGTGGCGTTGCCTACGACGCCGACGGCGGCTCCTGCGCCGGGGGAGAGGGGGAAAAGGGTGGGGCCGCCGCACGCCGGGCATATGCCGGTGGGGTGAGCGGAGGGAGATCCCCACGGGGAGGGCGCCAAGAGGGGGCTCGGCCGGCCACCAAGGAGTCCGGAGAAGGACGAAGATGCCCGTCGGGGGGGAAGCCCACGGGCGGCCAGCCGCCGGCCGGAGCCAAGGGAGGGGGGAACCGAGGAGCTGGGGAGCTCCTTCGAAGGGAAGCCACACCCAAGCCATTATATATATATATATATATATATATATATATATATATATATATATATATATATATATATATATAGGAGATATATTAGACTATTTTGACCTAATATATTGACTAGATAGGCCTATTATGACTCATAGACTTGAGTTGGACTAAACCCTAGACTAGTTGACTAGTTTGACTAGAGTTGACCTAGTTTGACTAGATTGTTGACCAGAATTGACCAAGAGTTGACTTTAACCTAGAATGACCTAGAATCATGCAGAATGCATTGTAAACTTCATTTATAACATCTTGGATACATTGTAACCAGTGTTGCTCTAAATAGGACTTAGTTACTCCTGTACGGACATCTATTATCATCAGTCATTTAGGATATTAGGCGAGTACATTTTCTGATCGTTTCATACTTGGTAGGACTTATATTCTTGTTCTAGACTACTTTACTTGATGCTGACACTTGTTATCATGGATTAGTACTATATGGATTTTTTTCATGCGATGTTATTCCCTCAGCGAATACATCGGGTATTTCATCACTACAACAAATATGGGATACGATAGCGTGCTCAGAACGCTGTAGAATGCCTATTATAGCGTATTCTTCCCGCTATAAATGCCCCCGATGCCCCATGTACAAGAACGCTATAAAGTTATAGCGTTCATGAACGCTATTGATGGATTATAGCGTTCCATGGCGCTATAAACAGGTTATAGCATTTAAGAACGCTATACCAGAGTTATAGCATTCATGTACGCTATTGAGTTACTATAGCGCCATGAACGCTATAGACTTGTTATAGCAGTGACAAATGCTATAGAGTTTACATAGCATTTACGAACGCTATAGTTTCTTAATAACGTTTGTTAACGCTGTAAGTTATTTATGGCGTTCGTGAACGCTGTTGATTTTTAATTACGTTCCTGTATGTTATTATTTGTTAATAGCTTTTCGATGCAAATTAGTTTTTATAGCGTTTCCTTCGCGCTATTATATGTGCACCAATAGCATGTCAGAATGCTATTGCAGAATGACTAGTGTAATTAAAGAAATAATTCACATTAGAATAGTATTGCAGCACATCAAAATAGCATTGCAGATATACAGAATGCCACAGATATCTATTGCATATATACACAAAATGCGAGTATTCAAAAATTTAAATGCTTCTCAACGAATCAATCACATAATGAATTCCGAATATAAGTAAATTCATTGTCAAGAACATTCAAAATCCTTCATAATTTCTCCAAATTTAAACATTAACAGCGTAGTCAACGTTTAATTGTTTTCATACATATATCCAAAATGTTGCATATCCAAAATTTAGCTCGAACCCTTCGAGCCTATCCACAACCAAAGCTCCTCAGAAATTCTCTTCATCCAACCTACACAAATATAGGGGAAAACATTAGTGTTCCTGATTAATAAATAAGCAGTTGAATTTATGAGTTAGCTACCAAAAAAACTTGAAATAAAAAACCTCGACCAAACTTTAACATTGTATTAGTCACATATTTTCAAACTTTTTTTTCCAGATTAGATTCAAACACAAGATAAAGTCTAGCGGCCCAGTTACCTATAACAGTTAACACTAGTGAAGTAAATGTGGCAAATAAAGAAATTGACATTATACCCATATATCATCTTGGAAGTGGGGATATCTGTAGTTGACTAAGAAAAGTGATATCATACATCAAAACTGAATATGGTATCATTTTATTCCAAATTATGTGTTCCAAATGAATGTATGACTAAGAAAAGTCAAGTTTTACATTTTAAAAAAAAAATAAGGTTGGGGTGCGCTAGGCTCATGCAATAGTACAACGCAAGGGCAACGCTTGAAGGCCGACAGTAGCAAGCTACTGAAGGTGAGCCCTCCCCAGGATGAAATAAATTTAATATCATAGTGAGAGCATACCTCTGACACATACCCGTTTTGATTTGTCAAACAAAAAGATGGAGTGATCAACAATATATCATATATATATAAACATAATATAAGAACACAAAGAGGAATCAATATTTATATCGCATTGTTTGCCTGCCCTCTTTAACGGATGGGGAAAAATTCCCATTATTTGTACAAAAAATCAAAAAGACAACAAGAAGTCAAAACCATCAACAACTTGTCTTTCAAATTTCCTGCAAATGCAAATATTGGAAGCTGAATATAGAAGAAGTTTTCTTGTACCAATTCAAATAAATCTAGAAGAACAACAAATTAACAAGGAAGTCATATCTCAAGCCGGGTTTCCTAAAAACCATGTTCCGTATCCTTTAACATTAATAATTTTTCTCTACCCAGGTTTCCTAGGTACCAACTCCCTTATCATATAGCAATTACCATATCCTCTTTCAGTCACCACCTATGTTGTATGAACACATAATACGAATGATACTAACACGGATATGGCAAATTGGCAACAACTTTAGTTTGTTCATGTATATTTTATAGGAAAGTGTTGTGCCACGTATATTGCTTTCCCTTGGGATGTTTCTCTCCATCAATTGCACCCAGCTTAAAATTGGATCATCTAAAGTCACCACGTGAACCATGTTGAAAAATCAGTAAGCTGCTACCTGGTTTGCTATAATGTTTCTGAAACATACATGAGAGCATCGAGTGCATGTAACCTTGCTAATATCATGGGTAGACGAACAAGACATGGATACAAAAGAACAAGTAATGAAGATCAAGCTAAGAGTTACGTACCTAATAAAATGTTAAGGACTGACACTCAAATAATGTTCAGATTAAAACACCATACAGATTGACTCGAAATACTAACTAGGAAAGCTGTACGAAATGGCAAATAGACCTTCTGAAGATGTGCCCAAACCAGAAGTTAATTAAGACGAGAAAACCCTATAGTTCACTTTATTATGCACAATTTCAGAGTTGTCCAATCAAATAAGTGTTGCAAACAAATTAAACATCTTCAACAAACTCAAATTAAACAAATGGCTAAGATGCCCTAGTTTGAAAATCAAACAGGAGTCTGAAAATCAAACAGGGGTTGAAGATATATTAAACTTAGGAGAAAACCTTACATTTCTCTTGCTATTAAGGGATATGTGGGGGAAAAAGGAAGAAATTTGAACCTTAAGTGAAGAGGGCATAGACTAAACATATATCGTCGATTGGAGCGGCCGATGACTCTAGAGAGCCGTCGATTGGTGAATCCAACGATTCTAGCAAGGTCGATGACTCTAAAGAACTGCCGATTGGAATTAGGGTTGCGACTCGGGAGAGGCCATCGACTATCGAAGATGCCTTCGACTAACAGGAGGCACCTTCGACTGAGCAAAAAGGCCGAACGAAGAGAGTTCAGGGCAAAACCTAGCAAATCCTAAAATGAGGAACACAAGGTCTTTAATAAGACCCTGATCAACCATGTTGAACCTAATATGCAAATTTAGTTAGTCAATTGGGACCTTTCTATTAGATAGGCCAAAGGGAAATATAAAGCATTATACATTAATTGGACGATTCAAACAAAGGCTTAATCTAGAACACCAACCAAAACTTTTTGGTACTGGTTAGCTTTGCACCCTCTCAATAATGCTTTTAGTCTCTTATTGACACTATATGCCCTGAGTCATTAAATCAATTTCTTTGGGATTCCCTGAATAAACTGGGACTCGGCTGTGGCCCCGAGCAAGGATCTTGCCAATTGCTTCCCTGAGAGCAGAAAACAAACACAAGAACTTTGTAACATTTCTTGGAGTTCTCAAATTTTTTTAATGAAAGTATTTGATCAATCAGAAATTCAACTAGTCAAGATGGAGTTGATTAATTGCAATAGACAATTTCCATATTAGGTGCAAGGTTTAGCAAAAGTTAACTTAGTATATAAGACAAGTTCTCTGGAGACTTCAGTCAAAAACATATTTAAACAATAACATATTCCATTATTTGGAAATATCAAGCAAGTTGTCCAGAGACGCAATAAAATAAACATTCCATACACCAAACTTTATGTAAAGACCTAGTTCTCTGGAGGGAAAATAGAGAAAATTATATACCAGAATAAAAGATGATTTCATTCTCATGGGAAGAAGATATTCATGATGATTGCTAATGTAGAGCATGCAACAATAAAAATATGAATGACATTCAAAAGAAAGTAAATCACACCGTAGCAGGATTAGCAACAAAAATCCTTGAAATGAGATGTTGGCACACTTCAAAAATAGTCAAGTAATTAAAGTCAACTGATATAAAGTGGAACCATAAAATGAAATGACAAGAACCAAGCCAAAAACCTGAATTGTCTTCCTGAAATTCCTAGGCTCCTCAGTCCTCAGGATCCTCAAATGGATATGCACTCACTAGCATTACATAAAGAGTAACTCCACAAGACCACACATAAGTAATCTGTTCCACAAGACAACATATCAGCAATCTGTAGTTGGCGTCTAATTTTATAGTCCAATACAAAAAGCTTAGAGAAAGAAAAAAATCAACAATGGTCCATGGCATAATGACAAGTTAACCAAAAGACTATATCGCTCAGTAGTAGTAACTAGTAAGTGGTAGCAAAACATTAAACAATATACTACAATCCATTGTTGGAGTTGACATGTGTGAATTCTTCAAGTCTTCACCAGATGCAATCAACTAGAGATATGAAGTGGGTCATCTGAAAACAATTCCATAATATAAAGTAGGTTTCAACTAGCAGTACGTATTGTGTATCGATTTGCTTGTGTTATCGTGTATCGCATAGCCTATCGTGTATTGTATGATACAATAAATCTACTAGGTTAGGTGTATACTTATAATCCATATAGGAACATGATTTAATGTAATTTTCTCATAATTTTCTATGTTGTTTCATCTTTAGATATCTATCTAATTCCATAATCCAGATTCTTAAGTATGCATTACATGACTCAAGTAAAAAAGATAACTGTAGATCAATGTATATTCTGTGCACTTTCTAAAAATTTGCACATGGACTTGACTTTTTGTAATTCAACCTTCATCTTGGATAACCAAGGAAAAAATATTCGTTATGAGATATCTAGTATGAGAAAATGGTGTAAAGGAAGCAGTGGAAAATGGTGTAATATTCGCTATGATTAGTCTCCAAGAAAATGGTAATGGTTATGCCATGTAACTGATATTTGCTTGATAATTTTCAACAAGAAGAGAGATCAGAGAAGTTGTTAGTGATGAGATAGCTAGCAAGAAGGTTTTAGAAATTTGTGCAAGGAAGCTAATGGATCCTGTTGAGATCAATCCCCACAATCATAATAATGGTGAATGTGCCATAAAACTGATATCAATTTGATGATCTTCATCTAGAAGAAACTCGCAAAAGGACTCCTATCACAGAAGTTTATAGTGGTAAAAACTAAGTTTTGTGCAGCCTCAACCCCGCCACACTAGCAATTCCAGTTCATATCTCGCAACATATAAAAGATCGTAACTTACAATAGATTCCTCTTGATCAGATGAAGTTTGTGGTCAAGAAATTGGAGTTTCATGTGCTTCAGCCCCGGCTAACCCCATGTTCATATCCTACCCCACATCTCATCAACTGATAGACAACCAGAGGGAAAGACACTCAAACAATCACTTATGCAACACAAATACATGTGTAAAGACGTAAAGAAGGATATGATTTTTGTTAGTACTATAAAATATATGGCCCTTAAAAAGAGTGTAAGAAAATGGTTCAAGCAGTAGCTACATTGACATATATTACATAGAATTGTAGTTCAATAGGCAATCACCTTCTTTCCAGCTCTGGAATATTATCAGCTTGTGTATGAATGTATAATGTATTATACTAATTCGGAAAACAGAAATGCAAATGCATGCAGGCTAACCTACAATAGAAAGGAAAAAAACTGAATCAAAATGCCTAAACATTAACAAAACATGTATAAAGAATACTCACCAATGAAAACCTTTCCTTTATTTTCCATCAAAACCCTTCCTTTCGTCTTTAATCTCCTATTTTTAACACTGTTAATTTTTCCATTGCTCGTCCTTAGTTATGTTTTCCACAAGAATACTCACCATTTGATCCCAATTATAAGCAAGGTTCATGCACGAATGTGTCCGGAACCTTAAACCTAGTCCGGAACCTTAAACCTAGTAAAACCATGTCTAGCTTGTGTCACACAAGACTACAAATGCCTAACTGGCATGGTCGTGTAATATAGATATATACATAAGCAGCCAGCTAACAAAACATATATAAAGATGAATCATGTCAAGAGGCATAACCCATTAATAATAAAGGATGAAACTACCTTCCCATGAGCTCTATTTGCTCTTTGTAAATGGAGGAGGTCCATAAGATGGCTTCTTTTGTCAGACTCTAGAACAAATTCAACTCTTTGAACGATTACTCCGTACTAGAGACAACCCTTCCTACGGTAAGAAAGATGTAGTCTGATAAGAAGTTAGAAGCCAATCTCTGCAAAGTGAATAAATATGTCTTTAAAAGGTTCATAACAGAAAGGTCCGTCGATTGCTTCCAAAGCAAGAGCAGTTGACTTTGAGTACTTGGAAACAACATAGAAAAAGCATCATAGAACCAAAGCAACTTCTGATAGTCTACCAGAGACACCAGAGCATAAGATACAACATATGATCATAACTTGCAGCCAGTTTCTTATATCAGCCACATTCAACCTAGTGTTCTGCATCTTTCTCAGTCAGTCCCTAACTCCCAACATCTCTTGTTCATTCATCAAGTGCCTCAAACATTATATTGTACATTCTATTGCCAGTGACTAAGATACATGATAAATATCAACCACTATGATAAGAATATAAATGGTACTATTCATTGAACGGCACAAATGGGATAATTTCCCATCGATACACTATCTGTATTTGCAAGTTGATTAGTGATACATATCACATGATTGTCAACAAAAATGTATTCTTATAATACACAATACCATATCATATACAGCACGATAATGAAGCAAAACAATACACAATATGTAGCTTAAATCTTGACTCGACCACTCGGATCATTGTACATTAGCAAATCATGCCTTCATATATATTGGTTGTCATATAAACCAAAATCAAGCAAGGACGAAACAACCCAGGGCCAGGGGGGTGAAATATTCCCTAAGTTTTTGTTTCCTTCTATATAATATTTATCGTCCCTTTATGTCCAGTATTGTCATTATAAATTCAAGACGAAAAAGGTGGTCTAGTTGGTAAACTTAATAAACTATAAGAGGAGGGCCTGAACTCAGTTATTACACCACCATATAGGACATATTACAAACAATTCTGAAACTTGAGATGGCATGAAGAGTCATGGAATGGCATAATAGCAACGAAGTACTGTTCTCCTGCCCCATAAGGCTCATGTTGCTCAACATCTCTCCAACCCTCTTTTACTACTCTTTTTTACTCATTCCGAAAATTTCCTACTTTTCTATCACTTTGGCTTCTCTAGCAATCCACAGGCCCTTACTGTTTCACATGCTATCTTAAAATTGCCTAAATCAAATTTCTGGAGTAGTTTCAGATTCTTCTCTGCCAAAACCAGTTAAGTTATTTCTTAGAGATTTTTCTCTACCAAAAAGCATTTAAACCCTAGATCCAAACCAAGACAAACCATAGAAAATAAACCCTAGAAAACAAATGCTAGAAAACACCAGCGATTACCTGATGATTTGGGACGGTTCGGCGGTACTTCAACCGTAGGGATTTGGGGGGTGTCCCGTGCCTGGTTTTGGCGGCCGCGGGTGGCCGCGGGTGAGGGTGTCGGACTTCTTCTTGAGGAGGGTGTGGTCGCGGGTGGCGGCAGTCAGCCGGGATCCCCCACAAAAAAGAGAAAGGAATGAGAGATAGAGACCAGCAAAAAAAGAAGAAGATAGAGATGGAAAAAAAAAACTTGCTCTCTCGTAAGAGTGCCAAAAAAAATTTGGCAGAAGCGGGGAAACTCAAAAAAATTTGTGGGAAATGTAATTTGTTACACCACTTTTCTAGTGTTGTATTTAGTATAATATTATATGACACTTTTAAAGTGTTGTGTTTAGTATATAATATTATAGGACATTTTTAAGTATCCCTAAAAGCGTTGTTAAATTTATGTTTATGATATTTTTAATAAAGTGTCATACATTATGATAAATACCTAATTTTAATGACACACTTTTGTAGAGTGTCATCAATACAACAATTTAATGACAATCATTTAGAGAGTGTCGTCAAGAAAGTGTCGTTATATATCTATTTTGTTGTAGTGCTGGAGTAATGTATGGCAGAGTCCTCCTTGAGCCTTCCGTAGTTGTCGATGCAGGAGAAGAGCTCGCTGCCATGGACGAGCTCCATCACGAGGCTTAAAGCTTGATGATGATGATGAACGAATCTATTCTTCCTTCTTGTCCTACATACCCGACCCAATTCTTTTAATCATATAAAATATATAGAATATGATGCTGCTCCTAATCGAACTGGATACCTTACTTTGACATACGAGCATAGCAACATAAGCAGCGTCCAGAAAAAATTATACCTTTAACAGCGTTCATAATACACTATATAAAGTTCTGTTAACAGCAAAATAGTAGGGAGGCATAAACGCTATAGATAAACTGCTATTGTATAAACTATTAATAGCACTTCACAATGAACGCTATAGATGATGGTATTATAATAGCAGGGAGGCTCGAATGCTATAGATAAACTGCTATTGTACACTCTTTTAATAGCACTACGGAATAAACGCTATTGATGATGACATTCTATAGCAGGGAGGCTTAAACGCTATAGATAAACTGCTATTGTATGCCCTATTTGTTGTAGTGCATGTTCGTGTACTTTATCATGAGCATCGTGTACTCCTTGTATTCGTGCTATTCGTGTATAAATCGTGTGCTCTCATATACTCTCGTGTGCTCACATGATCTTCTTGTGCAAACTAATCATCGTGTATGTAACATAATGTCACGCCCCGCTCCCGCAGGAGCGATCATCCTCGCTAAGGCGTGATGCCGCACGAGCCTAGATTGCGCTCGTGCAAGGCGGGTTCCATAACGGCCGATTTCAGCGGCTGCGACAGGGTCGTCGCACAGAAGTCCCAAGCAGAGACATTGAATAATAGCAGCAAAAATTTAGAACAAAATACAAGTCATTCAAAAGATACATTTTATTGATATTGGAACAACGATTACAAAGGGGGCACGAGGCCAAGATTACAATCACTCAAGCTCACTCAAGCTCATTTTACAAGTCACTCAGCTCTCTCTCTCATCTCTCAATACATGTCTTGAACCAGCGGATGCTTCGAAAGGCGATGTCCATACATTATGTCCCGTATAAGTCTTTACTCCATGCGGCCATACGCTTCGAATTGCCAAGAAACTCCGTACCTCGACGCATACAAGCGAGCTCCGTGCCACGAGCTTCTACCTGTGCCTGCACATAAAAACTATGTGGGTGTCAGTACTCAACTGTACTGGTGGAATGAGCTCCTTGCCTACCCATACAAAACTGATACGTTCGATTTACTTTGTGCAACTTAGTCCTTTTTGTATTGTCTTTCCACTCTTGTCCTAGGATCAGTTTTAGGACAGACGTCTTGGCCTATTTTGTGTCTCTAGACCATCTCGTGCTTGTAACAACAATGTTAGCTCATATTGTCACTACCACATTTCTAGTTTGAGGGTATTTTTGTCATTTTTGAATAATTTGAATTTAATATATTTTATTAGAAATTTAAAATAATTTATTTGAATGGTGTGATTTAAATACTAGTTTATTTATTGCCATGTGCTTTTGGTTAGCCTAACCTAGATTAGCCATAGCTAGCCTAGTTAGCCACTTTGAGAATTAGTTAGTATGAGATAGTGGGTTGAGTCATGTTTAGCTAAGTAGATTGGTTGCAACTTAACTAGGAAAGAGCCCTAGATTTTAGGCCACTCATTAGCCTTGATTTATTGCTAGCCCTTAGATGCAACCTAGAAATCCTAACCCTAGCTAAAGTGGCCAGCCAAGACCCCCCCTGCCTATATAATATCTCCTTAGAAATTTGTGCTTCTTTTCAATAGTTATCATTTTTCCTAAGAACTAGGTGAGCCTTTATTTATTTTTCTTCATAGTTTAATCAATAGGGCTCCATTTTTATTGGGATTTCTTCCATAGTGTTCTAATCCCTGTTCTCCTACTGATTGTGGAGTCATATCTCAGATTTGAAGCAATTTGGAGATTTTGGGTGGCTTTGGAGAGCTCTTTTGAAGAGGCTTTTTGTGTTGAAGAACACACATAGGTAAATTCCTATCCACCCATTAAAATTAGGTTTTCTTTGCATAAACACCTAGTCCTAGGTGTCCTGGTTCTGTAGGAATAGAGTTTGTCCAATTTTGTGTCCTGTACGTGTCCGTATCGGACACGTATCAGTGTGGCGCGCAGGTGTTCGACGAAATGCCACAGTGGGCATTTTGATCGATATTTGGGAAAGTGTTTGAATAGGAAGTTGAGTTTTGAGGTGGCTTACACGTTTATGGTCGACTGGGGTATTTTCTGTGTCGTGTCGTGTCGCTTTGGACACGTGCACACGCGGGGTGCACCACACGCGCGCGCGGGTAGCCTTCCCCTGCTACCAGCGTGCTCGTGCTCAGTGCACAGAGCACGTGGACACGCGTGGCTGGATGTGAAGCAAGGGGCAGTGACTGTCGTGTCACCCCCGAGGTTTCGTGTCCTAAGGATGCGTGTCGGGTATGTGCGGACACGTGCACTGGACATGCGCACTAGTCGACTGACCAGATCTGTGTGTATTGGGTTTGCGTGTGTTGTGGACACGTTCGTGTCATATGTTTGGACACAACAGTAGATGTATGACACGAACACATGATTGTTATTAAATACCAACCCTTAACCCATTTGTTAATTGCTATTTAAATGTCGAAATAGGAATATCCCAATTTTCTGATACTGTTAAGTATTAGTGAGTTATTCACTGTTTTCTCCATTTCGATTTGCATTTAAATGTTGATATCATAAAAATAAATATGGTTTAGTTGCTATTACATTAGACATCATATTTAGGTTTGTAAGGGTTCATTGTTTTGTGTTGAATTGATGAATGAGAGTTCAATTTCATTTGGTTTGCAATGTTCATTGATACTTTGGGTTTTGGCATTTGAACCCAGTTTTCCAAAACTGAGATCCATTCAGTATTCCTAATGTTCTATTATACATAATCTCAGTTTCACATTCATTTCGAATGGGCATGTTGATTGGGTTGCATCAACTAGTATTGAAGGCTACTGTTAAATTTGAATTCCTGAGACACAGGAATGGGAAATTATTGATCCATTGAATGATTTCCTATTCTATGTCAGTAAATAACCTGAGACTTAAATCTCAGTTAAGGGTTCATATTGAGCTGAGCATTATCATATGTTTACTGTTGTGTAAACCTGATAACACAATCCTGTGGCACACACATTTGTTCCTACTCACACACACATATGTTTCAGTTCATTTTGATGGGTTTCCTGCACACAATTTATCATCATCACACACACAGGTTCCTCTCTTAGTACTGTTGACACACATTGCTTGCCTGTGCACATGTTGATTGATAACACACTGGTGACACACACATACAGCTCACATATTTTCTACACACACACATGTTCCTTCACTAATATTCCTGCTAATGTCATGTATGATTAAATCCTGAACTCTGAGAATTGTTTTCCTTTCCCATTTTTAAATAGTAAAATGGGTTCCTCCCTTAACTAATGTGAATGCCAGATTTTTTATACTTTGTTAGCCTGTCACTTGAGTTCATTTCCTGAGTACACTGGACACATGTACACTATTTTGGCATAACATACTGTTCTGATTTTTCCTCACTGTTTCCCTGTCACACATATATTTCCTGTGAACTCTTAACACACACACATTTCCTATCACCCTGAGCCACAATTCCCTCATACATGACACTCATTACTGTCACACTGTTTTCCCACATTCACTCACACACAGGCAACACACATATCCCTCTATGTGACACCCTATCCTAATTATTCCCTGTACACACACACACAAAATCTGAGATAACCTTGCATCTATACACACATGTTGCACACTGATTTCAGTCCTCATTAGCACACACACACATTGCCATGATATGTCCTTTCCCTCTCTCTCTCTCTCTCTCTCTCTCTCTCTCTCTATATATATATATATATATATATATATATATATATATATATATATATATATATATATATATATATATATATGTGATATACATGTTCCTATATGTGTGGGTATGCCTATAGCTATATTTAGCATGCCTAATCTAATGTGATGTGAGAATGGTAGTGTAGGAGGTAATGGGTATTTCTATGTGCAATAGCTAATGTGCTAGGCATATTCCTATTGTAGATATAGATACATATATATATTCATAATGTGAATAGTAATATATATCCATAATGGTATTGGCCTATGGTGTGTCTATTATACTAGTGAGAGCTTAGTTAGGCTTGTTTAGTCTTGATTAGGCCTAGAATAGACTAGTTAGACTAGTTTAGACTTGTTAGACCTAGTTTGACCATAGTTGACCTAGTTTTACTTCTAGGGTTGACCAGAGTTGACCAAGAGTTTACTTTGGTCTAGATTGACCTAGAATCATGTAGAATGCATAGTAGAACTTCATGTTACCATTTTAGACTTGTTGTGACTTGTGCTGTTCTGAATAGGAGCCAGACACCACTCCTCGGACAGTACTTTCATCTTGGACATTCAGATAGCAGGCGAGTACATTCTCTGATCATTTTATATCATGTTTAGGATTATATTTCCTGCTTTAGATTATCTTACTTGATGCTGACACATTGGTAACATGGATTGGTACTGTATGGATCCCTTCATGAGATGTTATCCCTCTCGGGAGCATCAGATACTCTTGTCTCGTGTGTTTCACTTACATCACGTATCTCATGCTTCTATTTATCATGGATCTTTGGGAATCAGCTAGTGACTCATGTACCCTCATGATCACCGAGCCTTCACGAATCAATTCATGAATCACCCTTTATGGGCAATGTTGTATAATCATGAATCTTAACGTAACTTGATTGGATCCTTGTGTATTGATTGGGGATGGGGGAGTATAAATGAACATGTGAATAATTCCAAGTAGTGTAATCATGAATCAATTCCGTAGTGTAATCATGAATCGGTCCTTAGCCATTCACATGTTTATCCATTACTCTGAATCACTAGCACTGTCTCTCTTTTACATATATCATAGATATTTACTTACAGTCTCTCTCTTATATTATGCTATTCTTCAGTTTCCTGTACTTTATTCTCTAGCATGATTATATTTTCTTTTCCTGCTATGACTTGTTGAGATGTATTGTGCTCGCTCCTGTCCTGACTGGACCTGTTGAAATATTACAGAGGATGAGGACGAGGCTGGCTGCCCTACATATTATGGGGCTACCTTAGATGACAGCTGTGATTTGGACCAGCAGCCGGACCCTATAGCTGTGGACGACACTCCTCTAGACTAGGATGTTTTCATTTACATTACTCTATGGATGACTGTATATATTGATACTTGGGATTTGTGATGTATTAGACACTTAGACTCTCTATTTGTACTTGTGGATTTCCTTTCATTTCAGCAGTATCTATCTATCTATCCTTCTATCTTATCTTTCTGCCTTAGTTGTGATTGAGTTTACATTCTGCTATGTCACCCCCATTCGGGGAGTATAAACTGCTTAGTATTATATTGTTAGATGTTGTGACCTAGGACAGCGTTCTACCGCCGACAATGCGGCGTAGGCTGGACGTACCCATTTTTCGTGCCCTTACTCTAGGGTGCGGGTCGTGACACATTTTTAGTGGTGGCCCATGCAGGTCTAATTTAAAAATGTAGTGGTATTCGAACTAGAATATCACTGCAGCCTGCAGTAGGATTAGGATTATTTGAAGGTACTCAGTCACATTAGGAAAAACACTTTATCAGATTCCATATATCTAAATTTTGCTGCTTATTGTCTTCCTTTGAATTTAAACTGTCCTCCCTTGATATTTCGACTCATTCTCAGCAATTGTTTCTTTTTGATCTGTGTCTCCAGGATGGTTGAGACGAGATCACATCGCCAGGGGGACGCCGATGAGAGGTCTGCCACCTCTCATACTCAGCAGCCACCCCCTGGTACCGCAGCCCCAGTCATGCCAGCTGGGGTAGGCGTTTCAGCTGCTTTCGGAGGAGCCCCTCCACCTGTGAGGCATGAACCGAGTCCGGTGACTCCGGATGTGCTTCAGCAGCAGCAGCCACCTCCGGGAATAGTTGACGCCGTTCAGCTGTTAGCCTTCTTCCGGCAGTACATGGAGGGTCAGCAGACCCAGCAGCAGAGCTCACACGAGGCATTGATCTGGCTGTGACAGCAGTAGAGAAAGTTGTAGCTCAGCCAGCAGCAGTCCCGCAGCCGTACCAGCCGCGGAAGAAGGGCATCCAAGATTTTCAGAAGATGCACCCTAGGGACTTCCGAGGGACGGAGGGTATCTTGTATGCCGATGAGTGGATTGAGCACATGGAGGAGATATTCAGGTTGGCTGAGATCCCGACGAGGCTCCAGATTGAGGCAGCGGCCACATTGATGCAGGATCTGGCCCGTACGTGGTACCAGACCGACCCGAGGGTTGGTACTACAGGACAGACTTGGGCAACATTTAAGAAGCTGTTCAAGGAGAAGTTCTGTCACGCCCCAGAACCAGAATACTGGAGAGCGGGGGCAGACATAGCCAGCTACGTATAATGAAATAGGATCCACTCCACTATACGGTCACGGCTGTCTAGATATATAAGGGTTTATCTACAAGCCATCAGTCTCATATGGTCAATAACAAGCCTAGTGTCTCAATCACAAGCAAGTAAGTAAATGTCACAAGATGTAAGATCACCAAATATACAATAGTAAGGCGTCCCAAACATTACATATTCAGCTGATCATGAAGCTAGTCGTTACAAAATATGAGGACTAGCAAGAGTTTTAGTCATACATGATCAACCCTAGGTTGCCAATCATGTTACAGCCCGTAGGAAGACAGTAAGTAAAATGTACACGAGCTAACACTTGCTCGGCGGCTAAACGCCTCAAAAGAATAATTTCACAATAGAGTGGGAGAGCCAAAATAAACCCACTCGTTGCCCTGGTTACGCCAGGTGGTCACCATGTGGCTGGAAGGTCGGTAGATCCTCTGGTGCTGCTCCGGTATCTGGCCATACAAAACCAGCTGGGTCAGACCCCAGAAAGAGCAAGTGCCACAAAGGAGACTTCACTTAAGAACTAAAACCAGCAATTAGCACAAGAATATAATTACATAAAAGACAGTAATGAAAAGGCTTAATAACAACAGCAAACTGAGTACGAAGAAACCATTCAAGTAGCCAGGTCACAACCCTTAAACCAAACAAGGACCGGGGTTATAACCCTTCGCCTGAATAGAACTCCGTCTCCCAAATCTTGTTGGTAAGGTAAAACGTATCAAGCATGACAGGTGATATACGATGAGATAACCATGGGACTATTCAGATAACCAGGTTACAACCCGTAAACCAAACAAGGACCGGGGTTGTAACCCTTCGTCTGAACAGAACTTGGCTTCTCCCACCATTTATCGGCAAGGTAAATATAAGAAATCAGGATATGTAACAATCTTGTACAGAATCAAGACAAGAACAGACTGGTAAACTCCATCCAATATTTCACGGCCAAGCAATAAGTACGGCTTGATACTTTAACTAACTAGGGTTATCACAGGCCTAGTTACTAGCAAGATGCAGTGAGATTATTCCACAGCCATAAGCCCTGCAGACCATCCAGGTTATCCAGGTCGAATATTAGTACAATAAGGGCGCAACACATGACAGTGTGCTGGAAATGTGCCCTACTCGACGGCAGGCTACAGATCCCAAGTGGGGCGCCCAGATAACGGGATTGCCTGTAGCTGGAAAATCTCTTCATGACTACTGGATTATTCTAGTTGTTAGCCTTAGTCAATTTACCGTAGGTACCCTGACCGTGGTACTCAGGGATCCCTGTCCTAAACATGATGCAAGACAAGACGGGTTCATTTGTACAAGCACAATCGTCCACGGTGTCCAAGTTATTCAATCTTGTCATGTCAAGCTGGTCGTCACAACAGCCTTCGGGATATATACATATATCATGTCAGGTTCACTGTCAAGAATGCGCCACGTCGGGCCACTATCAAGAATTATCATATCAAGTTATCATGTCAAATTTGTCAGGTCAAGTTATCTTGTCGGGAGTGCACCACGGCGGATCACTATCAAGTCATGTCATTTTATCAAGAAGGGAGAAACTTGCACAATTAAATAATAATATAATTATAATATATATATATATATATTCTCGAAGCCAAGGAGAAACTCTACAACTTTTATGTTGGGAGTGGCAAGAAATTCTGACCATAATTCAGGCAAATAAAATATTTAAACAATCAAAGTGGACCCCATGCGGCCCAAAAGTGGGAGAACATACATGCGGCCAAAGAGAGTGGAAGGCCACCCACGCGGCCAGCCAAAGCTTATGCGGCCAAAAAATAACTGAAGGGGCCATACGGCCAGCAAAAAATATTCATGCAACCAGAAAAGTCAAGGAGAGAGGAACCCGCAATTAAATGCAATCTTCCACTCAAGCAAAAGAAAAGGGACACGTTGCCACTCAAGTACAGAGGCCATATGGGACCCAACAATTAATACAGTAAGAAAAGGTTCACGTGAACCATTTAATTAATGGTTCACGTAGCCAAGCAATGATTACATTATTTTATAATATGCCATCCAAGTACATAAGGCCATGCGGCTCAACAGGTTGCATGCAAATGCATGCAATTATTTAAAGAAAAGGCCATGCGGCCAACATTGAAGTGCCATGCGGCTCATATATATTAAAATCATGCCATCCACTGCTTGCATGCAAGCTACATATATTAATAATCATGCAAACGAGCTAATATTTCCACGCAAGCAAACTAATATCCATGCGGCTCATATATTTCCATGCACAAGCTAATGCTAGCAAAGCAATTACATGCGGCTACTTATAAATTTTCCATGCGGCTAACGTAGACATCTCATGCGGCCAAATAAATTTTCCATGCGGCTCACTAACTAATAATGCATGCAAATGCTTAAGCCATGCAAATGCTTAAGCCAACATTAATGCATGCTGGACATGCATTACTTAATGCATTCAAAATGCTTAAGCCATGCAAATGCTTAAGCCAACATTAATGCATGCTGGACATGCATTACTTAATGCATTCAGAATGCTTAAGCCATGCAAATGCTTAAGCCAACATTAATGCATGCTGGACATGCATTATTTAATGCATTCAGAATGCTTAAGCCATGCAAATGCTTACCTAAGCATATAATTATATGCATTCAAAGCTTGAATTAACAAATATGCATGCAAGTCCTTTCTTACGTAAGCAAGCATTAATTCTATGCATACAAGGCTAAGCATTAACAAATATGCATGCAAGGCTACTATATGCGACTCACATTGCTAGTACATGCGGCCAAGCTTAAATTGCAAGCAAGCAAAAGCTTGCTAAAAAGGCCATGCAGCCAGGTACTGTATATATGCATGTATTAATATAATGTGGCATTGGCCATATGCAGCTAGCTAATGCAAGGCAATTAATTAAATGGACATGCAATTAATGTATGCCAGCAAATATTGAAAAATGTCCATGTGACCAAGGCAATAAATTAATGCTCATGCGGCTGGATTTGTTCCATACGGCAGGGAAGAACACTTGCCGCATGAAATAGTCATGCGGTCAAGTACTGTTCTTCTCCTCCAATTCCGAGAAGAAAAACACCATGAAGCCATACTTCCAAGCTCCATAATTTCCATCGTCCAGAGTCCAAATCCGAACTTCCATAGGTCAAAATGGGATAGAACAAAATTCCCTACAACATGGAACCATCAACTAACGAAAATATGCAAGTCTGATAGATCAAAATTCATGAGAACCGAAAATACCACAAAATTAGATCTACAAGAAATTAACCATAGAAATGAAAAATGCTAAGTACTAAAGTGGATTAGAAACACGTGAGGAAGACAATGGAACAATAAAAATAGACTTTCTCCATGACGCAAGGTGCACTTGCCTAAGCTCTCCACTCTCTCAGGTTGGTGGAGAAGTAATGGTGGGGAAGAAGAAAGTAAATGAAGAGAGAGAAATGAGAGTGGGATATTTAATGAAGGTGGTGGTAGGTGGGAGTGGGTTGGTTCACATAAAATCAAGCAAAACCGAACCAAGCCAAACAAATCGAACCGAACCAAGATAATCAAATCAATGAAATGCCAATTAAATCAAGCAGGGAGACATGCAATACGGGTCTAAATACGTACACGTATTCCAAATACGTAATACGAGATATGGGAATTACAACTCTACCCACCTTAAAAGAATTCTGTCCTCGAAATTTAATTAAAGAGACTAGAGGTGCAAGGACAAGCTATACTAAGCAATCAATCAATCAATCATACAAGCAAGGAATTTGAAGACAGAAGGAAGAAGGGAAAACATCCTGCTAGAAACCTCTCTGCCGGTTCTGAATCTGAGCTTGGACCAGTGCATACTGTTGGGGTCTCTGCTGTTGGAAGACTTGAGCCTGAGGCGGCAATGGCCTCGAAGGCTGGTACTGTTGCTGCAGCACTGGTGCTGGTCCACTTACTGAGGGACTAGTCTGGGCCGATGAGGAGGAACCGGCTCTATTTGGACAGGACCCTATCTTGTGGTTCGGTGCTCCACAAGCCAAGCACAATCTCTGTGCTCTGCGATACTCCGAAACAACGTGTCCTGGCTTTCCACAATGAGTGCAGCCTATTGCGGAAGACTGCTTCTGCTTCTGTTGCTGAGGGGACGTGACTGACGTCACTGAGGCTGCCTGCCTCGAAGTTCCAATTGTCAAAGCCCTGACTGCCGGGGCTAGTGCTGTCGACTGGGTCATCTGGCCGTGAGATCGCTTCCGACCTCCGGTCCTGTCCACGATCCTGTAGGAGGTATACGCGTGCCTCCTAGCTGCTCTCAATACTGCATCGAAGGTCTGATGCTCAAACTGCTCCACTGCCAATAAGATCTCGAGATGGAGCCCCTGCTGGAACCGTTGGGCTCTGTCGAACTCGGTTGCCACCAAAGTGGGAGCAAACCGACTAAGCCAGGAAAACTCGGCCGCATATCCGTCGACCGTCCTGTCCATCTGCTTCAAATTGGTGAACTTGGTCTGTAGATCGTACCGAGCTACAGCATCAAATTACTTGGTCTGGAATCTCTCTCTGAATACTGCCCAAGCAATGGGTGCCACTAATCCAACGGCCTGCGCCGCCCACCAGCTGCGGGCAAGATCCAATAACTGCAGGTGCACCACGGCCACCTTCTCGTCTTCTGGGGTCTTCGCTGCCTCCAATATCACCTCTATGTCCTGAAGCCACACATCAGCAGTGATAGCATCTTCGCTGCCATCGAAGAATGGAGGGTTCAGGCGCTTGAAACTGTTCGTTGTACTGTTCCCATGACCACCGCCTCTGTTCAGAGCATCTTCCACCGCCTGGTGTAAGGCATCTCCTCTATGATCCTGGGAAGCTAACAAGGTCCTGATGAGACCCAGCAAAGTGCCATCATCGGGCTCTGTAGGCTGGACGGGCTAAACTGGTGGCTCGGGATCCCCGGTAGGCATGACTCGGGAGGCTGCTCCTGAGTGCTGGACCTGATCTTCTTGTTGCTGCTGGTCTACGGGAGGTGCTCCGTCTTGCTGATCGGCAGGTCCAGGAACAATGCCGCTGAAGAAGACGACATAGGGAACAATAAGGAAGGACCAGGACAGACCAACGATTACAATCATGTGATCAGGATAAGAATTTTAGGGTTTCAGAGAATATGAACAAAGATCAAGGACGAGTACTGATTGAGACATCTATTCGGTAAACCCTCACATATCTTGATTTACAAGACCTGCATGGGCTACCACTTAAACCATGTCACGCCCCAGAACCAGAACACTGGAGAGCGGGGGTAGACATAGCCAGCTACGTATAATGAAATGGGATCCACTCCACTATACGGTCACGACTGTCTAGATATATGAGGGTTTATCTACAAGCCATCAGTCTCCTATGGTCAATAACAAGCCTAGTGTCTCAATCACAAGCAAGTAAGTAAATGTCACAAGATGTAAGATCACCAAATATACAATAGTACGGTGTCCCAAACATTACATATTCAGCTGATCAGGAAGCTAGTCGTTACAAAATATGAGGACTAACAAGAGTTTTAGTCATACATGATCAACCCTAGGTTGCCAATCATGTTACAGCCCGTAGGCAGACAGTAAGTAAAATGTACACGAGCTAACACTTGCTCGGCGGCTAAACGCCTCAAAAGAATAATTTCACAATAGAGTGGGAGAGCCAAAATAAACCTACCCGTTGCCCTGATTACGCCTGGTGGTCACCATGTGGCTGGAAGGTCGGTAGATCCTCTGGTACTGCTCCGGTATCTGGCCATACAAAACCAGCTGGGTCAGACCCCAGAAAGAGCAAGTGCCACAAAGGAGGCTTCACTTAAGAACTAAAACCAGCAATTAGCACAAGAATATAATTACATAAAAGACAGTAATGAAAAGGCTTAATAACAACAGCAAACTGAGTACGAAGAAACCATTCAAGTAGCCAGGTCACAACCCTTAAACCAAACAAGGACCGGGGTTGTAACCTTTCGCCTGAATAGAACTCCGTCTCCCAAATCTTATTGGTAAGGTAAAACGTATCAAGCATGACAGGTGATATACGATGAGATAACCATGGAACTATTCAGATAACCAGGTTATAACCCGTAAACCAGACAAGGACCGGGGTTGTAACCCTTCGTCTGAACAGAACTTGGCTTCTCCCACCATTTATCGGCAAGGTAAATATAAGAAATCAGGACATGTAACAATCTTGTACAGAATCAAGACAAGAATAGACTGGTAAACTCCATCCAATATTTCACGGCCAAGCAATAAGTACAGCTTGATACTTTAACTAACTAGGGTTATCACAGGCCTAGTTACTATCAAGATGCAGTGAGATTATTCTACAGCCACAAGCCCTGCAGACCATCCAGGCTATCCAGGTCAAATATTAGTACAATAAGGGTGCAACACATGACAGTGTGCTGGAAATGTGCCCTACTCGACGGCAGGCTACAAATCCCAAGTGGGGCGCCCAGATAACGGGATTGCCTGTAGCTGGGAAATCTCTTCATGACTACTGGATTATTCTAGTTGTTAGCCTTAGTCAATTTACCATAGGTACCCCTGACCGTGGTACTCAGGGATCCCTGTCCTAGACATGATGCAAGACAAGACGGGTTCATTTGTACAAGCACAATCGTCCACGGTGTCCAAATTATTCAATCTTGTCATGTCAAGCTAGCCGTCGTAACAGCCTTCGGGATATATACATATATCATGTCAGGTTCACTGTCAAGAGTGTGCCACGTCGAGCCACTATCAAGAATTATCATGTCAAGTTATCATGTCAAATTTGTCAGGTCAAGTTATCTTGTCAGGAGTGCACCACGGCGGGTCACTATCAAGTCATGTTATTTTATCAAGGAGAGAGAAACTTCCACAATTAAATAATAATATAATTATAATATATATATATTTTCGAAGCCAAGGAGAATCTCTACAACTTTCATGTTGGGAGTGGAAAGAAATTCTGTCCACAATTCAGGCAAATAAAATATTTAAACAATCAAAGTGGACCCCATGCGGCCCAAAAGTGGGAGAACATACATGCGGCCAAAGAGAGTGGGAGGCCACCCACGCGGCCAGCCAAAGCTTATGCGGCCAGAAAATAACTGAAGGGGCCATGCGGCCAGCAAAAAATATTCATGCAACCAGAAAAGTCAAGGAGAGAGGAACCCGCAATTAAATACAAGCTTCCACTCAAGCAAAAGAAAAGGGACACGTGGCCACTCAATACAGAGGCCATGTAGGACCCAACAATTAATACAGTAAGAAAAGGTTCACGTGAACCATTTAATTAATGGTTCACGTGGCCAAGCAATGATTACATTATTTTATAATATGCCATCCAAGTACATAAGGCCATGCGGCTCAACAGGTTGTATGCAAATGCATTCAATTATTTAAGGAAAAGGCCATGCGGCCAACATTGAAGTGCCATGCGGCTCATATATATTAAAATCATGCCAGCCACTGCTTGCATGCAAGCTACATATATTAATAATCATACAAACGAGCTAATATTTCCACGCAAGCAAACTAATATCCATGCGACTCATATATTTCCATGCACAAGCTAATGCTAGCAAAGCAATTACATGCGGCTACTTATAAATTTTCTATGCGGCCAACGTAGACATCTCATGCGGCCAAATAAAGTTTTCATGCGGCTCACTAACTAATAATGCATGCAAATGCTTAAGCCATACAAATGCTTAAGCCAACATTAATGCATGCTGGACATGCATTACTTAATGCATTCAAAATGCTTAAGACATGCAAATGCTTAAGCCAACATTAATGCATGCTGGACATGCATTACTTAATGCATTCAGAATGCTTAAGCCATGCAAATGCTTAGCTAAGCATATAATTATATGCATTCAAAGCTTGAATTAACAAATATGCATGCAAGTCCTTTCTTACGTAAGCAAGCATTAATTCTATGCATGCAAGGCTAAGCTTTAACAAATATGCATGCAAAGCTACTATATGCGGCTCACATTGCTAGTGCATGCGGCCAAGCTTAAATTGCAAGCAAGCAAAAGCTTACTAAAAAGGCCATGCGGCCAGGTACTGTATATATGCATGCATTAATATAATGTGGCATTGGCCATATGCGGCTAGCTAATGCAAGGCAATTAATTAAATGGCCATGCAATTAATGCATGCCAGCAAATATTGAAAAATAGCCATGTGGCCAAGGCAATAAATTAATGCTCATGCGGCTGGATTTGTTCCATACGGCAGGGAAGAACATTTGCCGCATGAAATAGTCATGCGGTCAAGTACTGTTCTTCTCCTCCAATTCCGAGAAGAAAAATACCATGAAGCCATACTTCCAAGCTCCATAATTTCCATCGTCCAGAGTCCAAATCCGAACTTCCATAGGTCAAAATAGGGTAGAACAAAATTCTCTACAATATGGAACCATCAACTAACGAAAATATGTAAGTCTGATAGATCAAAATTCATGAGAACCGAAAATACTATAAAATTAGATCTACAAGAAATTAACCATAGAAATGAAAAATGCTAAGTACTAAAGTGGGTTAGAAATACATGAGGAAGACAATGTAACAATAAAAATGGACTTCCTCCATGAAGCAAGGTGCACTTGCCTAAGCTCTCCACTCTCTCAGGTTGGTGGAGAAGTAATGGTGGGGAAGAAGAAAGTAAATGAAAAGAGAGAAATAGGAGTGGAATATTTAATGAAGGTGGTGGTAGGTGGGAGTGGGTTGGTTCACATAAAATCAAGCAAAACCGAACCAAGCCAAACAAACTGAACCGAACCAAGATAATCAAATCAATAAAATGCCAATTAAATCAAGCAGGGAGATATGCAATACGGGTCTAAATATGTACACGTATTCTAAATACGTAATATGAGATATGGGCATTACAAGTTCTTCCCGGATGCAGTGCTGGAAGCCCTCGAGACTCAGTTCGAGGCCCTAGTCCAGGGAGCCAGTCTGTGGAGGAGTACTCAGGAGAGTTCTGCCGCTTGAGCAGATTTATAGAGGGCTTGTCGGAGGCGACGAAGGCCCGGAGGTTCCGTAAGGGCTTGGTAAAGGAGGTCAAGTCCTACACCAAGAATGCCCGCAGCGCTACCTTCGAGGAGATCCTAGTGGACGCGTTAGCTACAGAGGATGATCTTGAGCTTAGGCTCAAGAGGGGGCGAGACTTCCAGGGAGGCAGCAGTAGCGGAGGACCGGCCAAGAGGCCGCACTTTCAGCAGCAACACCAGCAGCCGAGGCAGTTCCAGCCGCAGCAGTTTCAGCAGCCGCAGCAGTCTTCAGATATTTTCTTTCGACCAGCCTTTTACCTTAAGGATTGAGACTTATAGGCAGATGTTACACTTTCTATCATAGTCAACTAGTTTGAAACTCTGGCAACTCCTTGAAGTCCTTAGGAATATAGTTAGAGTAAATTTAACGATTGCGATGACTAGACAGCAGCGCACTGTCGCCAATTGTTTGAGAATGGATAGTGTGGGTTCACTGCAGCCAACAGCGCACTGGCGAGGCACAACCCATAGAATTGAAATCCCTTCAAAGAATTGTAGGTTACGAAATATTGCTAAAACTATGTCCTCTTGACCTCTTTAGAACTTAGATACCCTTGTGTTAATATAAGGTAGAGTACCTGATGGCATAGTACCCCTGAATCACGGAACCAAGAGTTTACCGCAGCCTGCATATACAGACGAGGCATAATTCTCGGTAAAATGACTTCAGGCGTGATTGTCAGTTTAGGATACTATAGAGGATAGGAAATGTCATGTACGTCCCATAAGATCCAAAGCCAAAAATAGTGAAAGCTCTGTAAGTTTGATAGCCTGCCTCCCAACCTAGTATCCTGTGGCCCTTGTGATCTATTAACAAGGAATTGACTAACACTAATAAGTTTACTTAGAATATAGAATTCAGAAGTCTAAAACCCATTAGTCAACCAAGGCCTCATAGATAGAAAGATAGTGAGATGACTGTATGGGCAAGAACACCAGGAAGGTTTTGATTTTCTCAAAACTCGAATTACTTGTATCTCTTTTCAAAAATCTTGCCTATTTATATTTTGACTATCTTGGCCAACACTGCTATCACAGCCTAGTTTTGTAAGCTTACTCTTTTATCGAGCTTGATTCAAGACATATGTTTATTGGGGACGCCCGCTAACATATTGTCTAATCAGAATCATTGTATCACGGTCTGATCAACCATGATGCAATTGGTTCACTTTTCATTTAATTATCCTACGTGGATTGAGATATAGATGTCTCCAGGATCTCATCCGCGACTGCTTTGACAATTCTTCTTGAATTATACATTCGCCTTTGAATCGCGTAATTGTGTTCAGTGACATCTCCCTTGAACCCTTCATTGATTTTGTCTTTCATTGGTTAGAAAGACGGAAGCTCATGATTGATAGGTAGATACATAGTATCCTCATGACTATGATAGCTGTATATGCAAGTGTAGCTACCATCGGCCAACCCAGTGACAGGAACCTTGCCACCATATCCTAGCCTCTAAGGTGGGTAGGCCGCAAGTCTTCTAAAATTTTAGGATATACCAGGATTACCGAGTGATTAGAATAACCTCCATTAGCATGACAATTAGTGCCCCATGGACTCCCACTTTTCATTTAGATCCTTTTGTGTCCCCGGCCGTGTCATTAATATTCGGAGCACGAGACCAGTTGTTACCTTCCAACAGATTTCACATATAAGATCCAGACGAGTCTATCTTCATCTAAGTATATCATGTTCCACTCAAACCCGTCCCCTTGTACTTTATTTTTGTGGTACGACTTTCAGGATAAAATGATTAGTTATAACCCTTACCATAATGCCGGTACATTTCCCGATTTCCATTAGAGCATCAACCTTGATTCAGTTCATTCGACCCAATATATGGTTGTGACCTACTCGAAGCCCACTATGCACATGCTACTAGTGTGCAACTCAATTGAGGCCTCGTGTGCTACTTAAATACAAAAGTCACTGAAGGTGCATTTTGGGCTTGAGGGACCTAGCTGACCAACTTGACTAGCAACCAGCTTAACCACTCGAGTTGAATCCTATTCTAGTTTACCCTAACCTAGTAGACATAGTTTTATCTTGGGATCTTGTTCAGTCCATATAGATTGAGATCCTAGGTTCATCCAACCAACGAGTGATGTCCAAATAGAAAACCCATTAAGGCCCAGTAAAACCCCTCCAGACAAACCCCACAGTTGATCTATAAAATTGAACTGTTTGAAATAGGTCCTCATACCTATTATGTAGTCTCCACCCCTTAGAATATGATGTCCTTCGTAACCATTATGTCATCTACTTGGACGTCATGATACAATCCTGTATTGTATTCGTATCTCTTGCTCGTGTTGTTAAATAACCACGGAAAGATCACAATTTTGATTTCTCAATGTCCGTTCTATTTTGGAACTTTGTTTAGGACTTCGAGAACAAAATTTCTGTACTGCACGGATTGTAAGCCCCTCTAAGAAACAAGTGTTCTTCGATTTATCAGTTGACTGGACTAGAGTAGCTAGTCTAACAAATAGGGCAGTGGTTCATAAACTCTCTTTCTATCTGTACTATTGGACATTGTCTACCGTTCTTGAAACTTTATTTTGCTCTTAATTATTCTTCCTTACTTTCTTGTCCTTCCTATTTCGGGGTGACGAATGATCGTGCTGTCTAGAATTCATCAGAGATTCTTAAGTTATATTAGAATATTGTTTGATTTGAATACTTGGTCGTTTGATAGATATATGGGAATATAGATGTCATATGTCTTAGATATCTAGGGATAATGACTCTAGCAACTTGATGGAAGGTTATAAAGTTTTTAGTGACATACCCTTGAAGGAGTAGCATGACCAAAGGTGGGTAGAAGCCCTCGAGGTTTCATAATTACAAATGGTTAGAGAGGGCTATAAAATATTTTTGGAGAAATTAAATTTGAGGAGATTAAGGTAATAGTCGATTTTAATTTTTTTTTTAGAATAGTTACGAATAAGAATTTCGAGGACGAAATTATTTTAAGGTGGGTAGATTTGTAGCCTCCCTTCCCGAAAATTTTTAAAATATTTTTATTATTTATTTGATTTAAATGGTAATTTTAGAATTTTTGTAAATAATTAATTAGTTATTATTACGGTAGATGACCTTAGCCATATTGGAGTTTTGGAGTACAAGGTGACTAGGAACAATGGCACGGATAGTGCAGTAGCGTGCTTTGACTGGTGTATTAGTCCTGATAAGGAAGACCGATCCATTGTGATGTCCTAACTAGGAAAACCAGACCAAGTTGCGACTTAACCCTTACCGAGGTTTATTTATTTATTATTTATATTATTGAGTTTAGGGAAAACCGATTCTACCATTTTAGCCCGGACTGGACTCGAACTGAGCCAAAGCCATGAGGTATTGCAGTGTGACCAAAGACGTCAGTGTAGACACATATTGTATTGGTATTTTACCTTGGTAATTTTGGAGACAATTCTAGGAACAATTGATATATATAATATATTATATGTTCTTGTTATTAGAAATAATATTTTATTTAATAATATAGTAAATATTTCTCCTTAACTAATATGTTGGAGTTTATGGAAATTATCTAGGTTATATATAAATATAGAAGTGTATTTACGGTATATGGAAAGTAGTTTTTTTATATATAAAATATCCATGTATTTTATTTATGAATTTTTCGGTATATAAAATTAATGATCGTATTTCAAATAGCGTTTATACGTAATATTTATTATTCGTGTTTGTATTATGGTATATAGGTATATATCATTATATATGAATTACATTATTGTAGCTTGTATTAATAGGAATGTATATATACTAATATACGATATATATACTAGAATTATAAATATATATGGGTATATGCATGTCTATATATAAATATATATATTAGATACGTGTATGCATAGGTAAATACAAATATTAACATTATAGGTTTGTATGTGTATATATAAATACATATAATACCTTGTGTACATATATGTGTATATACTAATATATACATAGATACGTGTACATATATATAGATATAATATAATGATTGTATGTACATATAAATCTATATAAAGATATATATAAGTAGGTATTGTAATATATATTATGTGTGTATTTATATATGTGTAAATGTACATATATAATTATGTATATATATATAGATATATATATATATATATATATATATATATATATATATATATATATATATATATATATATATATATATATATATATATATATATATATATATATATATATATATATATATAAGGAAATAGGAGATGAGGATAAATAAGAAAGGAGGGAACCCCAGCCCAGTCGGGCCAAAGGCCCACAGGGCCAACCGGGTCGAGCATAGAGCATTCAGAGCCGAAGCTCTGTTCGGCTGTTTCGTATACATATACTCGATAAATAGCAGAGAGTTGAAGCAACGAAACCCTAACTCTGATGCCTCGAACTCGCGCACGAACCCACGGCGCCCTCCCCGAAGACCTGGGCGGCCCGACGGTCGCGAGACACCGCCGTGAGGCACCGCCACCGCGCCACGGCACGCGCGCGACAGGGAACAGCACCCAGCGCACAGCAACAGCACCGCTGCGGGGCTGACTTCGTGGCAGGTTCCTCACCACCTCACTTTATCGATTATCGAACCGCTTGTACAGGTACGAAGCTAACCTATAGCCCTTCAATCCCCTTCAAATAGTTTGGGTTAATTCACTTCGTGTGCGTCGCAAATCGATTCCTAAAACTGGGAAAAATCTCGATTTCCAGGATTTAGAAACTGCCCCAACGCCCAATATTCGCGGTCGATTTGCGACCAGAACATCGCAAATTTTGGAAAATTGCCTGAACAGATTTCTAGACAATCTAACCAAGATGAAAACCCTATTTTAGATTTAATTCTTGTGATTTATTTTCTGTTTAAAATTAGGATGAAGTTGACGAAAAATCTGTTTTAAAAACTTGAAAATTAATCCACACGACGTGCGTCCCGCCATTCCGGGCGACGTGGTCGCGAACCGAAAGCATCAAAAGCTGCGTAACGGCTTCGTAGTCGTGTGGGCTTCGACGGAATTCAAATTGGTCGCGTGTGCGCGACGAATTTGATGCGTATCCGTCAAAATTCACCGTATCGTGCACTTTACAAATTCTCCAATTACTTTGTGCACGCTCGTCAAATCAAGACAAAACTTGCGCCAGCAGGACCGTATTATTTTTTTGGTCTTGTATGCCAAGTTTGGTCCGATTCTGAGACTGTTGATAAAATCACCGTTTTGTGGACCCCACGGTCCCACTCATCGGACGATTTTGTGCACGGCCTGCCAAAATCCAACTCTGGACATACGGTTGGGTTCATATCGAAAAACTGGATCCATAGACATGTAGTTTGACGACTTTAGAGACCATTGACTCTGACACGCTTTTCGGTGCAAAGCGGGTCCAACGGCGGATATCATTTTTGCCCGAAATTACCATTTTGCCCCTGTGTCCAGAATTGGACTTAAGGACAGGCGATACTAGCTAATTTGACTATTCTGAGAACGTTGGTAATATTTATTTCAGCATCCGGAGACTTCTACATGTGTTGACTGATTGTGGCTCATTGAGTGGTATAGTGTTATTGGTTTCTCCAGCTAAGGATCTCAGGCAAGTGCACTTTCTGATTGCTTTCTGATTCATAGTAGTCTTTTCATTTCATGTCTATACATATATCTTGCTGTTTGTTGACACACTCATCACACGGAGTAGTCGGGAGGGGAAATATCTTAGTATACATGTGGACTATCCAGAAATATCCCAATATGTCTAATCTTGCACGATAGCAGTTGCACACGACACGTGCAGTAAGCCGTATTTACCCCCTAGCCGTTCACATGTAGAAAATGATATTTCACACCACCTAGATAGATGTCTTTTATTAGTTTTTTCTTGTTTACTCCTCTATCGTGCTATGTCATCAGTTTTCTTACTAGCTTTCATATTCCATATGCTATTTTTATGTCTTGTTAATTCTATTGTGTTTTGCATTGCCGTCGGTTTGTGTACTTGTTCCATTCCTGACTGGAAACTAATATTTCTCAGGTTTAGCCGCGATCACTGTTAGTACTGGGAGAACTTGGGTATGCTGAAGACAACCTAGAAATAGAAAGCACTTGTATCAATTTCATTAATTGTAAAATCTTGTATTCCCTTTAATTTTTAAATGATGTAAATGTTGTAATAAATTAGAAATGTGAATGAGCAGCAAAGGTTTATTTTTTGAGCATTTATTTCTTGCGGGCTTGACAGCGTTCTACCGCCGACTCTGCGGCGTAGGCTGGCTTGGACACGTCTCGTATCCGAAAAGCGGGTGCGGGTCGTGACACAACAACCTCACGATCAGGAACAGATACCCACTATCGCGGATCGATGATCTCTTTAATCAGTTGAGCGTAGCTCGGGTGTTTTCCAAGATCGATTTGAGGTCAGGATATCACCAGGTGAAGGTGAAGGGCGAGAATGTTCTCAAGACCGCTTTCAGGACACGGTACGGGCAGTTTGAGTTTTTGGTTATACCGTTTGGGCTAACCAATGCACCAGCAGTATTTATGAACCTAATGAACAAGGTGTTCCACCAGTACTTGGACAAGTTCGTGGTGGTGTTCATTGACGACATCTTGGTATATTCCAAGACTGAGGAGGAGCACGAGGAACATCTGCGGATAGTGCTGGAGACTCTCAGGAGGGAGCAGCTTTATGGGAAGCTCTCCAAGTGTGAGTTCTTCTTGGACTGGGTTGACTTTTTGGGGCATGTGGTGACTGGAGATGGTATCTCAGTTGCCCCAAGAAGATCGTAGCAGTTGAGGCATGGGCAGCGCCGACTTCAGTGGCAGAGATCAGGAGCTTCCTGGGGCTGGCAGGATATTATAGGAGATTTGTGCAGGATTTCTCCCGGGTTGCAGAGCCGTTGACTCGGTTGACCCGGAAGGATGCTGAGTATGTTTGGTCAGAGGAGTGTCAGGCAACTTTTGATGAGTTGAAGAAGCGGCTTACGACAGCTCCGATTCTGACATTGCCTTCAGGATCAGGGGAATTCACTATTTATAGTGACGCTTCAGAAAAGGGACTGGGTTGTGTCTTGCAGCAGCATGGGAAGGTGATTGCCTATGCTTCCAGGCAATTACGTCCCTATGAGAAGAACTATCCTACCCATGACCTGAAGCTGGCAGCGGTAATTTTTGCTCTGAAGTTGTGGAAGCACTATCTGTATGGAGAGAGGGTGGAAATTTTTACAGATCACAAGAGCTTAAAGTATGTGTTCACTCAGAAGGAGCTGAACATGAGGCAGCGCCAATGGCTAGAGTTGATGAAGGACTTTGACATCCTACTTCAGTATCACCCATGGAAGGCCAACGTAGGGGTGGGCATGGGTCGAGCCGGGTCCAAATTTTATGGATCCGGACCGGACCCGTTAATTGGCGGGACGGGGAGGGACGGGTCCAAAAATTATTGGAACCGGTACGGATTCGACCCGTTCGAAACGGGTCCAAACCGAGCCAACCCGCGGGTCCAAACGAATCCAAAAAAAATTCAAAAAATTATAGAATAGTAAACATTTACACATGTTCTATTATCGAAGAACAAAACAAGTATTATGTTTTTCCAATTTCTAGAATTTGTTTACTAAACAATAACGTGTGTTATTATTTATAAATTATAATATGAAAAAAAATCAAAATTGATAAATAAAAAAAATTATACTCCTAGAAACGGGTCGGTTCGGGGCCCCGTTTATTTTGAAAATAGGACCCGTCCCGTCCCGTTAGTGTCACACGACCCGCCCCGGCCCTTCCCGTTTAAATTTCAAATTTTAGGAACCGTCCCGTTTGACCAATATACGGTTCGAGCCGGGTCGGAACCGCGGGTCCTGGACCCGTATGCCCACCCCTAGGCCAACGTGGTTGCCGATGCCTTGAGTAGGTATCCGACAGCCATGTGTTTGACCATGGACCGTCACTTGCTTGCTGATTTGGAGAGCCTTAGGATTGAGGTGATCGTGCCCGGAGTTCAAATGTAGTTATGGGGCCTGCAGATTCAGTCAAACTTGGTGGAGAGGATCAAGTCGGCACAGTTTGAGGACGTTGCTCTGCGGTGTCTCCGAGAGCAGGTTCGAGCAGGATTGGTGGATGGCGAGTTTTTTCTTGCAGAGGATGGTGCCTTGAGGCACGATTCCAGGTTATGTGTGCCTAGCGGAGAGCTCAGGGAGCAGGTTTTGCAAGAGGCCCACAGATCTCAGTACTCTGTACACCCTGGTGCCAACAAGATGTACCGAGATCTGAGGGAGCATGTTTAGTGGTCCGGGATGAAGCGGGAGGTAGCTCGCTTCGTAGCTAGGTGCTTGGTCTGTCAGCAGGTCAAGGCAGAGAGACAGAGGCCCGGTGGATTATTGCAGCTGCTGCCCATTCCTGAGTGAAAGTGGGAGCATATCACTATGGATTTCGTATCAGGATTGTCGCGTACACCAGAAGAAAAAGACGCGATTTGGGTCATCATTGACAGGTTGACCAAATTGGCCCACTTCTTGCCATTCAAGGTGGGTACGTCTACAGAGAGGCTTACAGAGATATACATGCGACAGATAGTCAGGATTCACGGGGTTCCGGTCAGCATCGTCTCGGATCAGGATAGTCGCTTTACTTTCTATTTCTGGAGGAGTCTGCAGACTAGCTTGAGCACTCACCTCAAGTTTAGTACTGCATGCCACCCCCAGACGGATGGACAGTCAGAGAGGACTATTCAGACGCTCGAGGATATGCTACGGACGTACGTCTTGGACTTTGGAGGTTCCTGGGAGGATTATCTATATTTGGTGGAGTTTGCTTACAACAACAGTTTCCAGGCCAGCATCGAGATGTCACCTTTCGAGGCTCTGTACGGATGTAGGTGTCGTATACCCTTATCTTGGAATGATGTTGGTGAGCAACCTTTACTGGGACCAGAGATGGTTGTTGACGCAGCCGAGAAGGTGAAGCTCATCAGGGACAGACTTCGCGTGGCGCAGGACAGACATCGGCACTGGGCCGATAGCCACCGGAGACCCTTGGAGTTTGAGGTACAGATTAGAGTAGGATTAGATTAGGGTTTGTGTTGTGATTTTGATCATGTTTGATTATTTAATAATTTGAGACCTTGCTTGTGTTTAGGTCGGAGACATGGTTTTTTTGCGGATATCTCCGACTCGTGGTACTATACGTTTTGGTGGAGGTGGGAAGCTTAGCCCGTGCTTCATCGGCCCTTTCGTTATCAGCGAGAGAGTCAGTGACGTGGCATACCGGCTAGACTTACCACCTGCACTAGTGGGGGTCCACAACGTATTCCATGTATCACAGTTGAGACGGTACGTGGCTGACCCTAGCCATGTGCTTGATCATTCAGAGATTGAGGTAGGGCCTACTCTCAGTTATCCAGAGCAGCCTGTGGAGATTCTGGATCGCCGAAAGAAGGTGCTGAGAAACCAGGTGATACCCTTGGTATGCGTCGTATGGAGACATCATTCTCCAGAAGAGTCTACCTGGGAGCGGGAGGATGAGATGCGTGAGCGGTACCCTTATCTTTTTGGAACGTGAGGTATGATCGTCTATCCTTCTCATTGTTAGTTTCGCCTTTCAATTTCGAGGACGAAATTTTTTTAAGGAGGGTAGATTTGTCACTACCACATTTCTAGTTTGAGGGTATTTTTGTCATTTTTGAATAATTTGAATTTAATATATTTTATTAGGAATTTAAAATAATTTATTTGAATGGTGTGATTTAAATACTAGTTTATTTATTGCCATGTGGTTTTGGTTAGCCTAACCTAGATTGGACCTAACCTAGATTAGCCATAGCTAGCCTAGTTAGCCACTTTGAGAATTAGTTAGTATGGGATAGTGGGTTGAGTCATGTTTTGCTAAGTAGATTGGTTGTAACTTAACTAGGAAAGAGCCCTAGATTTTAGGCCACTCATTAGCCTTGATTTATTGCTAGCCCTTAGATGCAACCTAGAAACCCTAACCCTAGGTAAAGTAGCCAGCCAAGACCCCCTTGCCTATATAATATCTCCTTAGAAATTTGTGCCTCTTTTCAATAGTTATCATTTTTCCTAAGAACTAGGTGAGCCTTTATTTATTTTTCTTCATAGTTTAATCAATAGGGCTCCATTTTTATTGGGATTTCTTCCATAGTATTCTAATCCCTGTTCTTCTACTGATTGTGGAGTCACATCTCAGATTTGAAGCAATTTGGAGATTTTGGGTGGCTTTGGAGAGCTCCTTTGAAGAGGCTTTTTGTGTTGAAGAACACACATAGGTAAATTCCTATCCACCCATTAAAATTAGATTTTCTTTGCATAAACACCTAGCCCTAGGTGTCATAGTTCTATAGGAATAAAGTTTGTCCAATTTCGTGTCATGTACGTGTCCGTATCGGACACGTATCAGTGTGGTGCGCAGGTGTTCGACGAAATGCCACAGTGGGCATTTTGATCGATATTTGGGAAAGTGTTTGAATAGGAAGTTGAGTTTTGAGGTGGCTTACACATTTATAGTCGACTGGGGTATTTTTTGTGTCGTGTCGTGTCGCTTTTGACACGTGCACACGCGGGGTGTACCACGCGCGTGCGGGTAGCCTTCCCCTGCTACCAGCGTGCTCGTGCTCAGTGCACAGAGCACGTGGACATGCGTGGCTGGACGTGAAGCAAGGGGCAGTGACAGTCGTGTCACCCCCGAGGTTTCGTGTCCTAAGGATGCATATCGGGTACGTGTGGACACGTGCACTGGACACGCACACCAGTCGACTGACCAGATATGTGTGTATTGGGTTTGCATGTGTTGTGGACACGTTCGTGTCATATGTTTGGACACAACAGTAGATGTATGACACGAACACATGATTGTTATTAAATACCAACCCTTAACCCATTTGTTAATTGCTATTTAAATGTCGAAATAGGAATATCCCAATTTTTTGATACTGTTAAGTATCAGTGAGTTATTCACCGTTTTCCCCATTTCGATTTGCATTTAAATGTTGATATCATGAAAATAAATATGGTTTAGTTGCTATTACATTAGACATCATGTTTAGGTTTGTAAGGGTTCATTGTTTTGTGTTGAATTGATGAATGAGAGTTCAATTTCATTTGGTTTGCAATGTTCATTGATACTTTGGGTTTTGGCATTTGAACCCAGTTTTCCAAAACTAAGATCCATTCAGTATTCCTAATGTTCTATTATATCATAATCTCATTTTCACATTCATTTCAAATGGGTATTTTGATTGGGTTGCATCAACTAGTATTGAAGGCCACTGTTAAATTTGAATTCCTGAGACACAGGAATGGGAAATTATTGATCCATTGAATGATTTCCTATTCTATGTCAGTAAATAACCTGAGACTTAAATCTCAGTTAAGGGTTCTTATTGAGCTGAGCATTATCATATGTTTACTGTTGTGTAAACCTGAGAACACAATCCTGTGGCACACACATTTGTTCCTACTCACACACACATATGTTTCAGTTTATTTTGATGGGTATCCTGCACACAATTTATCATCATCACACACACAGGTTCCTCTCTTAGTACTATTGACACACATTGCTTGCCTGTGCACATGTTGATTGATAACACACTGGTGACACACACATACAGCTCACATATTTTCTACACACACACATGTTCCTTCACTAATATTCATGCTAATGCCATGTATGATTAAATCCTGGACTCTGAGAATTATTTTCCTTTCCCATTTTTAAATAGTAAAATGGGTTCCTCCCTTAACTAATGTGAATGCCAGATTTTTTTATACTTTGTTAGCCTGTCACTTGAGTTCATTTCCTGAGTACACTGGACACATGTACACTGTTTTGGCATAACACACTGTTCTGATTTTTCCTCACTGTTTCCCTGTCACACATATATTTCCTGTGAACTCTTAACACAAACACATTTCCTATCACCCTGAGCCACAATTCCCTCACACATGACACTCATTACTGTCACACTGTTTTTCCACATTCACTCACACACAGGCAACACATATATCCCTCTATGTGACACCCTATCCTAATTATTCCCTGTACACACACACACACAAAATCTGAGATAACCTTGCATCTATACACACATGTTGCACACTGATTTCAGTCCACATTAGCACACACACACACATTGCCATGATATGTCCTTTCCCTCTATATATATATATATATATATATATATATATATATATATATGTGTGTGTGTGTGTGTGTGTGTGTGTGTGTGTGTGTGTGTGTGTGTGTGTGTGTGTGTGTGTGTGTGATATACATGTTCCTATATGTGTGGGTATGCCTATAGCTATATATAGCATGCCTAATCTAATGTGATGTGAGAATGGTAGTGTAGGAGGTAATGGGTATTTCTATGTGCAATAGCTAATGTGCCAGTGTAAAACCCCTAAAATTTCTACTATTATTTTTTATTAAATTTGGTACTGATTTAAAATTTTGTATTGTACGTCGCATAGTCGTATTGTACGTCGCGCACGAAATTTTATTTTCGTAGTTGCTCGTCAAGTGCGAATATGTGCGAGCGTACATATTTTAGAAAAATATTTTTTCTATTTTATTATACACTTTCAAAATATTTATAATTATTATTCTTGCTATAAAAAGCCTTTTTGTTTTTAGCAGTTGTTAATCATAAATAATATTTTATTGTATACTAGGAAAAGCATAATCATGTATGCATTATTCTTGCATACATATATTTCGTAATTATTTATTAGTCTATTTTAAATAAAAATAAAATTTTCAAGATTTATTAATATTAATATTTTATTATTCAAAAAGATATTTAAAAATATTTATTATTTTCGAAATTATTATTATTGGTATTTTGAAAAATATATTTGGAAGTTATTGTGGCCATCTAAATCGTGATTTGATTTTTGGATTTATTTAAATAGTTAAATATTTGAAGTTTGATTTATCCCATTTGATTTTGAGCTAAAAATTTAATTAGATTTAAATTGGATTTGATTTGGATTTGGATTTATTGAATTAAATTAAATTATAGATTGAATTATCTATTTTGGGGTTTAAACTACTCCTAATTCTTATCTAATTGGGAATTCCCACATCCTATAAAAGGCAGGTACTCCTCCAAATTTCTATCATACAAAATTTCTCCACAAATAATTTTTCATGAAATGCGTGCACCGTGTCCGTGTTCCACCATCCATATTCTTATTCCATCTTTACAAATACATTATTTAATTCTTTGTGTCGACAACTCTGACACGATACAACCCAAATCAATCCTAAGACCTACGACCTCTCCTCTCGACCACGACCACGACCACCATCTCCTCTCCCTGTTATCTCCTTCACCGCCACGGCCGTCACCACGTCCCCCACGACCACCGCAAGCCGCGGCCAATACCGCCATCTACACACCGGTCGCCACCAGTTAAACCACCACCGCCACCTATACCCCAGTCCCGGCGACCTAGCCGCCGGTGCCACACCGAGACCCCGACCAACTTTGGCCGACCCCACCGTCACCATCACAACCACCACCGTCAACAACCCTACCGCCACCTACCACAACTTCCTTAAACATCGCGGCAGCCCCGCCACACCGCCATCACCACCATCAGCAACCAAATCCCCCCAAAGAAAACCCTAATTTAACAAACACAGCCATCTCACCTTACCGCCGGAGCCGTCTCCTACCGCGACCGCCGTGGCCGCCATAGACCCGGAGCCGCCCCTGCCTCGACTTCCATCTGCGACCGAAAAACACTTCTTGGCCGCCGCAGGCGTGCCCTAGAGCACGCAGTCGGCGCCCTCCTTCGCCGAGCGCCTCCCGTCGAGCCGGCAACCGACCCCACTCCCTTGTGCAGAACCCCCTCACCGAGGAAACCCTCTACCCGACGCTCCCGCGGACGTCGCTTCCCGCCGAAGTGCCCTAGCTACTTGCCGGCCGCCGTGAGCATCTCCGTCCGATAAATCTGCCGCCGGCGACTCCACCTCTCCGCTCGACTCCAACTTTTTCCCTCTCTCCTCCGCAAACCCTTGTCGCCCAATCTCCCGCACCGCTCCCGACTACCCCCGCATCCGCCGCTCACCGATCCCCTTCTCTCCAGCTCCCCTCTCGATTCCTCTCGAAGACTCCCTCCCCAAACCCCCTTTCTCACTCCGACCCCCTCTCTCTCTCCCTTTCGACTCCCGAGCTCCAACTCCTCTCTCTTCCGACCTTCTCTCTCCCTTTCCCTCTCCAATGTTTTCTTTGTTTTCTCTCACTCTCTCTTTCTTGATTCCCCTTTTTATTTTTAGTGTTCTTGAGAACAGGAAGCTTATGGCTTTCATTGTTGTACGGTTGCCTTATTATTATTTCTTATCATTATTATGAGTTAATGTATATATCGTGGATTATTTTAGTTATTAATATCATTATTAGTAGAAATATATTAGTGTACATTATGAGTATAGCTATAATTATATTTACTATCATTAATTTTATAAACTGTTATATATACACATAGTATAACCCAATGATTATTATTATTATTATTATTATTATTATTATTATTATTATTATTATTATTATTATTATTATTATTATTATTATTATTATTATTTTATTCTGTTGTTATTAATGTTATTAACTATTTTAATCATTGTTATTTTTACTATTGTAAGTACTGTTGCAAACAGTACATATATAAAAATATATTTATATTTATATTTTGGATATTAAGTTATCGGTATCTTAATATACTAGGTATAAATTACTAGAAGCCCTATTATTATTATCGTGTTTTGCTTTTTCATTATCATTTTTGTACCTACTAGTAGTAGATTAAAAATAGATTAGTTTATTATAAATACTTTCTAAAAAGTTATATCATGGATTTTGTCTAAATCGATTTCAAATTTGGTTCTTAAAATATGTCATGATATTTAAACTAATATAGTTTTCTACCTTAAAGATTATTATTTTGACAAACCTATAATATTTTTGCCTAAAGCTGATTTTTCACTTTACAAGTATTTTTCTTTCTAAAAACTATTTTTAAGCTAATGATAAAATATTTTCAAAAATTTGTATATATATTCGAAATTTCTTTGACTATCATCCGTCCTTGCTAATCGTATCTTCCTACCCTCTTCCAAAACTGGACTACCATATGTCCACCCTAACTAAATTGACCCTTTTGGACCCAATGGAACGGACCGTGTCACCATCCGTGGTCACCTTGCATAGTTGTTGTACCGAAGTTGCAGTTCGTGCCACATTAATCATTGCAGCACACCAGGCGTACTATCAGGCAAGACACCTTGCCATTTGTTGTTTACTTATTTTAGCTCATATTTCATGCATTGTTCATTATTTTTTTTATGCAAAATAAACTGCAATATATGACATAACCCGTTAGAACTTACTGTTCATTTATATTCTGCTATGTATTATTTTTCTTACGCATTAAACCTAGATTTAAGGGACCACCTTTGTCTGTTGCATTCATGGCCTTGACACATTTATTCTACGTTGTGGTGTGTCGCATATAGGACTCGGACATGCGTGATTGGCTGGCCACCAGTACGTATAAGCCGTGCGTTAGGAAATAACTGCTATAGAATTGCTTGCTAGAAGACTTAGCAGTTATGAGTTGGCATTGGGCGGGAAGAACATGATTGGAAGTTGACTACCACCCTATCTATCGTAGACTCGCTCGCTACTGAGGAATGATAGGTAGACTATATGTTATAGACTCGCTCGATACTGAGAAATAGTATATGGTGTTGTGACTCGCTACTGAGGTACTGTATTGGTATTTTATTGACTTGACCGGGTAGTCTTACGACCATGAACTGTTCTTAAAACTGCATTCATTAGAACGGTTAGGCTACCCTTATCTGTTAGGTATGAGTACATTTGGTTTGGGTACTTGTATCTGACCGTGGCTTGAAATAATAACTTGTCGCGGATTAGTTCGTCACATCTTGTCCTTGTTTGGTTGTAGGTGTGGCTTACTACTTCGATGAGAAGGTATTGAACCTTGTTGGGGTCCGGATACCATATTGGATTCGTAGCAGGGAAAGATACGTCACCGTGAATTAGTTTACCATCTCATGTCCTTGTTTGGTTGGGGGAATGGTACGCTCGTTCAGTAGGTGTGTATTGGACCATGTTATAATCCAATTGACTTATTTATTTGAGCAATATTTATTCAGTTTATATGGCATGATATTATGTGTCTTGTTACGTCCCTCTGAGGACCTGGTTATCTCTCCAGGTGTGTGCTATTGTCTTTCGTAGGTATTCTAACTCTAGCCGTGATCCTCTCTATTTCTTCGAGGATGATTGCACTTGGATCGTCTTCGCTTCGCTCGCCAAACTCATTTCGTTTTCCATATATTTTTCTTTATTTTGTTGGTAGTGGATTTGTCTCCGCCCAACATATTGTATCAAGACAATTCATTATCATTTTATGACAGCTTTTATCATTTATTTTGTGTGGATGAGATTAGTTATGGTTCTACTGCATTTTACAGCTTATGTATTCATACGAGGTTTCCATATATTGGAGGGTACTTCGTATGTATACAGCTGGCATGTCTACGTTTCTAGTCCTATTACATGTTTTTGTGGTGGCCCATACAGGTCAAGATAAATTGTTTGGTTACTTTACCGTACCAAGCAAGCCTGCGTATAGGATTAGAAGTCTAGGATCTCATCCACATACTTGACCTCTTTCCTCGATTCCATATTCGAACTACCGTTCGACTCATCGATTGCATCTTGCTTGATCCTTTCTATCATTATTCTTATTTTTCCTTCGTGCTTGCTAGAGATTGACCCTACTAGTTAGATGTCCCAAACACCCTTAGCTAAATTCTTTAAGTTGGGTAGAATACCCCACGACCTGACACACCATTGACCATTAAGGGAATACAAATAGTATTATCTAGACCATAGAGACTAAAAAAATTTAATCTATTTGGTCAACCAAGCCTTGGTCAATAAAACCGTAGAATGACGGTATAGGAATAAACAAGGCTTAGATCCTTATGACTCTTAGACTATTCATATTTGTTCTTTATTTCAATCTTAATCTCGTGCCTATATTTTTACCACCTTGACTAATGTTGCTACTATAAACTAGTTTTGCAAACTCATCCATTTATCGAGTTTGTTCATGACTTATGCTATTGAGCGCGCTCACTAACATATTGTCTAATCAGAACCGGTGCATGATGGTCTGATCAACCGAGTGCACTTTGGTTCGCCTTTGTCTATTATTCGACGTGGACGGAACATAATTAAACTTGTCCTCTAAAAATTCCATCCACGACTGCCTTGGCAACTCCTTTTGAAATTTTTCGGTCGTCCTTGAACCACGTATTCGTAATTGATAATGTCGCCATTGAACTCCTTAAATCGCTTTCGCCTTCTACGATTTTGGAAGGACGAAGGCACATGTACTTGAAATTCCTCTAGCTGTCCTATCATGACCATTACCACTCGATGTTGCTGTGTTTTCATCATAAACTCCTCGACCTTTCCCTCGACCCTAATTCTACAATCTTGACTTTCAAATCGCTTGAATTTAAGAGTGATTACAATCGTCTCTTAATCATATCCTCAACCTAGACTACGACCATATAAACTTCTTTAAGAAACCCTTCTATCTACCGTTGTGCCTTCTCACCCCCCTACAAATTCTTAATTTCGAGGATGAAATTCTTTTAAGTTGGGTAGGATGTAAAACCCCTAAAATTTCTACTATTATTTTTTATTAAATTTGGTACTGATTTAAAATTTTGTATTGTACGTCGCATAGTCGTATTGTACGTCGCGCACAAAATTTTATTTTCGTAGTTGCTCGTCAAGTGCGAATATGTGCGAGCGTACATATTTTAGAAAAATATTTTTTTCTATTTTATTATACACTTTCAAAATATTATATAATTATTATTCTTGCTATAAAAAGCCTTTTTATTTTTAGCAGTTATTAATCATAAATAATATTTTATTGTATACTAGGAAAAGCATAATCATGTATGCATTATTCGTGCATACATATATTTCATAATTATTTATTAGTCTATTTTAAATAAAAATGTAATTTTTGAGATTTATTAATATTAATATTTTATTATTCAAAAAAATATTTAAAAATATTTATTATTTTTGAAATTATTATTATTGGTATTTTGAAAAATATATTTGGAAGTTATTGTGGCCATTTAAATCTTGATTTGATTTTTGGATTTATTTAAATAGTTAAATATTAAGTTTGATTTATCCCATTTGATTTTGAGCTAAAAATTTAATTAGATTTAAATTTTATTTGATTTGGATTTATTGAATTAAATTAAATTATAGATTGAATTATCTATTTTGGGGTTTAAACTACTCCTAATTCTTATCTAATTGGGAATTCCCACATCCTATAAAAGGCAGGTACTCCTCCAAATTTCTATCATACAAAATTTCTTCATAAATAATTCTCCATGAAGTGCGTGCACCGTGTCCGTGTTCCACCATCCATATTCTTATTCCATCTTTACAAATACATTATTTAATTCTTTGTGTCGACAACTCCGATACGATACAACCCAAATCAATCCTAAGACCTACGACCTCTCCTCTCGACCACGACCACCATCTCCTCTCCCTGTTATCTCCTTCACCACCACGGCCGTCACCACGTCCCCCACGACCACCGCAAGCCGCGGCCAATACCGCCATCTACACACCGGTCGCCACCAGTTAAACCAACACCGCCACCTATACCCTAGTCCCGGCGACCTAGCCGCCGGTGCCACACCGAGACCCCGACCAACTTTGGCCGACCCCACCGTCACCATCACAACCACCACCGTCAACAACCCTACTGCCACCTACTACGACTTCCCCAAACACCGCGGCAGCCCCGCCACACCGCCATCACCACCATCAGCAACCAAATCCCCCCAAAGAAAACCCTAATTTAACAAACACAGCCATCTCACCTTACCGCCGGAGCCGTCTCCTACCGCGACCGCCGTGGCCGCCATAGACCCGGAGCCGCCCCTGCCTCGACTTCCATCCGCGAGCGAAAAACACTTCTTGGCCGCCGCCGGCGTGCCCTAGAGCACGCAGTCGGTGCCCTCCTCCACCAAGCGCCTCCCGTCGAACCGGCAACCGACCCCACTCCCTTGTGCAGAACCCCCTCACCGAGGATACCCTCTGCCTGGCGCTCCCGCGGACGTCGCTCCCCGCCGACGTGCCCTAGCTACTTTGTCACTTCCCGTTCCCAGAATACGTATTTATTTAATAGTTACCATGTATTATTCTGTATTTAAATTTCTGTAAATTTATGTTAGTTAATTAATCTGCTCTTTAAATTTTCATGTTAATTTATTTCCTGCAATTTTATTTCTGCACTTTATTTCCTGCTTTTATTCCTGCATTTATTTTCTGCTTTTACCTCTTTGCTTTGCTTGCGGGTTGGCCTTGGATGAACCCATTGGACCCGGCCCAATACTCCCACCTACCACCACCCCTTCATTTAAAGCCCAAAACCATTTCTCTCTCTTCATTACTTCTTTCCATTTCACTTCTTCTTCCTCATAACTCTCCCACCAACCTAGAAGAGATAGGCAAGTGCCAACTTGCTTGATGATGGATCCCCATTTTTATTGTTCCATCATCTTCCTCATTTGATTCTAAGTCTCTTTAGTACTTAGCATTTTCAATTTCCATGGCTTCTTTGTTATAGATCTAAGTTTGATATATTTTCGGATTTCTTAGGTTTTGATCTAGTAAACTTTGTTATCTTCAAGTTTCGATGGTTCCATGTTGTAGAGAATTTCGTTCTACCCAATTTTGACCTATGGAAGTCCATATTTGGGCTTGGGATGAAGGATTTATGGAGCTTGGAAGCAATGGCCTCCATGGTTCCCATGGTTCTGTTCTCAGAAAATTTGGAGAAGAAGAACAGTCACAGCCGCATCAAATCTTCATTCCTCAGCGCATGGAAATCTTTATTCCCACAGCCGCATCAAATCTTTATTCCTCAGCGCATGGAAATCTTTATTCCCACAGCGCATCAAATCTTTATTCCTCAGCGCATGGAAATCTTTATTCCCGCAGCGCATCAAATCTTTATTCCTCAAGCGCATGAGATTTATTTCCCGCAGCAATCTTCATTTCTCAAGCGCATGGAATCTTTATTCCCGCAGCGCATCAAATCATCACTTCTCACAGCCAAGGCGCATGAGTTATTTATTTCCCAATCACTTCCCACAGCCAAGGCGCATGATCTATTTATTTCCCAATCACTTCTCACAGCCAAGGCGCATGATCTATTTATTTCCCAATCACTTCTCACAGCCAAGGCGCATGAGTTATTTATTTCCCAATCACTTCCCACAGCCAAGGCGCATGATCTATTTATTTTCCAATCACTTCTCACAGCCAAGGCGCATGATCTATTTATTTCCCAATCACTTCTCACAGCCAAGGGGCATGAGTTTATTTATTTCCCACAGATTCCCTCAGGCGCATGAGTTTATTTATTTTCCACAGCTTCCCTGAGTTTATTTATTTCTCACAGCCACCTTCCTCAGGCGCATGGATTATTTATTTCCCAATCTTATTTCACAGCGCATGATATTTATTTTCCACAGCCGCATTCCTCAGGCGCATGGATTATTTATTTCCCAATCTTATTTTACAGCGCATGATATTTATTTTCCACAGCCGCATTCCTCAGGCGCATGAGATTATTTGTTTCCTAATCTCATTCCTCAGGCGCATGGATTATTTATTTCCCAATCTTATTTCACAGCGCATGATATTTATTTTCCAATCTCATTCCTCAGGCGCATGGATTATTTATTTCTCAATCTTATTCCACAGCGCATGATATTTATTTCTCACAACCTTTCCCACAGCGCATGAGTTTAATTATTTCCCAATCATTTCCCTCAGGCGCATGATATTATTTATTTCCCAACCTTTCCCACAGCGCATGAGATTCTTTATTTCCCAAACATTATTTATTTCCCAACCTTTCCCACAGCGCATGAGATTCTTTATTTCCCAAACATTATTTATTTCCCAATGTTTATTTTCCGAATTTGGCATTAATTAACATTGATTGTTATCTTGATTAATTATTGATCATGCGTTCCTAGATGGAACTAAGAGACTGGCTAGTCGTCTTATTGAAATGAATGAATGAGACACGTTCATATTAAGTATGAACTACTATAATCGATTGGCCGATCCCGAATATTGACATACAGGCACACATGCAGGCTTCGATTTATTTATTTATTTATTTTACTATAAAAGAAGCATGTGTGTTTTATGGTCAAGGCATGATTGTTCCGTGGTTAGTTTGGATTGTTGCATTACGCTATGTAAGACCTACAACCTAACCGTACGGGCATCGTTGTAGAGTTGTGCATATCGTACCCTGTACGAAAGTACTCATTCCGAATGACCATGATCCACGGCATGGGATTTCACTCAACGTAGAGACTATTAAGTTAAATAAAAATAATGATTGCATGGAGAGAATAGATTCCCGAGTTCTTACATGGCAGCCCTCTTTGGGACTATTAGTGCCCAACAGGCCGGCTGGTTCCCACAGATACTGTAAATCTGCCACACGGACAGGGAGCGGTATCTGCTTATATTATTGTATATTGTATATTGATGACGGGCGTCCCGCTGGGACTCGTCTAATTCATGATTGGCGCAATTGATTGATTGGATAGACTAGCCTTGCTTGTCCATAGTAAGAACTGAGAAATCCTTATTGCATAATTCCAGGATAACTTGGGACTCACAGTAGTAAGCCGTAGGAGTTGGATGGCCGTTTAAGTTGATTTGTTTGTGTACTGTACCTACTCTGTTAACTAACTGAGATGATCAGAGCATCAGGACATGACGGGCCAACTTCTGTCCTTGTTTGGTTGGGAGGTTGGTTCGAAGTGTCGTGATGTTATGTGAATCCCAGTAGCAAGCAGAGATCTATTATTATATTCTCTTATTTACTGGTTTAATGTCTCATATCATGCTTCCTTGCGGTACTTGCTATTTAGAGGTCTAACCTCTCTGGTTTTGCATGGCCAGATTTAGAGCCAGTCCCCGAGGACTCAGCTTACTTCCGCCTCCAAGATGGTCAATACTAGAGGAATGATCGCAGGAGGACTCGAGTGGGTTTCTTACTTCCCCGCTCGTTTTGTTATTTACCTTATACTTTGCCGTTTGGCACCGACATGTTAGTCGGATCGTCTTGTACTTACTTTTACATAATTGTAACTAAAGTCAGACTGCAGCTGATAACAATTGTGTATATTTTTGCTACATCAGATCTGGCTATGTTTTGTAAAGCCAGATATCAAGAACATTTTGACAGAGCGTTTGGGACGCCTTACTGCTTTATCTTACATGTTCTCTATTACTGTTTCTTGTTCGAATGATTGGGACAATAGATGTGAAGTGACCATAGTGAGACATTTATGTAGTATGCACCCCCTCGTCTGGTTAGACAGCATTGATCGTATTATACGGTATTCATCTACCCGTAATACGTAGCTGGCTGAGTCATTCCCCCGTTCTCCAGTATTCTGGTTCTGGGGCGTGACATACTTGCCGGCCGCCTTGAGCATCTCCGCCCGGTAAATCTGCCGCCGGCGACTCCACCTCTCCGCTCGACTCCGAATTTTTCCCTCTCTCCTCCGCAAACCCTTGCCGCCCAGTCTCCCGCGCCGCTCCCGACCACCCCCGCATCCGTCGCTCACCGATCCCCTTCTCTCCAGCTCCCCTCTCGATTCCTCTCGACGACTCCCTCTCCAAACCCCTTTTCTGACTCCGACCCCCTCTCTCTCCCTTTCGACTCCCGAGCTCCAACTCCTCTCTCTCCCGACCTTCTCTCTCCCTTTCCCTCTCCAATGTTTTCTTTGTTTTCTCTCACTCTCTCTTTCTTGATTCCCCTTTTTATTTTTAGTGTTCTTGAGAACAGGAAGCTTATGGCTTTTATTGTTGTACGGTTGCCTTATTATTATTTCTTATCATTATTATGAGTTAATGTATATATCGTGGATTATTTTAGTTATTAATATCATTATTAGTAGAAATATATTAGTGTACATTATGAGTATAGCTATAATTATATTTACTATCATTAATTTTATAAACTGTTATATATACACATAGTATAACCCAATGATTTTTATGATTTTTATTATTATTATTATTATTATTATTATTATTATTATTATTATTATTATTATTATTATTATTATTATTATTATTATTATTATTATTATTATTTTATTCTGTTGTTATTATTATTATTAACTATTTTAATCATTGTTGTTTTTACTATTGTAAGTACTGTTGCAAACAGTACATATATAAAAATATATTTATATTTATATTTTGGATATTAAGTTATCGGTATCTTAATATACTAGGTATAAATTACTAGAAGCCCTATTATTATTATCGTGTTTTTCTTTTTCATTATCATTTTTGTACCTACTAGTAGTAGATTAAAAATAGATTAGTTTATTATAAATACTTTCTAAAAAGTTATATCATGGATTTTGTCTAAATCGATTTCAAATTTGGTTCTTAAAATATGTCATGATATTTAAACTAATATAGTTTTCTACCTTAAAGATTACTATTTTGACAAACCTATAATATTTTTGCCTAAAGCTGATTTTTCACTTTACAAGTATTTTTCTTTCTAAAAACTATTTTTAAGCTAATGATAAAATATTTTCAAAAATTTGTATATATATTCGAAATTCCTTTGACTATCATCCGTCCTTGCTAATCGTATCTTCCTACCCTCTTCCAAAACTGGACTACCATATGTCCACCCTAACTAAATTGACCCTTCTGGACCCAATGGAACCGACCGTGTCACCATCCGTGGTCACCTTGTATAGTTGTTGCACCAAAGTTGCAGTTCGTGCCACATTGATCATTGCAGCACACCAGGCGTACTATCAGGCAAGACACCTTGCCATTTGCTGTTTACTTATTTTAACTCATATTTTATGCATTGTTCATTATTTTCTTTATGCAAAATAAACTGTGATACATGACATAACCCGTTAGAACTTACTGTTCATTTATATTCTGCTATGTATTATTTTTCTTACACATTAAACCTAGATTTAAGGGACCACCTTTGTGTGTTGCATTCATGGCCTTGACACATTTATTCTACGTTGTGGTGTGTCGCATATAGGACTCGGACATGCGTGATTGGCTGGCCACTAGTACATATAAGCCGTACGTTAGGAAATAACTGCTATAGAATTGCATGCTAGAAGACTTAGCAGTTATGAGTTGGCATTGGGCGAGAAGAACATGATTGGAAGTTGACTACCACCCTATCTATCGTAGACTCACTCGCTACTGAGGAACGATAAGTAGACTATATGCTATAGACTCGCTCGATACTGAGGAATAGTATATGGTGTTGTGACTCGCTACTGAGGTGCTGCATTGGTATTTTATTGACTTGACCGGGTAGTCATACGACCATAAACTGTTCTTAAAACTGCATTCACTTAGAACGGTTAGGCTACCCTTATCCGTTAGGTATGAGTACCTTTGGTTTGGGTACTTGTATCTGACCGTGGCTTGGAACAATAACTTGTCGCGGATTAGTTCGTCACATCTTGTCCTTGTTTGGTTGTAGGTGTGGCTTACTACTTCGATAAGAAGGTATTGAACCTTGTTGGGGTCCGGATACCATATCGGATTCGTAGCAGGGAAAGATACGTCACCGTGAATTAGTTTACCATCTCCTGTCCTTATTTGGTTGGGGGGATGGTACGCTGTTCAGTAGGTGTGTATTGGACCATGTTATAATCCAATTGACTTATTTATTTGAGCAATATTTATTCAGTTTATATGGCATAATATTATGTGTCTTGTTACGTCCCTCGGAGGACCTGGTTATCTCTCCAGGTGTGTGCTATTGTCTTTCACAGGTATTCTAGCTCTAGCCGTGATCCTCTCTATTTCTTCGAGGATGATTGCACTTGGATCGTCTTCGCTTTGCTCGCCAAACTCATTTCGTTTTCCATGTATTTTTCCTTATTTTGTTGGTAGTGGATTTGTCTCCGCCCAACATGTCACGCCCCAGAACCAGAATACTGGAGAGCGGGGGAATGACTCAGCCAGCTACGTATTACTGGTAGATGAATACCGTATAATACGATCAATGCTGTCTAAAAGACGAGGGGGTGCATACTACATGAAAGTCTCACTATGGTCTCTTCACATCTATTGTCTCAATCATTCAAACAAGAAACAGTAATAGAGAACATGTAAGATAAAGCAGTAAGGCGTCCCAAACGCTCTGTCAAATGTTCTTGATATCTGGCTTTACAAAACATAGCCAGATTGATGTAGCAAAAGTATACACAATTGTTATCAGCTGCAGTCTGACTTTAATTACAATTATGTAAAAGTAAGTACAAGACAATCCGACTAACATGTCGGTGCCAAACGGCCAAGTATAAAGTAAGTGACAAAACGAGCGGTGAAGTAAGGAACCCACTCGAGTCCTCCTGCGATCATCCCTCTAGTGTTGACCATCTTGGAGGTAGAAGTAAGCTGGATCCTCGGGGACCGGCTCTAAATCTGGCCATGCAAAACCAGAGAGGTTAGACCTCTAATAGCAAGTACCACAAGGAAGCACGACATGAGAACTAAAACCAGTAAGCAAGATAATATAATAATAGATCTCTGCTTTTCACTAGGATTCACATCACATCACGACACTTCGAACCAACCTCCCAACCAAACAAGGACAAAAGTTGGCCCGTCATGTCCTGACATTCTGATCATCCCAGTTAGGTAACAGAGTAGGTACAGTGCACAAACAAATCAATTTAAACGGCCATTCAACTACTACGGCTTGCTATTGTGAGTCCCAAGTTATCCTGGAATAATGTAATTAGGGATTCCTCAGTTCTTACCATGTGCGAGCAAGGCTAGTCTATCCAGTCAATCATGTGCGCCATGCATGAATTAGACGAGTCCTAGCAGGACGCCCGTCATCAATATACAATATACAATAATAATATAAGCAGATATTGTTCCCTGCCCGTGTGGCAGTTTTACAGTATCTGTGGGAACCAGCCGGCCCGTCGGGTACTACTTGTCCCAAGGGGGCTGCCATGTAAGAACTCGGGAATCCATTCTCTCCATGCCATCATTATTTTATTTAACTTAATAGTCCCTACGTTGAGTGAAATCCCATGCCGTGGATCATGGTCATTCAAATGAGTACTTTCGTACGGGGTACGATATGCACAACTCTACAACGATACCAGTGCAGTTAGGTTGCAGGTCTTACATAGCGTAATGCAACATTCAAATCTAACCACGGTAATCATGCCTTGACCATAAAGTACACATGCTTCTTTTGTAGAAAATAAATAAGTAAATAAATAAATAAATAGATTGAAGCCTGCATGTGCATGTAAGTCAATATTCGGGATCAGCCAGTCGATTACAATAGTCCATAACATGAACGTGTCTCATTCATTCAATTCAATAAGACGACTAGCCAGTCTCTTAGTTCCGACTAGGAACGCATGATTAATTTAGTCAAGATAACCATTATTATCAATGGTGACAAGGCACGAAAGTCAATTAGCATTAAACGGGGTCGAGTCTATAACTCTCATGGTCAAGTCCCAGTCATACTGGGTATCCCAAAAATCAATCGGGACACAAGGCACATTCCACATAACAATTGATATTAACAATATTATCATATCATGATTTTTCGAGTTTATGCCAAAAAGACGTAAGGATATAAAATGGACGTTAAATATCTAATAAAATATCAATATACAGGGCTATAGAAGATCAGGGTAAGTAAGGTCAGCGTACGCTCAAGTCAGGCTACGCTCAAGTCAGGCTACGCTCAAGTCAGCGTACGCTCAGGTCAAAGAGGCAGCGTATGGGCTCCATACGACTCCTCACCATCCAAGTGAGCGTATGCAAGTCATACGCTCCCCAAAGGCAGCGTATGGACTCCAGACGACTCCTGACCATTCAAGTCAACATATACAAGTCATACGCTCCCCAAAGGCAGCGTATGGACTCCATACGACTCCTGACCATTCAAGTCAGCGTATGCAAGTCATACGCTCCCAAAAGGTAGCGTATGAACTCCATACGACTCCTGATCATTCAAGTCAGCGTATGAACTCCATACGATATACGCTTCCAAAAGGTAGCGTATGAACTCCATACGATATACGCTTCCAAAAGGTAGCGTATGCAAGACACACGCTTCCTAAAAAGGTAGCGTATGGACTCCAGACTGCGCTGCACTAAAGAGCGCGCACAGCTCAGTAACGCAAGCTAAAAATCTAGTGTACACTGCTCACTGTCTTCTCCAAACAGCAAGAACTCCATGGTTGCACCCCAAAGCTTCAAAGGTCCATAACTTGGTCAAAACAAGTCCAAATCCAACTTTCCAAAGGTCAAAATTGGGTAGAATAAAACTCTCTACAACATAGAACCATCAAAACTTGAAAACAAAGAAGTTTGATAGATCAAAACCACCAAACTCCGAAAATAACTCATTTCTAGATCTACAAAATTTAAGACTTCGAAATGAAAAATGCCAAGTTCTAAACTCTCTTAGGATCACGAGAGGAAGATAAATGAACCATAAAAACATGGGTTCTCATGTGGAGCAAGTTGTACTTGCCTACGATTTGGTAGGTGGAGAGAGTAATGAAGAAGAAGAAGAGGAGTAATGGTGAGAATGTGAGTTTATGAGGAGAGAGAATGGAGAGGGTGGCTTTAAATAGAAAAGAGGGTGGTAGGTGGGAGCTGGGCCGGGTCCAATGGGTTGGGTTGTAGGGGATCCAACCAAGGCCAACCCGAACCAAACTAAGCAAGACTAAGGTAGGGAATAAAAGCAGGAATAAAATACAGATAAATAAAATACAGAAATATAATTGCAGAAAATAAGTTAACATAAAAATTTAAAGAGCAGATTAATTGATTAACATGAAATTAAAGGAATTTAAATACAGGATAATACATGATAAATATTAAATAAATACTCATGAGTTGTACATGTCTAAAAATACGCATTCTGGGAACGGGGAGTGACATCTCTACCCTCCTTAGAAAAATTTTGTCCTCGGAATTTCAAATCCAAGCAGGATAGAAACATCGGGGCTAAACTAATCTAAGTACAAGCAATTTAATCAAGCAATCATTTTACAATGTCCATAGCAAGTAACATATATGTAAGTCCATCAATTTACGATATCAAGCAATTCTACCCATAAGGTGATAAGCATGAGGAATCAAGACAATCAGGTACACAGAAAAAGATATACCTTGTGAGTCAAACAGATGTGGATACCGTGATCGGATATCATCCTCACGTTCCCACGTTGACTTTCCCAAAGAGTGATGACCCCAAGCAACCCGGACAAGGTTAATTGTTCGGTTCTTGAGTATCTTCTCTCTTCGGTCCAAGATGGACACAGGCTGTTCCTCGTAAGACAGGTTGGTACCAACAACCAGTTCTGAATGATCGAGGATATGGCTGGGGTCCGATATATACCTTCACAATTGAGATACATGAAACACGTCATGTACCTCTCGTAACGAAGGTGGGAGTGATAAACGATAAGCAACATCGCCTATCCGATCAAGGATAACGAATGGGCCCACGTATCGCGGACTCAATTTCCTGTGAACGCCAAATCTAATGACCCCACGAGTAGGTGAGATCCGCAAGAATACGTGGTCCCCAACAGAGAACTCTAACGGCCTACGATGCTGGTCTGCCCAATGACGATGCCGATCCTGCGCAACACGAAGTCGCTCTCTAATTCCCTTAATCACTTCAATCGTCTGAATAATCATTTCTGGGCCTAGCATCTTCCTTTCCCCGATATTATCCCATGCTAGTGGCGATCTACACTTCTTACCATATAGTGCCTCAAATGGCACCATCTAGATACTGGCTTGATAACTGTTGTTGTATGAGAACTCAACTAAGTGCAGGTGGCTTTCCCAAGATCCTCCAAAATCTAGAGTGCAAGCTTGCAACATATCTTCCAAAGTCTGAATTGTTCTTTCTGATTGCCCATCCGTCTGTGGATGGTAAGCCGTGCTAAATCTTAACTTGGTACCCAGACTACGATGCAAGCTCTTCCAGAAATGCGATATGAAATGGGTATCTCTGTCTGACACAATACTGACAGGGACTCCATGCTGCCTGACTATCTGTTGCATGTACAACTCTGCCAACTTTTCTGTAGATTGCCCTACTCTGAAAGGAAGAAAGTGTGCTACCTTCGTAAGTCGGTCCACTATCACGCAAATAGCATCTTTACCACTTGGTGATCTCGGTAAACCGGTCACAAAGTCCATTGTAATATGCTCCCATTTTCATTCCGGGATGGAAAGCGGTTGCAATAATCCAGCTGGCCTCTGCTGTTCTGCCTTCACTTGCTGACATACCAAGCAACAGGAAACAAATCTAGCTATCTCTCTCTTCATCCCGTTCCACCAGAAGTGCTGCTTGATATCTTGGTACATCTTGGTCCCTCCAGGATGTACAGAATACTGGGAACTGTGAGCTTCTGCCATAACTTCCTGTCTGATATCTCCACTAGGCACACATAGACGTGATCCAAACCTAAGTGTACCATCTTCATGAATTTTCAACTCCTTTCTGTGCCCTGACTCACATTCTGCCCTAAGCTTCTGAATCCTTGGGTCTTGTGCCTGAGCTGCCTTGATCCTATCTACCAAGTCAGATTGGACTTGTAGACTCGCTAGAATTCCTACATCACTAGGAAGTATAACTTCAATGCCCATCTCCTGAAGGTCTTCTAAGATGTGCTTCTGCGTTGTCAACATAAATGCGCCGCCTCTTCTGCTGAGAGCGTCTGCTACTACATTAGCCTTGCCTGGATGATACTGCAGCTCCACGTCATAATCTTTGATCAGTTCTAACCATCTTCTCTGCCTCATGTTCAGCTCCTTCTGAGTAAAGATGTACTTCAGACTTTTGTGGTTTATGTACATGTCTACTCGGTCATCATATAAGTAATGCCTCCATAGCTTCAAAGCAAATACTACTGCCGCCAACTCTAAATCATGAGTTGGATAATTCTTCTCGTGGTCTCGAAGCTGCCTAGATGCATATACTATCACCTTCCCATGCTGCATGAGGACACATCCAAGTCCTTTACCTGACGCATCACAATATACTGTAAAACCTCCGGGTCCGACTGGCAATGTAAGAATAGGTGCTGATATCAACTTCTGCTTCAAATTCTCAAATGATGCCTGACATTCTGCCGACCAAACAAATGGCACATCCTTCCGTGTCAAGCGGGTCATGGGTGCTGAAAGTCTCGCAAAATCTGATACAAATCTTCTGTAATATCCCGCCAATCCCAAGAAACTCCGTACATCAGCTACGGTCTTGGGTACTGGCCAACTCTCTACTGCTTCTATCTTCTTGGGATCCACTGCTACTCCAGCTCCTAATACGATATGACCCAAAAATGAAATGTGGTCCATCCAGAATTCACACTTGCTGAGCTTGGCATACAACTGGTTCTCTCTCAGAACCTGCAACACTTTTCTGAGGTGGTCTTCATGCTCCTCTTCACTAGCAGAGTACACAAGAATGTCGTCGAGAAATACTACGACAAACTGATCTAAATACGGCATAAAGATACGGTTCATCAAATCCATGAATATTGCTGGAGCATTGGTCAAACCAAACGGCATTACCAAGAATTCATAATGTCCATACTTCGACCTGAATGCTGTCTTGGGAATATCTTCCTTCCGAACCCTCACTTGGTGATACCCTGAACGAAGATCTATCTTGGAGAAAACTCTAGCCTTGCTCAACTGATCAAATAAGTCATCGATCCTGGGTAATGGGTACTTGTTCTTTACTGTTGTCGCGTTAAGCTTCCTGTAGTCAATGCATAATCTGGATGATCCATCCTTCTTCCCCACAAGTACCACTGGTGCTGCCCATGGTGATACGCTAGCTTGGATGAACTTCTTCTCCTTCAGTTCCTCTATATGTTGATATACCTTGGCCTGCTCCGAATCCGCCATTCTGTAAACCCGATCTGATATCGGTTTAGTTCCTGGTGCCAATTCTATACTGAACTCAATATCTCTAACCGGTGGCAGACCGGGAAGTTCTTCGGGAAACACGTCTAAAAATTCTTCAACTACCTTCGGAACCTGAACTTCTTCCATTGCCGTTACTACTCCCTGCTCTTGTTGAGTTGCCTCTGATCTGACTAAGGTGAATCTTTTCATACCTGGAATATCAAAAGATACACTCCCACTACGACAATCTATTGTCGCATGACTGTCTTTCAGCCAGTCCATGCCTAAGATAACGTCGAAATTTCCAACAAGAAATTCTATCAACTGGGCGGGTAAGGAACGCCCGCAAACTACAACACTACACGCTAGAATAACTCTACTAACTCCTACGAGCCCATTACCAGTGAGTATATTCGACCTCCCTGGCAATGCCTCGAACTCCATTCCTAGCCGTGTCGCAAATCGTGCAGATATAAATGAGTGCGATGCTCCCGAATCAAACAATGCTACTGCGGGATATGAGACGACGAGAATGTTACCTGCCACAACATCTCCCGATGCTAATGCCTCTTCCAAGGACAGAGTGAATGCCTGCCCTCGACCTCCTTGCTGGTTCCCATGTTGCGGCCTAGCCTGGTGCTGCTGCTGGCCCCTTCCTTGATGATGCTGGGGTGGTCTATGCTGGTGTTGCTGCATCGGCGGTCCCTGCTGCCGAAACATCTGAGCCTGCGGTACTAACGGACGTTGTGCCAACGGCCTCACTGCTACCGCTGGTCCTCGATACTGCCCTGCCCCTGGTGCTGGCAGAGCAGGAAACTGCTGTACTGGTCCTCCTGACCTCGAATTCATGGGACATGTGGTAACCCGATGGTCTGGATTTCCACATATCAGACATAGTCCATTCAATGTCCGACACACATCTCTAGTGTGTCCCATCTTTCCACAATAAGTGCAGCCCGTCGGGGGTTGCTGGTTCTTCTTCTGTTGCTGTTGCTGCTGCCTGGGTGGTGGTGCTGGCCCCCGTATCGCCACATCGTGGATACGAATGCCAGGGGATGGTGCTGTTGTTCGGGGCGCTGCTCCCCCTCCTCCTTCAATCTGACTGTAGGATCTCTTCTGACCCCCAGTCCTTGCCGCAAGCCTCTGAATGGTGATCTCATGCCTTCGGGTTGCCGTCAATATCTCATCAAAAGTCTGGTAATTGTGCTCCTCTATCAATTGCAAGAGCTCAAGATGAAACCCTTGCTGGAACCTCATCGCCCTCTGGCGCTCCGTTGCTACCATCTCTGGGGCAAACCTACTCAATCTGCAGAACTCCGCTGCATAAGCATCTACAGTCTTGCCAGCCTGTCTAAGGTTGATAAACTTCTGTTGTAGCTCAAACTGCGCCACAACTCCATAATACTTCGTCTTGAACCTTGCAGTAAAATCGTCCCATGCAACAGGACGTCTGATGCCTACCTCCTCTGCTTTCCACCAATCACGTGCGAGATCCTGAAGTAACAACTTCACTAGATCCACACGTTCTTCTGCCGGCACCTTAGCGGCTGTCAGAATAGCCTCAATGTCCTTAAGCCATGCATCTGCTGAGATGGCATCCTCCGTGCCCTCAAAACGGCGGGGGTTGTACTTGCAAAACCGGGATGACGCTCCTGAATCTGGCCTCGCCCCTCTTTCCAATGCCGTCTGTAATCCTTGGTTGAGTAATACATTCTGCTCTTGCAACTGAGCGTGCATGCGCTGCTGGGCTAACATCTGGTGTTGCTGAGTAGCCATCATTCCTCTCATGATCTCCAGAAGGGCTGGTGTGTCCACTTGGGTAGGTGGAACTGTCGGTGGGGGTGGAATATCCGGATACTGCGACCCAGCTGCTGGTTCCACTATCACTTCTTTCCGGGTAGCCTCCTGAGTTAGTACCGGCCCTTGTTGCTGACCAATATGGTCAGGTTGTCCATGCTGCTGTCCATGTTGTTGCTGTCCAGCTCTGACAGATACGGACGAGGTGCCCCTAAGAAAAGGGACAAGAGAACAATCAAATGACCGGACATGAAGGATCAATGAAGTCAAGGGATACTGGAATGTCAAGCTGGAGTTAAGAATCAACAAATCATGAGATCAAGGGGGAACATGTATGATTGAGACATCCTATAAATCAAAACACCCCACAAGTCTAAAATCAGACCTGCATGGGCCACCACTAAAACCTTGCACGCCCCAGAACCAGAATACTGGAGAGCGGGAGAATGACTCAGCCAGCTACGTATTACGGGTAGATGAATACCGTATAATACGATCAATGTTGTCTAAAAGACGAGGGGGTGCATACTACATGAAAGTCTCACTATGGTCTCTTCACATCTATTGTCTCAATCATTCAAACAAGAAACAGTAATAGAGAACATGTAAGATAAAGCAGTAAGGCGTCCCAAACGCTCTGTCAAATGTTCTTGATATCTGGCTTTACAAAACATAGCCAGATTGATATAGCAAAAGTATACACAATTGTTATCAGCTGCAGTCTGACTTTAATTACAATTATGTAAAAGTAAGTACAAGACAATCCGACTAACATGTCGGTGCCAAACGGCCAAGTATAAAGTAAGTGACAAAACGAGCGGTGAAGTAAGGAACCCACTCGAGTCCTCCTGCGATCATCCCTCTAGTGTTGACCATCTTGGAGGTAGAAGTAAGCTGGATCCTCGGGGACCGGCTCTAAATCTGGCCATGCAAAACCAGAGAGGTTAGACCTCTAATAGCAAGTACCACAAGGAAGCACGACATGAGAACTAAAACCAGTAAGCAAGATAATATAATAATAGATCTCTGCTTTTCACTAGGATTCACATCACATCACGACACTTCGAACCAACCTCCCAACCAAACAAGGACAGAAGTTGGCCCGTCATGTCCTGACATTCTGATCATCCCAGTTAGGTAACAGAGTAGGTACAGTGCACAAACAAATCAATTTAAACGGCCATTCAACTACTACGGCTTGCTATTGTGAGTCCCAAGTTATCCTGGAATAATGTAATTAGGGATTCCTCAGTTCTTACCATGTGCGAGCAAGGCTAGTCTATCCAGTCAATCATGTGCGCCATGCATGAATTAGACGAGTCCTAGCAGGACGCCCGTCATCAATATACAATATACAATAATAATATAAGCAGATACTGTTCCCTGCCCGTGTGGCAGTTTTACAGTATCTGTGGGAACCAGCCGGCCCGTCGGGTACTACTTGTCCCAAGGGGGCTGCCATGTAAGAACTCGGGAATCCATTCTCTCCATGCCATCATTATTTTATTTAACTTAATAGTCCCAACGTTGAGTGAAATCCCATGCCGTGGATCATGGTCATTCAAATGAGTACTTTCGTATGGGGTACGATATGCACAACTCTACAACGATACCAGTGCAGTTAGGTTGCAGGTCTTACATAGCATAATGCAACAATCAAATCTAACCACGGTAATCATGCCTTGACCATAAAGTACACATGCTTCTTTTGTAGAAAATAAATAAGTAAATAAATAAATAAATAGATTGAAGCTTGCATGTGCATGTAAGTCAATATTCGGGATCAGCCAGTCGATTACAATAGTCCATAACATGAACGTGTCTCATTCATTCAATTCAATAAGACGACTAGCCAGTCTCTTAGTTTCGACTAGGAACGCATGATTAATTTAGTCAAGATAACCATTATTATCAATGGTGACAAGGCACGAAAGTCAATTAGCATTAAACGGGGTCGAGTCTATAACCCTCATGGTCAAGTCCCAGTCATACTGGGTATCCCAAAAATCAATCGGGACACAAGGCACATTCCATATAACAATTGATATTAACAATATTATCATATCATGATTTTTCGAGTTTATGCCAAAAAGGCGTAAGGATATAAAATGGACGTTAAATATCTAATAAAATATCAATATACAGGGCTAGAAGATCAGGGTAAGTAAGGTCAGCGTACGCTCAAGTCAGGCTACGCTCAAGTCAGGCTACGCTCAAGTCAGCGTACGCTCAGGTCAAAGAGGCAGCGTATGGGCTCCATACGACTCCTCACCATCCAAGTGAGCGTATGCAAGTCATACGCTCCCCAAAGGCAGCGTATGGACTCCATACGACTCCTGACTATTCAAGTCAGCATATGCAAGTCATACGCTCCCCAAAGGCAGCGTATGGACTCCATACGACTCCTGACCATTCAAGTCAGCGTATGCAAGTCATACGCTCCCAAAAGGTAGCGTATGAACTCCATACGACTCCTGACCATTCAAGTCAGCGTATGCAAGTCATACGCTCCCAAAAGGTAGTGTATGAACTCCATACGATATACGCTTCCAAAAGGTAGCGTATGAACTCCATACGATATACGCTTCCAAAAGGTAGCGTATGCAAGACACACGCTTCCTAAAAAGGTAGCGTATGGACTCCAGACTGCGCTGCGCTAAAGAGCGCGCACAGCTCAGTGACGCAAGCTAAAAAGCTAGTGTACACTGCTCACTATCTTCTCCAAACAGCAAGAACTCCATGGTTGCACCCCAAAGCTTCAAAGGTCCATAACTTGGTCAAAATAAGTCCAAATCCAACTTTCCAAAGGTCAAAATTGGGTAGAATAAAACTCTCTACAACATAGAACCATTAAAACTTGAAAACAAAGAAGTTTGATAGATCAAAACCACCAAACTCCGAAAATAACTCATTTCTAGATCTACAAAATTTAAGACTTCGAAATGAAAAATGCCAAGTTCTAAACTCTCTTAGGATCACGAGAGGAAGATAAATGAACCATAAAAACATGGGTTCTCATATGGAGCAAGTTGTACTTGCCTACGATTTGGTAGGTGGAGAGAGTAATGAAGAAGAAGAAGAGGAGTAATGGTGAGAATGTGAGTTTATGAGGAGAGAGAATGGAGAGGGTGGCTTTAAATAGAAAAGAGGGTGGTAGGTGGGAGCTGGGCCGGGTCCAATGGGTTGGGTTGTAGGGGATCCAACCAAGGCCAACCCGAACCAAACTAAGCAAGACTAAGGTAGGGAATAAAAGCAGAAATAAAATACAGATAAATAAAATGCAGAAATATAATTGCAGGAAATAAATTAACATAAAAATTTAAAGAGCAGATTAATTGATTAACATGAAATTAAAGGAATTTAAATACAGGATAATACATGATAAATATTAAATAAATACTCATGAGTTGTACATGTCTAAAAATACGCATTCTGGGAACGAGGAGTGACACAACATATTGTATCAAGACAATTCATTATCATTTTATGACAGCTTTTATCATTTATTTTGTGTGGATGAGATTAGTTATGGTTCTACTGCATTTTACAGCTTATGTATTCATACGAGATTTCCATATATTGGAGTGTACTTCGTATGTATACAGCTGGCATGTCTACGTTCCTAGTCCTACGTATTTTGGGACTGGGGCATTACAGCTAGGCATATTCCTATTGTAGATATAGATAGATATATATATATTCATAATATGAATAGTGATATATATCCATAATGGTATTGGCCTATGGTGTGTCTATTAGACTAGTGAGAGCTTAGTTAGGCCTAGAATAGACTAGTTAGACTAGTTTAGACTTGTTAGACCTAGTTTGACCATAGTTGACCTAGTTTGACTTATAGGGTTGACCAGAGTTGACCAAGAGTTGACTTTGGTCTAGATTGACCTAGAATCATGTAGAATACATAGTAGAACTTCATGTTACCATTTTAGACTTGTTGTGACTTGTGCTGTTCTGAATAGGAGCCAGACACCACTCCTCAGACAGTACTTTCATCTTGGACATTCAGATAGCAGGCGAGTACATTCTCTGATCATTTCATATCATGTTTAGGATTATATTTCCTGCTTTAGATTATCTTACTTGATGTTGACACGTTGGTAACACGGATTGGTACTATATGGATCCCTTCATGAGATGTTATCCCTCTCGGGAGCATCAGATACTCTTGTCTCGTGTGTTTCACTTACATCACGTATCTTATGCTTCTATTTATCATAGATCTTCGGGAATCAGCTAGTGACTCATGTACCCTCATGATCACCGAGCCTTCACGAATCAATTCATGAATCACCCTTTATGGGCAACGTAGTATAATCATGAATCTTAACGTAACTTGACTGGATCCTTGTGTATTGATTGGGGATGGGGGAGTATAAATGAACATGTGAATAATTCCAAGTAGTGTAATCATGAATCAATTTCGTAGTGCAATCATGAATCAGTCCTTAGCCATTTACATGTTTATCCAGTACTCTGAATCACTAGCACTGTCTCTCTTTTACATATATCATAGATATTTACTTACAGTCTCTCTCTTATATTATGCTCACTAGCAATGTCTCTCTTTTACATATATCATAGATATTTACTTACAGTCTCTCTCTTACATTATGCTATTCTTCGGTTTCCTATACTTTATTCTCTAGCATGATTATATTTCCTTTTTCCTTCTATGACTTGTTGAGATGTATTGTGCTCACTCCTGTCCTGACTGGACCTGTTGAAATATTACAGAGGATGAGGACGAGGCTGGCTGCCCTACATATTATGGGGCTACCTTAGATGACAGCTGTGATTTGGACCAGCAGCCGGACCCTATAGCTGTGGACGACACTCCTCTAGACTAGGATATTTTCATTTACATTACTCTATGGATGACTGTATATATTGATATTTGGGATTTGTGATGTATTAGACACTTAGACTCTCTGTTTGTACTTGTGGATTTCCTTTCATTTCAGCAGTATCTATCTATCTATCCTTCTATCTTATCTTTCTGTCTTAGTTGTGATTGAGTTTACATTCTGCTATGTCACCCCCATTCGGGGAGTATAAACTGCTTAGTATTATATTGTTAGATGTTGTGCCCTAGGACAGCGTTCTATCGCCGACACTGCGGCGTAGGCTGGACGTACCCACTTCTCGTGCCCTTACTCTAGGGTGCGGGTCGTGACACATACTTTGCCTCCAGACCCTTCTCGTGCCAACAACGTTAACCTATAAAGTCGTGCTTACCTTTCGGCCAAAATCAGAGACGCAACTACGCGATGAGGCTCCATTTTCGTATGACCATGCTACAAACCCTTGCTGAGGCCGTGCCTCGTAACTCAATGAGACTTAACCATATCTTCGCCTCGCGTCCCTTGCCGCCTCGCGTCTCTTGCTACTTTGATCACCAACTGACCTAATCGAGACTTGTGAACTTAGTGTCACTTAACCAACTTGCCTTACGGCAGTTCCTGACTTAAACTTGAACGACTCAAACCTAACATATGCAACTCACATGTCAACACTTGAGACTCGACGCCGTATCTCGTGCCAAAGCACGTCGCCTATGTTGCAGCCAATCATTAGGCACAAACATTGTGTTCCAACCATATACACATTCAACTAGACTCAATCCAAAGGCACACATGGGGATTGCCGCCCGTGCCGACCCACCTATATGAGGTCACTAGCATCACAAGCTATACCTGGACTTATAGCTTTGTTATTCGAGATACCTTTCAGCGCAAGTAGCGATCCCCGCTGAAAGCCCCCGACTAACCTGAGTGGGAGCGTACTCCCAGCTCGGCTATACCCCTATTTTCTCCTAGGTCGAGTCGGTCCCGTGGCCCTCGGTTGCCGCTCGAGGAAAGCATTCGCCCTTGTCGACAAGTTGTCCAATGACCAAGCAAGACTCGACTCAAACTGACGTCTCACACAGTTATTCTACCTCTAGTACTACCATCTCTTTCAAAACCAAGTTCAAGACTTCTATCCTTGAGACCCCTCGACGACCCACGGTCGCGAGCATTCTTTGCATGTTACCACATCATTCCACTCAACTTAGGAATGCCTATTTGAAAGCCCCTTGTTCCAAACTCAATGAATCGACCATGGCCCGTGCCTTAAACACTAAGTCCGTGCATCGTGCCTTAACCCAACTGAACTCTATGCGACACTACCACCCAACTCATACTCTATGTAAGTAGCTTTGAGACTGTAGGACTTCGTGGCTATACCCAGCTATAGACTCGTGGGACCGTGCTTACAATTTCTCCGATAGCCTAACATAACTTTGCCTAACTTAATCGTGCCACGACTTGGCGAGCAAGGACTGCATCAAGTCGTGCATCGTGGGAACGTGCCGTACATGCGTTCGACTTTGAACGACCAAGTCATTTGGACACCTAGACATATGCCAGCAGCCATGCGACGCAACTTAACTCATGGGGCGGGTCAAGGCTATGCCAAGCCTTGGACGACGGGACCGTGCATGCTTTATGAAGCATTCATACGGACGACGCCTATGACTTAGGCTACGTTCATAACTTCACCTACTCAACCAACTTTCCTTCTCCCAAGCCACGGGACGAAGGATCGAGTGTCATTTTCAAAGCATGCCGTGCACCAACTCTAAGCCAACCGTTGGACCTTTCCATATTCTAACTCAATTCGACCCTTCGGGATTACTCCCTTTAGCTATGTGGATTCGTCTCTTTTATTATCAAGCCTACTTGTGCAAGTTGAAATCATACGATTTATTATGTGAAGGCTAAGATGAGGCAAGTTCACCGAAACTACCCCACCTGAGTGAGCGGTCGCCTTGACCGAGCGATGTCTTCAAGTCGCCGTTGTATGCTAAGTCCGAACGTCGTCGGCGTTTCGATTCCTCCGATTGACTGAGCGGGATGGGGCACTACACATAACTTGAATGGATCCTTATGTATTGATTGGGGACGGGGAGTAAAAGTGGTTGTGCGATTATTCCTATTAGTTTACTCGTGTGCAAACTATGTAACTTAGTCGTGTACAACACCAAGCCAATTACATAACCATCTTGTGCTCTAAATCACTTAGTCACTTACAGTTCTTACTCTATATATATATATTTCCAGTTTATTAGACATCTCTCTTACCTTTTATGTACATTTCTTACAGCATTTCATATATCTTATTCTATTGCTTATTTTATATTTTCTGCCATGATATGAACTATTTGAAAGAGATGTGCTCGTTCCTGTCCTGACTGGACCTGTTAAAAATATTACAGATGACACTGAGGAGTTCTGCCCTACTTACTATGGAGCCTATCTAGACGATACTTGTGAGTTGGACCCACAGGAGGATCCAGCTCTTGATGAGGACATCATCCATATTGTCTAGGCTAGATAGCTAGGCTGTTTATCTTATTTCATTTGTGTTGTCCTTGATTGTATTATGTTAATGTTGAGATGTTAGTGTCGTTTAGACACTTGGACTTATTTTCCTTCTGTTTGTATCTTTATTTGAGATTTTATATCTATCTTATCGTATTATTTCCATCTTAGAATTGTGATTGAGTTGTACCTTCTGTATTGTCCTCCGATTGGAGAGTATATCTTGTACAGGTACATTTATAATGTTAGATATTTGTGACCTAGGACAACGTTCTACCACCGACACTACGGCATAGGCTGGACATACCCACTTTTCGTGCCCCTACACTGGGTGCGGGTCGTGACAAGAAGACATGGGGATTATCCTACAATCCAATAATCAATACTAGGTCAAGAAATCCTAGATGTCTCAATCACAAGTAATCAACAAGATGCAAGATATATGATCATCGGACATAAAATAATAAAGCATCCCAAACTACAGATATATAGATCATAACAAAGCTAGTAATACAAAATAAAAAACTAGCAAGAGTATAATAATACATTATCAGCTCTAGTTTAGTATAAATATATAATCATGTTAGCCCATAGGTAAGAAGTCAAGGTCCGAAACACGTGCTTAGAGTTTAAATGCCACAAAAGAATATACATAATAAATTGTAGGTAAAGAGAAAGAAAACCAACTCAGGCACTCCGTTGGTGCTTCTCGTGGTGATCATCAACGAGCGTGAGGTATAAAAGATCCCATGTTTTTACTATGAGTGTCACCACCATATTTCCATGTAGGGATATTTTGGGACCAAACCTGTCATGCCTCGATTCCGTTGAATCGATAGTCGTCCCCCAGGCATCATGTCGTACGAGCCTAAGTTGCGTTCGCACAAGGCACGGTCATAAGGTTATCTCACAACAAACAAAGACAAGTATACGTAGTAAGTTGAATAACACATTGCATAGAAGAAAAGTTTTGTTTCATTGATAATAGACATCATATTACATGACTCTATTACAAGGGTGCCACGCGGGCTTACAACTCGACTCAAAATGAACGTTGATGAGATAGTCGTTCCATACATTACATTCCCCTTTATACAACCAAAATATTCAAAATATCTTGGATCGGGGATAGCATTTTCGTTTAGACTGATTACAGAGTCTTCAAAAGGGTTGATTAAGAGTCGCCTTCGCACACTAGCAAGGCTTCATAATGTTCTAAGCATCGTCTTTATTTCCTTGGCACGCTTTCCTGGTTTATGGCACCTAAGGAGAGCGAGGATCAGTTGTCACGTCCAAGTCCCAAAATACGTAGGACTAGGATACGAAAACATGCCAGCTACGTATCAAGTGGACTCCAGCCCAGCTCGAATACGTAAAAGTTGTTTACGTCAGGTAGTTACATCTATATATTACTATGATAATTCTATATCTCAATCCACTGAAGATAAGTCCACCGTAAGACCAAGTGCACTAATGTTGATCAGTCATTAACACAATGAATCCTACAAACAAACAAGAATAGACAACGTATAATAAAGTTGATCAGACTCTATTACAATCATCTGAACAAGCTCATAGAGAATAATAAAGCTTGCAAAACTAGGCCATATCAACAGAATAAAGTAACAAAAATAAATATAATGCCGAAGGATCATAATGAAGATATCAACCAAATATATACCTAAAATCCTGAAGATGCAATCGTCAATCACCATCTAGTCTATAAAGCAAACTCAATAATAACCTGGAGAGATCACCAGGTCCTCAGGGGATATATCAAGATACATAATATACATGTTGATGTAATAGTAAATAAACATGCAACTAAAAGAAAAAGAAATAAACACAACGGAAGAATGACATCTAAGAAACACTATGAAGGGAACGACATCTAAGAGGTAGCATGCCATAAGAACAACAGTATCAGTCGTAGCTACAGGTAAATCGGGTAATAGTAATCACAGTTCGGTGAGGCACTAACAATCATATTACTGGTATCCACACCTACGAAACTAAGGAATCAAGTCAAGTAATACAAAAAAATAGATTCAGGTCAAGTCCAAGTCAAGTCAAGTAATACTCAGGTCAAGTCAAATCCAAGTAACATAAATACATGATCAGGATAGGTCATACACAAGAGAAAAAAAATATATACACAAGCAAAGTGTATCATAAAACAAATAGGAAACAAGTGATATGTAAGACAAATAATTATAGGGACAAATAATTATAGGGCAATAAATAATGTATGTGTGATGTGAACTATGTGCAAGAATCATGTGATAATGAATGACTATAATATGACAACATGTATAAGGAATAGTAGCAGAAAATGAGCATGCATGAAAATATTGTATAAATCAACAAGGTATACTTGCCTGTAGTCCAAGTCCCGCTGAACCCGCAATACCAAGGCCTATCAAGAGTTCACATACAATAAAATAAGTATTACTAATATTCTAATTATACATGACACATGAGTTTCGTATCACAGCAAGTCTACATGCTCCTAGAATTCCTAAACCTAGTTTTAAGGTTTCCAACTTCTAGAATTCAAAGTTAAGCCCTCAATTGAAGGGCATGCATATAAATCATATAAAAATTATAAAATATAATTTATACAATATTTATATTCAGTTTAATCTTTGAATTCCAGATCTGGAGTTTTAGAAATAATTCATGGTTATGTCTATACTATGTCAACCAGTCTTGTCCAAAACTTGTCCAAAATATTACCAAATCATTGTTATGACTTATATCTATGAAATATCATATAAAAACATATTTAAATCTGATTATAACTCAGAAAATAATATTATATTTATATACCAAAATCAGTCCATATTTATGTGCCAAATTATGCCATAAATTCAACCAAAAACCTAGTCCAATGGCCCATATTTTTAGGATTCAGAATTGACATGAAAATATCAAAATATATGACAAAAATACTTTAGTTCCATATTTAAAACACATATATATTCAGATTTAAAGTTTGTTAATAAATACTAAAAAATTATTTCACATAAAACTAGCAAACTATGTGCTTCCGTAATTTTTGATCTTCTACCAATCTAACATGCATCCTAAGATGGGTTTCTATCAACACATATGGTTCTAACATTGCGAAAATATGGTTTTGAAGAGGTTGGGTTCACATGAGTCTCAAATTAGTTATGAGATATTTAATTTACAAGTTACAAATTACGGTTTGGTAGATCCCTGATTGTTTATAACTTTTATCATTTAAACATAATAATAAATTAAATAATAAATTTTAAAAAAATTTATATATTATAGGTCTCAGCTTCAGCTTTCCAAACATCAAACGGATCGCAAAAATGAGTCCAAGATCTCCAAAATCTCAAAAATAGCTAGATGTTGTCTTATTTTGGACAACTGATACTAAATCATTTTATATAAATATATATTTCAAATTAAATATATTAAAATATATATTATGAAAGCTTACCTCAATACGGCTCTAAAAAAATTGGAGAGTCGAATCGAAGTCCAGAACTAGGAGATATGGCACTTCCAAGTCGATGTAGCTGCTAAAAAATGGGACTGATTTTGTGACAAATTTTGGGACTATTTTAGGATGAAAAGTAGATATATATATATATATATATATATATATATATATATATATATATATATATATATATATATATATATATATATATATATATATATATATATATATATATATTTTAAATTTATATACTTAAATAGGTAGGATTTATTTGTTAGGATATGATATGTATGAAGTTGCTTTCCTAGTAGACTTAGGATTACGATTATTTTAAAGCATAGCTTAGATTTCTAAATCATTTATAATTTTTTTAGAATTACCATAGATAAGAGCATATAATCCATACATGTATATTATTTGAATAATCCATATATGATTCTAAATTTAAATACAATATAAATCTAAATTTAAATACAATCCAAATCTAAGTCTAAATTTAAATACAATACAATTTAAATACAATCCAAATCTAAACAGAACATATCAACCACATTTTGTTGCATATTTGTTCAATGATTCACCTAATTATATTACACAATAATATTAAATAACAATGGTATATATTAACTATACTACATATATGATATATTTACTATACTATATAGGCATATAAGTTTTATATTATCTAATACATCAATAATGATATTTAAAAATATTAATATGGAACTGAAATAAATCATATGAGGTATTATTTACACTATATAAATGTACAATTATATGTACAATTCTCCATATCAAACAATTCAATAGCACTTAACAAATTAATAAAATAATAATTTATTTTAAAAATATGGTAAAATTTAGGGAGTTTATATCAGTACATTGTCGTGTACTAGCAAGCGGCTACCTAAGTTCCATGCTCTTATTTGATTCAATAAATTATGTGAGGCATGAAATATATTTAGTGATCTTTCTAGCTATCCTAGTTGATTTGTATATATAACTTGATAGGAAAATGATATGAACTGCCTTGGAACTTACCCACGACAGAGCTTATCGTTGATGTATAAAACTTACCAGGTTCTTCCCTGTCATGTTTATATTAAAAGCTAAAACAATGTGTATCGGTGAAGGTCATGTCACGCGCCAGTTCCAAAATACGTAGGAACTTAGAACGAGAATATGCCAGGTAATATATGATCTAAAATAAGTTCCAAATTTAATAGACTTACTCCAGATGTACTATGTTATAAAGGTAAACTAAACCTACTCTATCTCAACTATGTCTTAGTCCATAATAATAAATAAAATCAAGAATGAACAATATATATGTCATGGTCTGCAATCCACTAATATATATATGTTTAAATAGACCCGGGGAACAATATGGGTCGTTAAAACTAAGCTAAAAAACAAAAAACAAGTAAAATATAAAATCACAAAAGATACCTGAATATAAAATAACAACACCATCAAGATCAGCGAGCTAACTCAGCACAATCAACTACCAGGAGTGATCACCAGGTCCTCAGAGGGACATAACAAGATACAAAAGAAACATGCCATAATATGAACTGAATAAATATAAAGTGTAAGCACCCTGATTTTTGTTTTTTAAAATTTTATTTAATATGATTTTATTTGTTAAAGTATATTTTATATTTAGATTTTGATTATAAATACACTTTGTCGTAGCTTTGATTTTTGAAGCGTAGCACTAGCCAATTTTTCGAAACAAGTTCCATATTCGTGTTCTAAACAAGTCCACCGTCATTTTGGTATATCATGTCCCACTCAAATATGTTCCTTTGTACTATAATTTTCATGTACAATTTTTGGGTCAAAATGGTCATTTTTTGCTTCACCGTAAATTCGATGTATTTTTCAATTCCGATTGAGGCCAAACCCGATCCACAGTTTTCGACCTAATATATAGTTTTGACCTATTTTGAGCCTATTTTGCACATACTAATGGTGTTCTACTCAATTGAGTTTCCATGTGCTATTTATTTTCAAATGGTACACAAAACCCAATTATTAGACTTTCGAAACCTATTTCGGTGCAATAAATCATATCGGTCCAAACGTTGTCCAACAAGCTTTGGTAGAACATATTCTAGGTTTTCCTAACCAAATAGGATGATTTTAGACTAGAATTATTCAATATTTGTCCAACCATGAGTGATCAAACCCATTAGATTTAATTCCAAAGGTTGGTGTCCATATTAGGAAACGTAATAAATCTCTTAAGAATCACCTTGACATATCTTGCAAGTTAGACCGCCAAACCTTACCAAAATTTACCCAAACATCCACCTATCAAAATCTAATATATATAAGACTCTAACTTTATAATTTAACCTGATATTCCAGCCATTGTCTCTCCCAAATGTCCCAAACTGACCCTCCTCTCAGCCAGATTCAGCCGCAATACCTTGTGGTGTAATAGCAGTTTTGACCCCTTTCCGACCTCCTATGAAGCTCCACGAGGATTCGTTACAAAGCTAACACGACCCTATACCATCCTATTAATCCTCCACATGTTTATAACCCCTTCTAGTACCCCAAAATAGCCCTATAATTCATCCAATTCTAGCAGCACAATTCTGTGCGGACCAGCGGATTGGTTATTTTCATCGATGTGTTTCATCTACTTTACTATGTCCATTTTGTGCAAAACCAAAACTAAAGCAAAGCCCTACGTGTCTATTTTCATCTCCAATTGGCCATCTATGTGATTTTGCACGGTTTGTCCGTGGCGTCCATTTTGCTACATAATGTCCAGACTGAACCAATTCTTTTGCAGGCACGTTTTCGGTGACTTGTTGAGAAATTCGACCTTTCAAATATTTTGGTAGTACTTTAGACATCATAATCTTTCTATCCTATATACTTTTGTGCCACTTGGTAAAGATCTTATATTTTAATGAAATCTATGTTCGTCGTATTGTTGGCGGATCACCGAAAAACCTAGGATCTACACGTCTTTTTGGACTCAGATCTTAATGAAACTTTTCTAAACTAAATGTTGTGTATATTTTATTATAAAATCTATATTCTAATGTATTTATAGAATTTTTTTCAGATTTATTGTTTGTTTAAAAATATTTATTTTGGGTACGAAACTATTACACAAGTTGGTGATTATTGACGTCGGATCAATATGAGACTTGTATACCTACTTTATATTAATTAAATAGACTAAATATTATTATAAAATATATATAAATTTTCTAAAATAAAGACATATTTTTATGATATAAAAATATTACTTTATTTAAAGCTATATATATATTAGATTGAGTCGGGTAGTTAATGTGACTAGTTTGGTATATAAATATTATTGGTCTATATATGGTAAGTCCATGTATGGTATGTCATAGATGTGCCATCGATTGGTGGATGTTTATTCTAGGAGAACGTGACGGAGTGATGAAGGATATCGAAGTTGGGCCGCAGTACGCATAGTTACAAGAGACACGCAAGTGTACCTTGCCAAATTGTACAGTATATTTTATATGCATGTCCTCTATTTTTATGTTGTTCTTTTCATGATATTTGTCAGATAAATATTGCTTACTTTCTTTCTTGTATTACGTGCACATATATGATTTCTATTATATTTTTTACTACCTGTTATATTGGTCTTCGTGTTAATGTGTGTCTTGAGATAGAGTGTCCTAGTCTTATGCCACTATTCCTTTGACTTGACATAACATAACATGACTTGACTTGATTATGACTTGACTTGAGATATTCTATAGAGTGGGAGTGCTTTCCTTGGCTATACTCTACAGTATTGATTTGACCCTTGTATTCATCTTAGGCGAGGAGATTGATACTAGGATTGGCTACCTTGACCATTCTCGATTGAGAGTCACTTATCTTGGACTACAATTGAGACTATATATTGGAAGTGCTAACCTTATCTACAATATATACAGTTGACTTAATTTACTTGTTAGCCATGCCTAGTATTGCGCTTCTCTATGACATGTCACTTCCTATATGTCTCTCTTGTACTGTTTTATGTCTTCCATATATGTTTTATGTTTTATACTGTTACATTCGGCATGTTATTATGTATCTTGGTATGTCCCCTTGTAGTGCCCCGCTCCGCGAAGGCACTAGATAGACAGAAAGATCGGATTGCTGGCTCTGCAACAGAAGACGATTGATCTGGGTGAGTGGACGAAGTCTCATTTGCTGATTCGCTTACGCCTATTAAGAATCTGAGTTTTTGATTGAATGCTATTGTTAATAACAAGATGGTAAATCATTGAGTATGCTTTAAGAGAATCCACATGTTGCTATGCTAAGAACAAGAAAAGAGTAACCTGTATGCTAAGAAGAATTGTTGCCTGCTAATAAGAAACGAACTGATGCCTGTATGCTAAAGTAGAGATGTTGCCTTTAATTATTGAACTGTTGCCATGCTTAATAAGAAATAGAAAAGAGAATGCTCAATTGTCTATAACAGTAAGCTATCAAGAGTAGAGTTCCAGCTTGTTGCTACTTGCTTAAATAAAGATTGTTCATTGTCCCTTGATTATTGCTATAAAATGACAGAGATGTATAGAGATGGCACATTGTGCAAAAGAGATGATACGGTTTGTCCGTATAGAGAAAAGAGTAGAGCTACTGGCTCGATTACATGAAAAAGAAGAGATGAATATGTTTGCAAGTTGCTTGATCGATGCATGATTATTTATATGATAGTTGCATTTGCATTGGTCTAGACGGCTTGTGCACAAGTGGTAGTCTCTCGACGATTCTGGGGGCACCCGGAGTCGATCGGCCTAGGAGAGAACAGGACACCTGGGGCTAGAAGTCCCCGCAGTAAGAGGGGGTGTCAGTCTATTAGTAGTTGGGCAAGAAGTTCCGACTGCTAATATAGGTATTGCCCATGGACCACAAGAGTTATTGTCATGCTGCATATTGATAAGAGTTAAAAGAATGTTTTGCTAAGAGCTAACAATGCAGAGACGAACAGGGAAAAATGTTGGTTTTATCGTGTTTATGCTAATCCTTGTTTGGTGCAGGAATGGACGGTCGGCTATGGTAAGAATCACTGAAAAGTGATACATAGGTGTTGCTTAAGTTTTCCTATATGAATTGCTTGCAGAGATTAATCTGTTACAAAGAAGTGCTATGTTCCCACTAAAAGAAAAGATATGATACCGTGCTTAATATTGTCCCTAAGAGTTGCTTGAATAAAGAAATGAATATGCTCATGAAACACGCTGCGCACTCCACAGATATGAATAATCATCGTGCTTGAATTGAATAGTCCCTTGTATGCTTGAGATGAAATGAAATGAAATGTTGGCTTTTCAAAGATGTTTTCAAAAGAATGTAAACTGACTCTGTATGCATGAAATATACATAGGTAAAAAGTAGCAAGATCACATCACAAGAAATGTTTTCTCACTAAATGAACAGTGATCATTTCAGACAAATGTAGCTCTTTGTTCACAATCACCAGTATGCTGATATACTGACCCACCATCAGTCTGCATGCAGGTGCACTATGCATCGAAAAGGATAGTCCGAAGCGATAGCCCGAGCCTCATCCTCAGGAGCCAGAAATCAGAATAGATGCCAAGAGATGACATCTGTTGCAAGAGTTGGTTTTGTATATAAAGGGATGTAATGTATGGGAACGGGATCATTGTAATCTGTAAAGTTCTGAGAGAATGTAACATTGTATCAGAGAGAATCGAGAGCTTGTAATCTGTTCAAATGAAATCAATAAAGAGAATTATTTCTTGTTACCATTGTGTTCTATGCATGTATTCTGAAATATGTCCGCTTCTGCTTCAATTATCTGCGATACGTTCCGCTGCGTATTGTCAACCTTATCTATCTTGTCTTGCTTTAGGTCTTGGCCTTGTGCAAGCGCAACTTAGGCTTGCACGGCATCACACCTTAGCGAGGACGAACGGTCTCTCAGAGTCCGAAGCGAGGACAAAAGGACTCTGCGGGGGGCGTGACACCCCTGAGGACCTGGTTATCTCTTCAAATAGTTGACTGAGCGGAGTTAGTTTGTGGATCATGATGGTGTTGCTATTTTAGATTCAAGTATCTTTTGTGTTTACAGGTTCATCTTCGTTTACTTACATTCGGCTTGTTAACCTAGCATTTGTATACTCATACTATTTCTTTCGAGTCTATTCGAACAAATATAGAATGAGGTGCACACCATGATATACATTGTCCATTCTTGTGCTCTATATTACTGTGGATTGAGACTTAGTGATAGTATTGATTTATGATAGATAACTAGTGTTACTGTACAGCTTATACATATTCGAGCTGGGCTGGAGTCCACTTGATACGTAACTGCCATGTATACGCATTTATAACCCCTCTTCCCAAAATTTTAAAAAATATTTTTATTATTTATTTGAATTAAATAGTGATTTTTAGAATTTTATAAATATTTAATTAAATAGTTATTATAATAGAATGCTTTAGTCATGGTTAAGATTTGGAGTACAAGATGACAAGAACTTTTGGCACGGAGAGTGTAGTCGAGTGCCTTGACTAGTATTTTAGCCATGGTAGGGAAGGCCTAGCCATAGCAGTATCCCAACTAGAAAAATCAGGCTAAGTTGTGACTTGGTCCCTATAAATGACTTAATTATTTATATTTAAGATTATTGACTTTTTAGAAGACCCAGTTGTACCAAACTAGCCCGGATTGGACCCGAACCAAGCCCAAGCCCAAGCCCATGTAGTCGGGTAGTGCGACTAAGAACATCCATGTAGATGTATTATTGGTATTTTATTTCTATTTTGGAATGTTTTTACCGATACAGCATGCATCCCAAAAATCGGGCTATGTGATCACAACCCATGAGCATCGAAAGACGCATATGGATGTTTTCGATATGTAGGATTCGACGAAACTCATTTTTGTTATGCGTGCACGACAAAATTAAGGCGTATCAGTCGAAATACCCCGTATCGGCCCCTTTGCAAACTAGCCCATAACTTCGTGCACGTTCGTCGTCTCGAGATGTAACTTGTGCCAACAGGACCGTGTCAACTTTTGGTCATGTGAGCCAAGTTTGGTCCGATTCTGAGAAGATCGATCGAAACGCTATTTTGGTGGGCCTACGACCCGATCCAACGGGCAAATTTGTGCACGATCCACCGGAATCCAACTTTGGTCATACGATTGGGTTCATATCGTCAAATCGGACCCGTAGACATATACTTTATTGACTTTAGAGACCATAGGCTCTGGCACGCTTTTCGGTGCAAAGCAGGTGGGAATATCGCAATCAAACTGGACATGGAGAAGGCGTACGACAGGCTGGACTAATAATTCATGATTTGGGTTTTCAGGGCCTTCGGGTTCTTGGAAATCTGGACCAACATCGAGTGGAGATCGATCAGTAATTCATGGTTATCCACGGTGATTAATGGTCAAGCTGAAGGCTTCTTCAAGTCTAGTCGCGGTACCCGACAAGGAGATTATTTATCCTCTACCATCTTCATCATGGCCGCGGAAGCTCTGAGCAGAAATCTGAACAGAATGGTAGGCACCCGAATTTCTAGCATTTTTACACCGCTAGTGGGTGCCCGATTATCACCCACCTGGCGTATGCCGACGATATCCTCATTTTCTCCTCGGAGGACGTCGGGTCTGTTGAGGTGATCCACAGAACGATATAGAGATACGCCAGATGCTCCGGCCAGCGCATTAATCCCAACAAGAGTGTCATCTACGCCTACCACAAGACCAACAGAGACCACGCCTCTACTCTTTCCAACATTACTTTCTTCTCTGTTGCATACCCACCTTTCTACTACTTAGGATGCCCGCTGGTTTACGGCAGATCCAAACCAGGCATCTTCGAAGGGCTAGTGGACAAAATCAGGAAAAAAACTTGAGGGGTGGCACAACGCTACTCTATCGCCTGGCGGCAAGATGATTCTGATTCATCATGTGCTATCCTCTATCCCCATATACACACTTGTCGCCTGCTCCCCCCTAAGAAGGTTCTCACATCCATCAAAAACCTCTTTGCCAACTTCTTATGGGGACACTGCGATGGTAAGGACAAACATCAAAGAGTTGTGGGATCACTCGGGTGACTGTAATCGGGATCGGGTTAGAGAATGGGTTGGAGAGGAGGCAGCAGCTATGCTCCTCGACGCGAGTCTGAAGATCATCTCGGAGCCTGATGCTCTGCCATCGAATCATTAACGATAGCATTAGCCAAAAGTGTTGTTCGCGGCACTGGGGTGCCATCCCCTACCATTGGAGCTTTTTGGAAGTCTTGCATTCCCAAAAAATGGTCCTTTCTATTGTGGAGAGCATTGCGCAGGAAGCTCCCACTGATGACGCTCTCAATACCATCGGCTTCAGTTTAGCGTCCGCGTGTAATTGCTGTACAGCGAGACAATCAGAAACAATGGACCACATTTTCCACTCCGGAGATTTACCTGCAAAGGTTTGACAACTCTCTCTCAACGTTGCAAGCAGAACCAGGACGGTAGGAGCTTCAACGATCTTCTGGCCACTTGGGCTAATGCATCTCACGGCCACCAGATCGTCGCAGCCGCCATCACGTGGGTCATATGGAAGAACCGCAACAAATTCAGATACAAGGGCTACCAATATTAGTCCAACCAACTTATCCGGGAGGTCCTTCGCCAGACTCTCAAAGTCAGCAGACAATGCAAGTACGGCCTGGAGGTCTTTTGGAAGTCCTTGCTCTCCTGATTTTTGTCCTCGTGCCTGCATTCATGTCTCTTCTCTGTCTTTCTATTGCGCTTCCTTGTAAAGGCTTCAGCATTTTGCGCCTTCATATGAATAAAATATGGGAGTTTTGTTATATATATATATATATATATATATATATATATATATATATATATATATATATATATATATATATATATATATATATATATATATATATATATATATATATAGAGAGAGAGAGAGAGAGTCGAGCTGCCTCTCTCCCTCTCAGTTCCTTTTTGTGGTATACTTGTATAGGCTTGATCTTTTGTGCCTTGTATACGAGTAAGGCTTCAACATTTGAGGCTTGATTAATAAAATGAGAGATTTTAATATATATAAATATATATATATATATATATATATAGAGAGAGAGAGAGAGAGAGAGAGAGAGAGAGAGAGAGAGAGGAATGATCCACATCCCCTCACTTTTGCATCCCCTAAGCATCCCCATGATAACACCCGTTGGATCTTGTTTAAGTCATCTAATCTTAACCATTAAAAAATTAACGGTTAAGATTAGATGACTTAAACAAGATCTAATGGATGTGAAAGAGGGGATGCTTGGGGATGCAAAAGTGAGCGGATGTGGATCCCTCATATATATATATATATATATATATATATATATATATATATATATATATATATATATATATATATATATATATATATAGTCGTAGTGGTGAGGCATGCGGCCCGAGTGGTTAGGAGATCGATATATATGTAATTATGGCGAACGCTTCCACTGGGACTCGATCTCATGATCACTCGGGTCGCATGCCTCACCACTACCACTATATATATATATATATATATATATATATATATATATATATATATATATATATATATATATATATATATATATATATATATATATATATATATGTCACGACCCGGTCCCCAAATACTTGGGTCGAATCGGATCATGCCCAGCCTGCACCGTTGATGAGACGGCGGCAGTAAGCTGTAATCCATATGCAGGTGATCAACAACATTTTGAAACTAAATTTGCCACAACATTTATTTTAAACGATAATTTAAAACTTGTTCTGTTACAAGAGTTCATAAACTTGAAATAACATAGAACAAATAAACTCCCAAACAAAGCAGCATCTATGGTGATGCCACAACATCCTCGTCAGGTGGAAGTACCGCCGGGTACATATCAGGATCATAGTAGGTATTGATCAGCATCTCCGGGTCATCAGTAGTACCTACGGTTATCCAGTCAGGAAAGGAGCAAAGTACAGTTCATGCAAATTTTAACAATTAAAATGACAATTAATATCATGCACTTTTAAACAGTTTTAAAGATGAAACAGTTTTGAAATACAGTATAGTGATATGAATAGGTAATGAATGTGACCGGATTGGGTTACAGTAGTATCCTAGCGATACGGTATGGCTTGTCCCCGTGTGAAGAGGGGAAAGCTAATACAGTCAGTTATTCTAATTTTGGATTTGGTCATATCCATTACTCTACTCCCCCAGTCCCCAACAGTACGGTCAGTACTCTCGAAAGAGTTCGTGTATAACAGTGGTTTAAACTTGCAATGAAATGATTGTTAAAATAATCGTAAATCCACATAAATGTACTTGCCTTTTCTCAAGTTGGACGAGTTTAGTACTTCGGATTTTGAACAGTCACCCTCTTCTTTGAAGTCCTACATTCCGGAAATTATGTCTCAGAAACCACAACTCTAGAATCTAGTTACAATCTCTAGATTTGTTTCCTAGTCAATTTTAATCTTGTATTAATCAACACAATCAAAGCACGCTTTTCTAGTGCGTTACAATTTACGAAATCTAAATTTATATTTTATTCCGGAAAACTTGTTTTTATCAATTTATTGGGAAAAAGTTAGTATTTTATAATTATACATATAAATATATATTTCTTTTCTTTAAATGAGAAAATCATGAATTTCTAACTAATAATTAATAATAATGTTAATTAATTCTACACGTTCTCAATCCCAGCAAACCCACAGCTAATTTCTAGTTATTACAATTTACAAAAATAGATAAATGGGCTTATGCCCTTACATTTCCATGAATTAAAATAAGAGAAAGAAAAATGTTAGTCTTGTAATTTACCTACAAAAATTACATAATAATAATAACTAATAATTCTAATAAAATAATAGAATGAGTCTCAGAACTGGTCCAATCTTCATTTACAGCTACTTTGCCTCAACGTCCGGACAGACCGGTGCGTTTGCATTTCACTGGGGCCCATTGACCAATAAGGTCGTCGCCCTAAAATATTATCATTTTCGAAAATTGTTTTAAAATCATATAATCAAATTTTTTATAAAAAAATTTCGGCAGCATTCCCTCTATTTTCGGGATAACCCAAAAACTGGGAAACGCGCCGATTTTTTCCTGCAAAATAATCTCAAACCAACATATACAAAATTCCCAAGTCCACAGATACTAAGGAATTTCCCGAGCCAACATGAATTAAGGAATTCCCACATAACAAAATACTAAGAAAACCAACAGAACCATAATCCAATTAATATTGGCTAAACCATAGCATCCGAAATATTTTCGGAAAACCAAAAATTTCCAAACGAACCCACAGAACTCTTTCCAAAGAGTTCGCGTAAAATCACAGAACCCAAAAATCAGAGGACAACTGTCCGAAACCAGAAACGTAGCCGAAAACCCAAATTTTTCGAAGAAAATTCCTGGACCAGATTTCATCACAGACTATGAGAACTATGGGACTAACAGAAATTACTGAAAAACGAAGGAATCCGAAGTGATGCCTCGGACTCGGAACACTGACAGAGTGTACGACCACGCCTAGGAGCGGATCCTACGGAAACAGCGCCGGAAAACCCCGCAAAGAGTGGTCCTGATCAGGATCGTCCTGGAGACTCGTGAGCGGAGTCGAACAGGGGCACGGGAAGATGGCGCTAGGGCACGGGAAGATGCTGAACCGAGCACGGACTGCCACGGATCGGTTCGGGTGACAGGGCACCACGACGACGGAAAGCCACCGGTTCTCGGGCGGAAGGGCCGCTCGGGAAATCGGCCGGGAACGGCGGTCGGCCTGGTTCGCCCAGGGTCAACGGCAGCGGGTCGCGGCTCAGGTGGATGGGTCGCCGGAAGGGCGTCGGCCTGGGCGCAGTTGGTTCGGCGCCGGAATCGCCGAGAGGGGCGCGAGTTCGCCAAAAAATTTGGCTAGGGCACAGATCTGAGGATAGGGGTGGTGGTGAGTGATGGAAGGAGATGAGGGGTTTATATAGGAGAGGAAAAAGAGAGGTTATGGGAGAGGAAGGGTGACCGGCCAGAAAACCAAAGGCCGGCGGCGGCGGTTTTGAAATGGAAGGGTCGGCCGACAGTCTCCTCCAGGAGAGAGGAAAAGGAAAAAGAAATGGTTTAAAAGAAACTAATAAGTTATTAAGTTAATAGTTTTAATACAAAAGCTTAATGGGTTATGGATCAAATGGCCTATTGGGTTTGGGCCTAAGGGCTATGGGTCCAAGTTAAAAATAATGAGCTAACAAAATTTCAATGGGCTGAACAACAACAACAAGAAAATGGTTTTAAGGCTTTTGAGAAAATAATTTGTTTTCTTAAAAATCTTAATTAATTCAAAATTTATTATTATTTTTTTTAAGTTCAATCAAACCGGGTTCATATCTAGGCTGACATACAAAATCCAGTCAATTTATTTTCTTGAAAATAATTGTATTCTAAATAACATAATTTTTAATTAATTAGAAAAAAATTTACTTGTTTTGATAAACCCTAGTTTCTAAAATTCAATTTCCCAAATTAACAATTGAAAATAATTTTAAAAAATAATTTTCTAAAATTACGGGTTTCACAATATATATATATATATATATATATATATATATATATATATATATATATATATATATATATATATATATATATATATATATATATATATATATTCAGATAAATCCTGTCATCAGCGCTTGGAATGATCCTTTTTTTGTTTAGAAAAAATTACACTTATGGTGGTCGGTGGAACTTGTTTCTTTTTAGTTAGACAAAAGTGAGCATAAAGCTCTTTTTCCATCAAGCTATTGTCTCAATCTCAACAAGTAATGATAGTTACAAGATATCAGATCACCAAATATACAATTGTAAGGCGTCCCAAACATTACATATCCAGATGATCATGAAGCTAGTCGTACAAAATGTAAGGACTAGCAAGAGTTAAGTCATACATGATCAACCTCGAGTTGCCAATCATGATTACAGCCCGTAGGCAGACAGTAGTAAAGTGCATCGAGCTAACAAGTGCTCGCCGAGTGCCTAAAAAAATATATACAATTGCAGTGGGAGAACAAAAAGAAAACCCACTCGTTGCCCTGGTTACGCCTGGCGGTCACCATCGGGCTGGAAAGCAGGTAGATCCTTTACTGCTGCTCCGGTATCTGGCCATACAAAACCAGCTGGGTCAGACCCCAGAACGAGCAAGTGCCACAAAGGAGGCTTCACTTAGGAACTAAAACCAGCAATTAGCACAATAATAATAAGGTAATAAAGACAGGAATTAAGGAAAAACATAACAGGTGATATACGATGAGATAACCATGGGACTATTCAGATAACCAGGTTACAACCCGTAAACCAAACAAGGACCGGGGTTGTAACCCTTCGTCTGAACGGAACTTGGATTCTCCCACCATTTATCGACAAAATAATACGAGAAAATCATGACAGGTAGCAATTCTTGTGCAGGAATCAAGACAAGACTAGACAGGTTATTCTCATACAATCAATCACGGCCAAGCAATATGTACGGCTTGCTACTTTAACTAACTAGGGTTATCACAGGCCTAGTTACTAGCAAGATGCAATGAGAATTCCAAGTCCGGTTACCTGTTTGTTACTACCTGAGTGATCCCAGCAAGAAAAGGAAAATATAGCATGATATAGCAGACACACTGTAGTAAGATACATGTGTCATAAGGTACCACACTCGACGGCGGGCTGGAAGTGCGCTCATCTCGACGGATAGCAACAAATCCTATGTATATATATATAAGGCCGGGACCAAAGGGGCAACAGGTAACTGGGAAATTCTCCATGAACTATTTGATCAATCTAGTCATTAACCTAGCCAAATTCAGTATGAATCCCTGGCCGTGGTACTCAGGGATCATGCCCTAGACATGATGCAAGACATAACAGGACTCGTAGTTTATACAAGCACAAACAACCACGGTGTTCAGGCCAATGAATTGATTTGTCAAGAGTGCGCCACGACGGGCCACTATCAAGCATGTTATGGTACTTATCAGGAGTGCACCACTACGGGTCACTGTCGTGTCATGTGTAGCAGGTCAAGTTATCAGGTCAAGTTATCAAGTCAGGAGTGCACCACAGCGGGCCACTATCAAGCATGTCAGTTCTTGGTCACACTATGCCAGGTACAATTATCATTTCAATCATGTCAATCAAATCGGGATTATCAAGTTCGGGACAAAAGGCGTAAGGATATAAAATTGACATAAAATATACCATAGGGGTTACAAGACATGGGCAAATAATAGTAAAATAATAGTACACAGGGCTATAGGAGAGTCATGCGGCTCGGGCATATGCGGCCAAGAAGTGATCTCATGCGGCCGAGAAGGGAGCAGCCCATGCGGCTGGAAGGGGCTCGGGTCTAAGGGAATGCATGTGGCTTAAGAGAGTTCAGGGTCATGCAGTGAAGTATCATGCGGCCAGAGGGAAGTAAGCTTCATGCGGCTGGCGGGGCAGTGGAGCATATGCGGCTGGGTTGAGATGGAGGTCCATGCGGCTAGCGGGGAAAGGGTTCTCATGCGGTTGGACGGGCCCGAGTTCATGCGGCTCGCAGAGCAAATAGCCATGCGGCTCGATATGGTGGGTGCTCATGCGGCTGCCTAAGCAAGGGGGGGCGCATGCGGCTAGGTGGTTCAGTATCTCATGCGGCTGGGATGAGACTCAGTTATGCGGACAGAGTGCAAGGGTCTCATGCGGCCCAATGATCACGAGCATATGCGGCCGCGCCATGCATAAGTCTTATGCGGCTGGAAGACTCGCCGCATGAAGGTTCATGCGGTCAAGTGCTACCATGCGGTTAGGGGTTCATGCGGTCAGCTTAATTCATGCGGCTAGGGGGATCACTTGCCGCATGAAATATTCATGCGGTCAAGTCAAGCACAGTCCATCTTCTCCAAAATACCGAGAAGAAGAACACTATGAAAGCCAAGTTCCCAAGCTCCATAACTCCATCATCCGGAGCCCAAATCCGAACTTCCATAGGTCAAAATGGGGCAGAATGAAATACTCTACAACATGGAACCATCAAAACTTGAAAATAACAAGATTAATTAGATCAAAACCCAAGAAATCCAAAAATGAAATAAACTTAGATCTACAAGAATCTAGCCATAGAAATAAAAAATGCTAAGGACTAAAGAGTGTTAGAATGCTGCAAGGAAGAGAATGGAACAATAAAATTTGGGTTCCTCCATGAAGCAAGATGCACTTGCCTAGACCTCTCTCTCTCCTGGTAGGTGAAGAGTAAAGATGGAGAAGAAGAAATGAGTAATGAGTAATATTGGAAGAGAGAGAGTGGGATATAAATGAGGGTGGTGGTAGGTGGGAGTGGTTTGGTTCACATAAAACCCAACCAAGCCAAACCCACCAAACCGAACCAAACCAAGCTAATACAATGCCATGATGAACCATGAAATACTCAATAAACCAAGCTCCATTAATCAGAATTAATCCATGAACGATAAATGACAATTAAACCACATTGCTAAATATGAAATAAACCATAACTAACTAATCAAAGAAAATGAGAAATACAGGTCAGAAATACAAACACGTATAAAATACGTATCACAAATTTCGGGGCACTACAATATGCTACAATATTAACTAACCAAAAAAAATTGAGAAGGAAAAAGTTGATAAATTTTTACTAATGCGAGTATAATTTAAATCTGCTACAATGTTAACTAAGAAACAAAATTGAAAGTTGTAAGTTGATATTTTATTTCCATAAAATTTGTTATAAAATGTACAATTTTTTTTTTCCTTTTTCGTAGTCCGTCTTTCGTCCAAGTTTATTTCTTAGCTATTCTTCCAGTAGAGTCCTCCAAAGTAAGAGACTAAAAGTCCAGTTCCGTGATGTCGGCACTTTCATCTCTTGAATTTTGAGTTCGTTTTTTCGCACAAACTCAATTTTGAACGCAGAGGCAAGCTTCCTAAATATTTGGCAGCATCTTGTCCCTCTTCTTGCTTAACATTCTTAAACCTACAATAAAATAAGATTTCGATGCTACCATGGACACCGAACCATTAGATACTTTTTCGTGTCTTTTCCACCATTCTAAAATTGAAAAATACGATGTAGATTCATCTTCATAAGAATTTAAATATAAGAACAATTTCTGAATTGGTATGGAAGATTGTTTCTATTTTTTTTTTCTTTGTAGTACATTTTTAGCATGTGATAATTTAGACATAAAATCGGAGCTATTGCTACTACTACCTTGAACGGTTGTACTGTATCGACTTGATTACAAACTTGTATCGGTCGGGCCTCGGGCCGGGCTCGGACGGATGGATGCATAGCCCAAGTCCGGCCCTATACTAATATGGACCGGGTCGGACTACCCTAATGACCGGGCTCTATCTGACTTTGGCCCATCGGGTCGGGCGGACTTTTCGGACGCCCATGGACTTCGGGCCAAATGATGATCCCTAGACTTGATGCAACTTTTTTTTTTATTCATATAAAGTAATTAAATAATCTAAAACATTTCTAATTTCTACTTTTAAGTTACCTACATCAACATTCATTGTCATTAAAATCGTCTAACAATATAGCCATCTAATTTATATTAGGATCAAAAGCAGAAGCCAAACAATATAGAAGAGGTATTTCATCCAATATTTTCGAAATTTTGTTTCTATTTTGGAAACAACATAATCAAAACCAGGAACATTTCTATATTTAAAAAAAGTGAGACATGTTAATAATTTCTGTTAAAGCTAAGGAAGAAGTTGGATAATAAACTTCAGATAAAAATACATGTAGCATTGTCAAATAATTCTTAAAATTCATAAATAGAATTAGCAACTAACCAATCATTTTCAATTACTTGATAATCAAAACTTGGGTTAACATGACAATAATGAGTAATAACATCTTTAAATTTAATAGAAGATTTCAACATTAAATAAGTAGAGTTCCATCTATGTGATGCACCCTTAACAAAGTCATATCATATTGTGTACATAAAATTTTAAAAATTTGTTGTCTACTTGCAAAAGTGTTCAAATTATGTAAACATAATCGAATATTTTCTAAATTTGCTCGAAAGAATTAAAAACACTCTTGTACAATTAAATTAATAATATGACAAGTCCATCTAACATAAAAAAGTCGGCATTCTACTATAGATAAAAATCATTGACCCCGAATTAGGATCGATCCAGACCGGTATTGACCGTCCCAGATCCGAACCGGGTTACGACCCAAGTTATTGCACCTTGAGGAATAGCAGTCCCGTTCCCACTAGCTTACTATGAAACGAGCAACACGAATTACAACGTCGTTACTGATGGGCCAACCGACAAAATTCAACCCGGAAGTGACCTCCAAAATCGGACCTGAATCAGTTAAAATTAATTTTTTTGCAATTCCGAATACAAATCCGATTCGATCGGATGCGACCCGCAATATTGAGGATCCGATTCGATTGTTGAAAAGGCAGCAGTAGTATAGAAGAGGGCAAGGCACTCTTCGCATCAGAATCCTCCACAACACCCCCCTTCCCCCCTTTTCTTTGTTAGGTCTGCCTCCTCCACTTCCATAGGAAGAAGAAGAAGGTATCCCAACAATCCTCTCTTTTTTTTTTTTTTGGATCTTCGTTTCTCAGTAATTCCCTACTTTTTCCTTTTAATAAGTTTCTTGGAATTTGGCAATTTCTTTGTTTTTTTTTAATGGTACTAATTTTGTTACGGATTATGAAATATTTGAACCTGTTGTGTCTTCAGATCAAAGACGCAGTGTCAAAAAATTAAAGTATTGACTTTGGAACTAGTATCGTACGGATGATTTGCAAAACCTAGGTTTTGCCAGTCAAGCAGGTTTTGGTGGGTTTTGAATCGGTCGAGTTCGTAGTTTTCGGTGGTTTCAGACTCTAATTCCGACCCGAAACGAATTGGTTTGGTTCCGGCTGATGCTTAAAACCTTTCTGTGAAAAGAAGAGGAGAAGAGGGGGGGGGGGAGAGTTTATTATGAATATGAACTTGTTTAGGATCGGGTGAATTGGTGGAAGAAGGGTTCAGTTGGGTTTTGGCGTAGTTACCATGAAGCTTATCTGTTCATGCTAGCATGTAACCTGTATCTGTATGCAAACGCTAAGACAAATAAACGGGTCAACCCAACCCGTGGTAAGGCACGTCTCGCAGCAAGATGCAGCAGATGAGCCTTGCACCTCACTAAGCGAGGCACCTTCCTCCAGGCGCACTACGTTGCGCCTTTCAGCAAGGAACAAACAAGAAAATGCACGTCTTATGTTTCTTTCTTTCTTTTTTTTACAAAAAAGTTTAAGGCTAGGAGATGGCCCTTACAGGGAGGTAGTTCTTTCCACGGTTGTCAAAGTTGGCTACAGTTGAACAATTTTTTTTTACTAAGTGTGGTAGGGAGAACACAAATTCTTGTTAGTTCTGTTGATTGCTACTGTTGCTCTGCTAGTTCATTTGGTTATATTTTAACATCTTTTTGTTGGTTTTAATATGTTATTTGGTTTTATTTCTTACATTATTAATTAATTAATTAGTTAATTAGTTAATTTTATGTATATTTTTATTTTTGCATCTCGTTTCATTCGGATGTGCACCTTAAGTGTGTCTTGCGCCTAGGACGATATGGACCCTTTGCGCCTTGAGTGTGCCTTGCATCTTTGACTACCTTGACCCAACCCCGCTTGAAATGAATGGGCCAAAACAACCCAATGCGACTTGTCTAACCTGATAATTTTCGTCTCAGATGATACTGTATCGGGTGATACGTACCACATCATAAGGTAAACAAATTATATTAGAAGATGAATTGTCCATCTATTATCATTCAATGAATGTATTTTTTACAGGTAGTAAGATAGTGTATCAGTATTATAAGTTACTGTAAACAGAGGTTGCTACGTCCAATAGTCAGGAGGCACCAGGTTTAGGGTAAGAGACATAGGCAGAAAGAGGGGAGGGATTTCTTAGGCTTTCTCCCCTGTACTACTTGGTTCTTCTATTGGGTTATTTGGCCAGCTTAACACTGTAGGGAAAAATGGACCGGCAAAGCACTAAGGCCATCGAGGCGGTCGGAGGTGGCCGCCTCCATTATTGAGGCTGCCCCATTACCTGGCCGTCTAAGTGATGGTGTCCTAGGAGACATCCACTCTGACGCACCTAGCCTGTAGTCGACTCTGTAACTGTAGTATTGTATACTCTTTGGTGCATCGATAACTTCAGCCAAATGGATTCAAAATGTGTCTATAGGTAAACTTATACCACGATTGCTTTCTCTAGAGGAAACAAATTACTTTTAATTAAAAGAACATGAAACAGTGAGAAGACTCGGCAACTCAGCTCCCATCTATAGTTTTCTCCTTTCCAATATATATTATGAGCCGCGGTGTCATTTCATTTATGTTTTGGTGCATGGATAACTTTAGCCAAAAGGATTCAGAATTGTGTCAATGGGTGAATTTACCATGACGGCTCTCTCTAGAGGAAAAAAGTTTTGCTTTAAAAATCAAAAGAACATGGAACAGTGAGAATATCACACTCACCTGCCATCTATAATTTTCTTCTTCTTTTATGCATTATATCATCTTAAATTTTTTTGTTTTTCATAGTAGTAATTCCAGCTTATGATAATAACATTGTGTTTACTGATTGATTTTTCACGTTACGAAACAATTCATTTATGCACGTCTGAAAGTGGCTTGACTGTATGAAGAATAAACTATTTCATTTTGAAGATATATGGACGATGGTGTTTGTTCATTTTTAACATGCTATTGTCTTATTTTGTTGTGGGTTTCAGGGAACTCTCATTTACTAGGATTGACAAGCAAACTTCTGGGATCTTGAAAAAATGGTATGCTGCATAATTCTAAAGTATAGATGTTAATTTGATTTTATTTTCTTTGGCATGCATTTATATTAAATGTCACTTTATAGAGCATCCACTGAATTTTAATCTCTTAGATAAGAAAAGGATTATAATAGTAGGTTGAAAAGAATTATAATAGTAGGTTGTCCTCGGTAGAGCTGGATAGAGAAAAGGATTCCTTGAGCTGTTCTTGAGTTACCCATAATTTGGGAATGCAGGTTTGTTGTTATTAGTTGAATCAATACTGCTATTGAGATACCCTCTAAGGCCCAAGTAGACAGGAAATCTTTGTGCATAGCCATATATAATGTATGAAATATTAACATACATTAACACATACCGTAGTTTCTATAGGTCCGTCCTGGTACTATATACCATCTTTCAGTTATCGATTTATGATTAAGTGGTTTATAACGGACCAAATTTATCCCTAAACAATAAAAAGCAAGGTTACGTGGTTGAGTGAATTTGCACTCATAGCACACTTTCATAGTATAACTTCATCCTTGTAGGATTACTGTTAGTGTCACAAAATATAAGAGATACGTTAACTTACAAGTTATTTCATCTTCATGCGCCTTGGAGACCAGAGATGTTCCAATCAAGCCATCAACGAGTTCCGCATTATTGGTGTCCTTTCATTGTACCTAGGTTGACCTGTAGGAATTCCCGTGTTGGCATTAGCTTAATTGGAGAGATGAACTGATTGTGCTGTCTTGCGATCTTTTTAAGTTCCAATGGACATGTTTGCGAGAACTCTCATTGCTATGGTGTCACGATGTACCAACTAAATATAATACTTAAGAACATGAAGATTGTTTCTAGTTGTAGCACATTGTTTCCTAACTATCCTTTGGGCATCCTGGTCCTATAAGTGAATCAACAACTAATTGCCATCTTCAAACTTTTGATTGAAGGTAATATGTTCCTCCGGTCATGATTTTTAATCACTTCAAATATAGGAGGCAGATTTATAGGAGCTTTTCTCTCATGATACCAAGCAATGATGTTTCTTGAGCACCTTTCTCACTTATCAGTTAGGAATATTAAGTATGAATGCCATGAAATCCTAAAACCTTTGCAATTGTATTAGGAAAGCCCGCTGCCATATTTTAGGCTGCCAGCCCTGCCTCCCTGTGAACTCTCCTTCTTCCCTCCTTTGGAACATATATATTTAAGTCAACAACTTTTGAGGAAAGATCCCACATTTCTCCTCTTGACCTTGTGTGCCTAAATCTTGCCAAACAGCAAGAGCAGATGACATAGGCTTATATCTTAGCCGTTAAGTTGTCACCTTTTTTAGTTCCATTATGGAAGAAGTATTACAATTGTGGTTGGTCTTATCACTATCAGTTTCCTCTGCTGAATGATCATGCTGGAACACATGTAGGCTTGTTATTCCACTTGCCTTTGCAAATATCCAATCTTAGCTTGATATAATTTGTGTTAGTGCATGGCCTTGGCACATGGACTGACCTCGTAAAAGCAGCACAGTAAAGAAGACCTGGAAAAAGAAGCACATGTAGAAACAAAAGCAGTCATGCTTAGAAACTCTGTGGATTGTTGACAGTTGACTTTAGTAGAATGACATACATAGGAGTAGGGATACTTTTTAAATTGGAGATATGGAAGGTCTTTCGAGTCTATGCACGTGGAAGAAAAGAACCCTCATTAGTAGTAGAAGACATTTCGACAAGTATGGTCTTTTTTTGCTTTGCCTTTCATTTTGGGTAGTGTAATACCTTAGTTGAATGGAGAGTTCGATAGAGAAGATCTCGTGCTGATCTTTAAACCATAATTTGTTTTGATATTATACAGGGCTTAACTACTGTTACCTCAGTGTCTTGGTCACAATTTGAATTGCGCAAATAGTTACTGTCTCTAGAACCACCATTGCCCTAATGCCTCACTAGATAGTTTGGTTAAGTGCTCTCTTATGGAAGGCCTCATCTCCACTCCTGTTTGACAGACCTGGCCCCTGGTACGAGTGTAGTGGTTGAACCATGGTGCAAATACATGTTTGTAGCTCTGCTGAAGTTCTGTAATATCTTCTCATACTTCAATAGTCATCCGTGTCGATCTTCACCGTCTCGGCTTCTCCCTCATAATGTTTCCTGTATATATTAGAGTTGAATTTCAAATTCTTCTTCTTCTTATGCTCCCAACGATCGAGGATCTCTTCAAGGGAATAAGATGTCTAGTTGGCTCGCTAGTCGGTGGACGTTACCTCTACTTCTACCTGCCAGGGGTTTATTTTGTCTGACGAACAGAAGATGTTTGGCCTGATTTTCGTTTTGTCTCAAAGGATTTAAGACACGTGCTGACAGCTTCGAAAGATACAGTTATAATATATAATCTAACAATTTTGTCGTTTTTTGGTCATGGGCCACCTTCTGAACACGGACCCAACAAGTTCTAGTGAGCATGACCAAATTCTCTTCCAAGTTTAAGATTTTTTAGTAAGGACTAAACCATTGAGCGAGTAAGGGCCTGTTTGGTTGGCCTTTTAAACTCAGTTTTCTGAGTTTAAAAGTCAGATTGGGAGTAAACTCTGTTTGGACAACTCAGTTCAGAAATTATTTTCTAGAATTTGTATTTCCAAATGTGCGTTTAAAATCAGGTTTTAGAAAGGAACGAAAACTTGTTTCCTGAAATCTCCTTTTCCAAAACCAACGTGGGCCCCTCCACACACACACCCCCAGACTCTTCATTCTGCTCTCATTTCCACCTTTTCTTTCTCTCTCCAACCAGTTGGTGTGGAGAGCCTCCTTCTTGGTGTGGAGATGCTCCTCTACTCTCTCCATCCAGAGCCTCCTTCTTTCTCCTTTATTATTTTTCAGTGAGGTGGAGGTGGTGGCCGACCTTGGGAGCTCCGCCGGACTAAGGTGGAGGTGGAGCTTGAGCTCGAGGTGGAGGTTGGGGCCTCACCGGTGAGCTCCGTCGTCGGGAGGTTGTGGAGAGTTCGCCGTCACGCAAACTGCGGAGGGGACGCGGAGAGCCGAGGAGGTCGGCCCACGGGATTCGTGCCAGCCTCCGTGGACAATCGATGGCGAGCTCATCAGAGCAGTACACGGTCGTCGGCTTCAACTGGAGAGAGCGCCGGATTCGGTCGTTCACGGGTACGACGGCACGAAGGAATGGGGCCTTGGGGCGCCGCTCGGGACACGGCTCCTCGTCGAGCTTGAGGTCCGAGAGCATGGACATCGTCGACAGCTACACCACCGTCGCCACGGAGAAGGTCTGGAGGGGCACCGTCAAGGTCGGGGAGACGGTCGAGCTCGTCGGCCTCAGTGAGAACCGCAAGACCACCATGACTGCCGACCACGTCATCTAGTGCGGCCGAGAAGATGTGTTTGGGACTTCGACATGGATTGGGACACGGAGTCGGTGAACGTGTTAGATACACAAAGGAATATATTGTGACACGAGACACAGATTCAGAACATGTGTGACACGGGACAGAAATTTATTAATAACTTTTTTTTAAAAAAATTTACCAAACAGATTTTTTAACTTTTTCTTTCTTAACACTATTTTTCAGATGAAAGTAACCAAACGCATACTCAAAAAATTTATATCCAGAAAACTATTTTATAACATATTCTCTGAAAACTGTTTTCAGAACAAAATTTTAGAAAACCTATCCAAACGGACCCTAAAGTTGTGATTCCAAATTTCACTCCACCTGAAAGTTTGATACCTACTCCATGGATGATCCGAATTGTCCACTTTAATCTATATATCATGAAACTTGTGCATAAAATATTTGTTCTTGGTTTGGGATTTTTTTCTTTCTTTGTGTTTTTGGGTATGCATTATGTGGTCAAGGAATGCAAGGCTTTCAAAATTGTTCCATTTTTGCAAGTCCTTTACTTGATGAATAGGCAAAACATTTATACTGACATTAATGGAGGTTTAGAAGGCGGAGGATTTAAAGGGAAGTGGTAGCATGGGTGATATGGCACCACAAAACATCAACGTGACCTCGAGATGGTGTGAAGTGATAGTTCAGCTCAATTTCGGTTTGAGGCTGGGGTTCAGAGTAAAAGTCATGTGAAAAAGAAATCTTCAGCTCTAAAATCTGAAGTTATCAACAGTTGGCAATGAGTTAGGCAGACCTGAAGCCATGCTTTTGCTAGAACAGGGCCAGCTAGCTATTTTCCACGGCCAGTTGAATACACTTTTTAGCTGAAATAGATCAAGTCATACCTGCCTATCAGGCCAAGGGCGATTGGTTTCTGTTCAGGCCAGTCCTAGGTTCGATGGGATAGCCCTGGCCCATTATATTGGCTGCTATCTAGAACCTCTAGAATGAGCATGAAATTAATGGGGGAAGTTTTATAAGATATTGGTAAGACCAGCCATGCGCTCGTTGTTCAGAGTTTTTGAGCTGTCAAGCAGCTACATTTATAGAAGACATGTATACTCTAGCTGAAAATACTATTGAGATGGACGGAAGAGAATTAGGGAAATATGAAGAAGTTGGTTAGTTATGATAGAATCTATCACGAACACCTGGCAAACTTGTTCGAGATAAAAACATGCAGGAAAAGCCTCCAATGTCTTTGAAGTGAGGGGTAGACCAAAACTGTTGAATCTCCGGTTGTTGGCCATGTATTCTGAATTGGGGGTGGTCTGGAATTATGTTAATTAAATGCATGCTGTCTGGAAATCTTAAGAAACATAGATATTAGATTTTGGATTTTAATAAACTAACAATAGAAAGTAATCTAGATGAGATGTGATTGAGGAATGTGTCTAGTAAATAGGGATCTAGGATGGTCCTCTGTGTGTAGGACGTAGTTACTTAACCATACTTATTATCCTACCGTACTAATGATTGAAAAATTCTAAAAGAAGAAAAAGGAGTACTCCATATCTTGTCATAATCTTTGCTAATTAAGCCTATTCAACTTGTGAAGGTTGAATCTATGACATTGTAAGTGCCTGTGATTGAAATTTACTAGATGCTATTTCCATCTAAAGTAATGACCCATTGTACCAAAAAACTATTGAATTAATTGACTCCCTTTGTTAAGCAATACTCTGACTCAATTAATGCTCAACTCTGGTAGTTGATTACATTAAGTTAGAATAGAAGTGCTGGTGCTTGCGAGGGATACCTGAAAACTAAGATAGATTTGGGTATTGGCAGAGGACATGATGGTCGCTATTGTGACTGAGAAGTTATCGTCTCATGTTCAAGGAAGAGGCACCAAGTCTTAGTGATGTATTTGGAGGGGTTGACAGTCTGATGTAATAAAACAAATCGAACTTAGCAACCTAACTTTGGCTCATCTCATCCATGTCTCCTAAAATCTGATTTTACGTCTGAGTTGAATTAAATAAGAAAGGCTGCTCAATGCAAAAATTTTCTTCAATCCCTTTTCTCAAACTAAATTTCATTGATACATCCCTAGATGACCCTCCGTCTCCGTGTCCGTATCTTTCTGACATGTATTCGACACCATACTTCCTCGACACACATGCCAGATAAGTTTCGCCAGGTTTAGATTCCAAAGGGGGACAACTTGGCTGAAAGTAATTTGGTATGGTTACACTTGTACCAAATTCAATGGATATATGAGGAAGTACCATTTTTTTGCACAGTCGTCCTTTCTAGATTTAGATTCTTCGGAAATTAGTTACTGTTTGAGACTCTGTCATAGAGATGAATTTGTCATTCCTTTTGGCTACGAGATTGCCATCATTTGCAATCTTTGGCTTAGTGTGTCGTAGAAATGAATGCAATTTCCTCAAACAAATTGTATCATCTTACCTCTTCGTTTAGGCTCCTTGGTTGCAAGAGCTTAAACGTCATATACAAAAGGAAGGGGCAAAATGTTATGTCATCAGTTCAACATGAAAAGCAACAAAAGCTCACACTCCAGCATCAAACTTTTTTGAACATTGTAACTTTGTAAGATGACTCAGTTGGTCCAATTGGTAGCATGCAAGATGTGACAAATAAATCAGGCAAGGGGAAAAATATCACGGGCTAATACACATATTAGCTTTGATCGTTGTATTTGAATGCCTATAATGGAGGTGGATGCATCTTAATGGACATCATTCTTTGCTGAAAAAATGAAATTACCTGTTTATTTCATTGATACTGCAAGAAATATTATGTTCTGGATTGGTACCTGCTAAGTCACTTGCATTATTGATAATGCTTCTTTTCGAAAGGCTAATCTTTGCATAGTATGGAGTCCTTCGGGGTTCTTACTCCCAGTTCCCGGTTATGGAAATCACTGTACAAAATGTTTCATTGAAAAACATTAGCTTATACAAAAGGAAGGGGCAAAATGTTATGTCATCAGTTCAACATGAAAAGCAACAAAAGCTCACACTCCAGCATCAAACTTTTTTGAACATTGTAACTTTTTCATATACAAAAGGAAGGGGCAAAATGTTATGTCATCAGTTCAACATGAAAAGCAACAAAAGCTCACACTCCAGCATCAAACTTTTTTGAACATTGTAACTTTGTAAGATGACTCGGTTGGTCCAATTGGTAGCATGCAAGATGTGACAAATAAATCAGGCAAGGGGAAAAATATCACGGGCTAATACACATATTAGCTTTGATCGTTGTATTTGAATGCCTATAATGGAGGTGGATGCATCTTAATGGACATCATTCTTTGCTGAAAAAAATGAAATTACCTGTTTATTTCATTGATACTGCAAGAAATATTATGTTCTGGATTGGTACCTGCTAAGTCACTTGCATTATTGATAATGCTTCTTTTCGAAAGGCTAATCTTTGCATAGTATGGAGTCCTTCGGGGTTCTTACTCCCAGTTCCCAGTTATGGAAATCACTGTACAAAATGTTTCATTGAAAAACATTAGCTTATCTGATAAATGCAGATTTTTCTTCTGCCTTTTCTTTGGTTATATTCTATTTATTCCCTTCTACAATGTGCAGTACTTCGAAGGATTTGGTTATCATGGGACTTCCTTTGAGCAGACTTATCGCTGTTACCCTGCTTCATTTATTGAAAAGGTTCGATATTCTTTCATGCCATTACTATAGCATGATTTATGCATAGACCATTTTCAGTTTTGTAGATATCATTTTACTTGATACACATTTTTTCAGCACGTCTTTTCTGACATTTTAGAACTCATCAAAATCTTGTTTTTCGCCATAAGAATTACCACCTCTCCTGAAGTTGCTTATTAACTATGTTACTATATATCACCTAGTTGACTATTTTTCCCTGAATTATTACCTGCACTAAGCGGTAAGTGATATCCGATACTGACAGTACATATAAGAGCCATAATCTTGCCACTCTAGTAATTTGTTGCAAGTTATCTTACTTAAAATTTTCCAAAATCATAATCTGTCTTTTGTGGTGATTATATTATAACATGGAAACAATGACTTCAAAGATCAAGCAAGATTTGTTTCTGAAACCATTATGTTCCAAAATATTTATGCAATGAGAACACAAATCTTACGGTGTGCTCCCTTTTTAAGCAAAAGATTCATCTCTCTTTGAGAAAGACCTTATTTGCAGTTCTCCTTTTTCTCATATACTTGGTTGTAAATGTTTGACACAAAAACATTTTATCTTGCAATGATGAAAATTCTACTTTTTCTTTGCAGTGATGTACTTATTATGGATATTGCATTCAAATATCCTTTTGATGAGTAGATTAATGGATTCACAATTGTCATCATTATTGTCATCAATATGGAAAATGTAGTTAAAGCTGGGGGTATTAGAGAGGAATGAAAATAGCGTCATAGTACTCGTGTGCAGTCCTACAATTTACATTTTTAATAAAAGTGCATGTGGACGAATTCTTCACATTAATAACCGTTATTAGGTGTTGAATCTGCTTGGTAATGTTGTTGCATCAACACTGAAATCTTTTTTGTGTAAGTAGAAATACTATAGTTATCTTTGACAAGTATTAACTTCTATACTATCAAATGGACATGCAAAGGTTATGAATACAGTGAACCTACACTAAGAGACCTTCTCAATTCTAGATTGATTAATTATATGCTATGCTTTTTAATGTGTAGCCATTTACTTCCTTAAATCCCCATTGTTCTCACGATTCCACTTTTCTATGTGCAGCCACAGCTGGAAATTGGTGATAAAAGTATGTCTAGAATTCTATATATTAATAATTCACTATACATTTCTTTTTAATTATTTGTCCTCTCAACCTATACTTTATATAATTTGATTTGCATTGCAGTTATAATGCCTCCCTCTGCACTAGATCGTCTTGGTAAGTTGAGCATTTTCTCCATCATATGTTGGTTTTTTTCATGAATTTATATTTTACTCCTCTATTGAAATATATGTATCCTTGTGCTCCTATTTATATATATTTTTTTAATTTGCAGCCTCACTGCACATCGATTATCCCATGTTATTTGAACTGCGCAATGCTGCTACTGAACGAACTTCACATTGTGGTGTGCTGGAGTTTATTGCAGAAGAAGGCATGATTTACATGCCATACTGGGTACATCACCTAGGAAGTCCTATACTGACTTGTGTTTCACATGACTTTTTTACTTTCAACATCTAAGACATTATATTACTCTCATTTTGTCGTCACAGATGATGCAAAATATGCTTTTACAAGAGGGGGATACTGTGCGTGTCAAGAACGTCACCCTCCCTAAGGGTTCATATGTGAAGTTGCAGCCTCACACAAAAGATTTCCTTGACATATCAAACCCCAAAGCCATGTTAGTAGCTGACTTATACATCCTTGCTTATAGCAATGTCTTGAAAGTTGCAACCCTGTCAGCCGATTACTAGTTTTCATGCTCTTGACATATTATAGAATGTTCATTATATAAAGTTAGCCCGTTTGAGACCATAACCATTTGATTATGTAATATGTGCAGTTTGGAAACAACTTTAAGGAACTTCTCGTGTTTAACCACTGGTGACAGTATCATGGTAGCTTATAACAATAAAAAGTACTATATTGATATTGTGGAAACAAAGCCCTCTGCTGCGATAAGTATTATTGAGACAGACTGTGAGGTAGATTTTGCACCTCCACTTGACTATAAAGAACCGGAACGTCCTCATCAACCTTCTGTCCCTTCAAGCAAGGCCCCAGTTCAAGGTATTCCTCCCATCTTCCCTTCCCACCTTTTCTTTAACATTACTATGCCTGATGTTGCAATGTTCTGTACATGTTACTTTTATTGCTTGGCCATGTAAAATCTACCAAATCTTGGTTGTTGATTGTTTGTCATTCTTCCATGATATATTAAGTAACTGTACAGCTAATGTACCTTGTCATGTGTAGACAATGTTTGTATTCTGTATTCTGACTTGTTCTTGGCTTAAGTCCATAATAGTTGGAAAACTGGCAAGTCTTGACCAGGAAACTCACATAAAGAGATCCAGTAGGCAAAGAAAATAACTGATACAATAGAAGTTTTGGGTCCCATATTATGATAGCTTCTTTTTTCTTGTTGCCAACAACTGAAACCTTAATGAGTACTATGGAACTTTTGTAAGGGGCTGTTTAGTGACAAACAAATTTATACCATCTAGCCACATTGTTTTCTGTCTATGTTAATTGGTTATTTTAGCTATTATCTTGTCTCATTAGTTAAATGATCAAGGTGGAAAGGAAGAAGCTGTTACCCTAGAGTTTTGGAGCATTTTTATTATTATTGATTTTGAAGAGAATGGTGAACTTGGTACTATATTGTGGTTACTAGAGAGCTCCATGAATGCAAAATCAAGTGCAAGCAACATGTGTCCTGTCCTGTCGAGGATCTCGCTTAAAACATGATATCCTTTTACTTTTGGTGTATGTTATATGTTAATGGTTTATTGCAATCAATCAAAGTAGAAGTTGTTTGACACAAAATTAGAGAAGTAAAGAAAAGTTAATGAAATATCAAACTAACAATCAGCTAAACCAAAAGTTTACCCAAGATTCATTTGTTATGGATTCTTTCCCTATTGGTACGTGCTGCTGTCCTTAAAAGAGTGCATAAATAGTATACAAAAATTTAGCATGTGAAGGAAAACTTTACATGGATGGTTGTACAATTGCTCTGTACTAGTGATGTTACGGGTCGGTTCGGGCGAACCTTTACCCGTTACTCACATGGACCGACCAAGAAGAAAGACACACAAGACCCGGCTAGGGTTGTCCAGACCTAGCCGGTAGCACTACTTGGCAATATTATTAATAACATTAGCAATAATTAGTTTCCTCTCAAAGAAGATATTGCTAATAATATCTTCCCTTTTAAGGAAGGATATTATTAGTAATTAATAATCAGTTTCCTTTCAAAGAAGATATTGCTAATAAATAATTTTCCTTTGAAGGAAAGATATTTTTAGTAATTAATTAGTTTCCTTTGCAACAAATTATGGTTAGCAATTATAGCCCTCCTCTATCTATATATAGAGGTGGGAATTCTCTTGAGAGGATTATCAAAGAAATGTTTAATCAAAGAAATAGGCGGTACTTTTTTTCGATCTGAGAAGTGTCCGCGCCTGCGATAAGGCGCAACACCAAGGTCGATAGGTCACAAGATCAGGTTTCTTCATCGTCTTCGTTCCATCATCCAGTTACGCGTGCCTTCACCAAGCAAGAAGAAGCGCATAACAAGTTGGTATCAGAACCGGTCGATCCTCCCGACCTTATGGCGCCTACACCACCATCCAACGACGAACGCGACGAACGCCTCCTTCGACTCGAGGCCACTGTCGACGACATCCGCAGTCGTCTCGACGCCCAGGCCGAGAGTATCGTGGCAACCCACGCCTCAATCAACACCTCCATCGCCGCAAAAATTAACGCGTTGCTCGCGAACTTGACAACCACCACAACCGGCCGCGGTACCCCCCCCCCTGCAGGGCCCGCACAAATGCGGCTGCCTACAGCGGGGACACCCGCACGCCGACGACAGGCCCCCCGCGGGCCGTCCACAGCTCCGACAGTCCCCTGCGGGCCCTCCACAGCTCCGACAGCCCCCCCGCGGGTCGTCCTCCCCACTTCGACAGACCCCCCCGGGTCCTCCCTCCACCCCACTACGACCCCTCCATTCCCCCCTCCCCCCGCGAGGAGTTCATTACGGCGAACCCCTGCGCCGGGCTCCTTTCCGCCACGACTACTACTGCGACCCCTTCCGCGATAACGAAAGATACCGCCGTCCGTTCGACCCTCGCCACTTCTAGGGGGGAGGTGAGCGTCGTGGAGACCGAGGCGACATCGGCGAAGAACGCACGAGCGTCGTGGAGACCGAGGCGACATCGGCGAAGAACGCTGGCTACCGCGCTTTCCACGTCTCGACTTGCAACCTTACGACGACACCGACAATCCTTTACTTTGGGTGCGTCATTGCGAGCGGTTCTGCGAACTCCACCGCATTCCTGAGGATGAGCGAGTCCAGATGGTGGGACTCAAACTTGAAGGCGAGCCTCAGTCTTGGCTCGACGGGTGGCAACGAGGGGTAGGTTGGATCGATTGGGGGCAGTTCTATGACGAGCTTCTCATCCGATTCAGCATTCCCATGCATCGCGGGGCGTTGGGGATCTCATATCCCTCAAGTAGACGGGCACGGTCGCGGACTTCAACCGAGAATTTCAATCCATGCTGTCTAGAGTTCTGCGCCTGTCCAGCGACGAGGAGATCGACATCTACATCTCCGGCTTGACGACAACCATAGGCCAGGATGTGCACCGCGACCGGCCATTAACGCTCGCACAGGCCATGCGGTGCGCGTATGAGACGGAGCATAGGTGGACGGAAGGCGGCACCCCAGCCGTTTTCGGAAGCCTAGCCGAGCGCAAAGCGAAGGGACTCTGCTTCAACTGCAACGAGACCTCCCCTGGGTACCGCTGTAAGTATCTCTTTTATCTAGAGGTACCGGAAGCCGAAGAGGCCGATTCCTTAGGGGAAGAGTTCGACGAGGACGGCCGACCGTCAATCTCCGTCTTAGTCGTCCATGACCATAAAGGGGGGACGATGCGGCTTCTCATTCAGATCCACGGGATGATATTTCTTTGCTGACAACTTTGTTAGTTGCTATGCTGCGCAACGACTCGGCTTGCGCACGACACCAGGTGCAGCAAGAATGGTCCGGGTTGCAAACGAAAAGGAGCTGCCTTGCTTTGGAGAGCTCGGCATACTAACCTTTACAGTGGCAGACTATGTCTTTGCAGCTCCCTTCATGATCATCCCTCTCGATCATTTTGATGTCGTTTTAGGCGTCGAATGGCTCAAGACACTGGACGAGATCGGGTGGAACTTCTGGTACCTCACCATGCGTTTCACCTTCTAGGACCGCGACATCCTGCTCTCGGACCTCTCCCGTCACAATGATAAGCCCCTCACGGTCACGGTCATCTATACCAGCGATAAACCACCTCTCCAGATCCGCCTCCACAACGTCTTCCATGTCTCCTTGCTGAAGCCATTCCGTGGTCCACCACTGACGGTAGTACCAGCCTTACCCGCCGACCTCACACCAAGCGAATACCCGGTCCCGACGGAGATACTTGATACTCGTATGGTTGCTGACAAATGCGAGTACTTGGTTCGCTGGGCGGAAGAAACCGTTGACGATGCTACATAGGTCCAACACGACACGCTCGAGCGCCTTCATCCCGGCTTCTAGCACGAGGACGCACAGGGTTTGAAGGGAGGGAGTATTGTTACGGGTCGGTTCGGACGAACCTTTACCTGTTACTCACATGGACCGACCAAGAAGAAAGACATACAAGACCCGGCTAGGGTTGTCCAGTCCTAGCCGGTGGCACTACTTGGCAATAGTATTAATAACATTAGTAGTTTCCTTTCTAACAAATTATGGTTAGCAATTGTAGCCATTCTCTATCTATATATAGAGGTGGGAATTCTCTTGAGAGGATTATCAAAGCAAAGTTTAATAAAAGAAACATGCGTACTTCTTCCGATCTGAGAAGC